>CM038796.1:265679013-266279013 GCA_021764765.1 Vicia sativa | reverse complement strand
GATGAGCTTGTTGAAATGTCTTCCAAGCATAGCTATAGCTTCAGATATCTTCTCTTCATCTTCCACCTTGCATCCTTCCTCAGTATTAGATACAAGTGCTATGCTCTTGTTCCTTTTGTCAACAGTTTCACTGATTCCCATCTCAAAAGTCATAAGAGATCCTATAAGTTCTTCAACCTTCAAGGTGTTGATGTCCTGAGCCTCCTCTATTGCAGTCACTTTCATTGCAAACCTCTTAGGCAAGGATCTGAGAATCTTTCTCACCAGCTTTTCTTCTGACATCTTTTCACCAAGTGCTCCTGAGGCGTTGGCAATCTCCAAAATATTCATGTGAAACTCATGAATAGTCTCATCTTCTTTCATCTTCAAATTCTCAAATTTAGTAGTGAGCATCTGAAGTCTTGACATCTTCACCTTGGATGTCCCCTAATGAGTAGTTTTGAGAGTGTCCCAAACATCCTTGGCCAGTTCACATTGATGAACCAGTCTGAAGATATTTCTGTCAATACCATTGAATAGAGCATTCAATGCTTTAGAATTCCTCAGAGCTAGCTCCTCTTCCTCTTTGCTCCATTCCTCCTCAGGTTTCAAGACAGTAGTCCCATCTTTCTCAAGCTTGGTGGGATATTTCCATCCTCTGTCAGCAGCTCTCCAAGCTTTAATATCCACTGATCTTAAGAAGGCAACCATACGAGGCTTCCAGTAATCATAATTAGACCCATCCAGAATAGGTGGTCTACCTCCAAATCCTCCTTCCTTATCCATCATGCCAGAAACTATTATCCCTAGATCTCACCCAGAAATAATAGGCAGGGTGCCTGCTCTGATGCCAATTGAAATTCACGGCAGCGGATCGTGATGTCACGAGAATGTTATGACCACGATGTCGACACTCTGTTAACAATTTACACAATAAATGTAAGCGGCGGTAAGAAGAGAATAAGTTGTTTACCGGTTCGGTGTCTAACTACACCTACATCAGGGGCTACCAAGCCGGGAGGAAATTCACTATTAGTAGAATTAATTCGGGAATAAACCAACGGTTTATCTCCTTCACTTAAACCTACCAATGCAACTTCAACCTAAGTCCTACTTAGATCAGTACCTACTCACTCCCCTCGATCCGTGATATCAACCTATTGAATAATTGAATTGTGAAGACACACTTCAATAAACTATCTTGATCTCGCTCAAAGCTTTCAATCAAGAGACAAACACTCGTGCTTTAAAGCTTTGGTGATAAACTACCCTTACAACAAATCCTAGTCAAGGCACTTATCAATTGATAGTTGCTTGGCTCACAAAGATACTAGAATTACAAAAATACCAACTGTTAACTTTCCTAACGGTACACAAATAACAACTGCTATTACTTCAATAAATTCGAGGCTGATAGTATAAGGGTTGAATTCCTTTTATAGAAGCGATCCACGAAACTTGGTTTGGGCTTCCATAAAGATAACTAGGGTTCACTTAATTTAATCCTAAAAACATGGTCTTTTCAACAACCAATTTAGGTTTAATTAAGATTAACCTAGCAACCACGTGAGCATGCTTTCTAATAACGAGAAAAACAATATTTAGCGCTCAACAAACTTCACGAAAAGTCTCGGGAAAAGCAGTTGCGAGCGAATGTCACGAATGTCATAACATACATTATGACATCGATTTTCTGAAATTTCCGCCGACTTTAGCTTCGATTCGAGCTGTCCTTTAATCATCCTTAGCAGGTAGGATTTATCTTCAATCTCTGAATGTCATGACATTTATCAAGACATTGCTATAGCCTAGTTTTACCAAAATTAATGCCAACTAAAAACACTAACAACATATACATAGACATATAACACATTCATGGATGAACTAAAAACAACATCTCATAGTCTTTAACTTTAACTTTTATAAGCAACAGAAAAACAATCGTACTTAAAATTTGTTGTGAATCATATGCCTTAGGTACAGAGTATAAACTTGTAATTTAATGATCAAGATACAAACAAGGGTAGAAATTACGAGGAATACAATGAACACAAGGAATTGATTATTAACATCTATTCTTTATCTTCAAAACAAGATTATAAGTGTACAAGAATAATAAATAACCCTCTCAACCTAAATTAAGATTTACATTATGCAATGATGAGAGACTAGTATGCTATTTATAATAAACCTCACAAATCTCAACCTTGGAACGAACTCTATTATCAAAGAACGAACTAGCTTTCTTCATGCAACTTTATCAACTACATACAGTGGAAAAACTTGTAACTTGTAAACTTCAACACTTGTAAACTTGTAACTCGATTACTCCTCTGAAAAAATGCAACCGCACATCAATGTGCTTGGTTCGCTCATGACAAGCTGAATTCTTTGACAGGTGAATTTCACTTTGACTATCACATTTAACAGTGATAACTTCACCTTGAATCTTCAGCTTCTTAGAAAAAACTTCAATCCAAAATGCTTCTTTCATAGCTTCAGTTAAAGAAATATATTTCGCTTCAGTGGTAGATAATGCAACGACCTTCTAAAGTTTTGCTTTCAAGCTAATTATTGTACCAAACATAGTGAAAACATATTCAAAAATAGATTTTCTGGAATCCATACAACCTGCATAATCAGAGTCAACATATTCTTCGATTACGGCTTTACTATCTTCCCCCAAGGCTCAACCATAAATTAGGACTCTGTTCAGAGACTCATTTATGTACGTTAGAATCCACTTCAATGCTTGCCAGATAGCCTTTCTAGGATTCACCATGTACCTGCTTACAAGACTTACTACATATGCTATGTCGGGTCTAGTACAAACCATAACATACATCAAATAACCTACTACATTAGCATATGGGATGTTAGTCATATAAGCTCTTTTGACCTCAGTACTAGGACATTGATCAATACTCATCTTGAATTGAAGGTTTGTTGGAGTCACAACAGGCTTCGAATTCGAAAAACCACAATTTTCATGAATCTTCTGTTGATATGCCTCTTGAGATAAGCATAATTGTGACTACTTTCTATCTCTTCAAATGTCAATCCCAAGAATCCTGGAAGCTACTCCCAGGTCCTTCAGTTTAAACTCCTTGTTGAGTTCATCCTTCACTCTCATTACCGCTTCGACATTGTTGCTTGCTATAAGAATATCATTCAACCCATATTACAATATATTCAACTTGCACACATAATCTTCCTTTCCCTTTTCGACATACCCTACAGGTTGCCTCATCAGGATTTTTTCATCTAGATCACTATACAAGAATGCAGTCCTCACATCCATTTGTTCTAGTTCAAGATCGAATGGTGACACCATGGCAAGCAACATTCGAATGGACCTATGCTTCACAACAGGAGAAAACACATCATTGAAATCTACACCTTTTTTCTGAGTGAAACCCCTTGCAACCAATCTTGCCTTGTATCTTTCCGACACCACTCCTTCGATTCCTTCCTTCACTTTGAAAATCCATTTACAACTGACTAACCTGGCTCCAGTAGGTTTCTTGATCAATTCACAATTATTATTATCATAAAGAGATTTCATCTCATCATCCATGGCCTTTGGCCATTCAGTCTTATTTTGACTCCTCGTAACCTCCTTATGGTCTATTGGTTCTTCGTCTAGAACCTCAGTTGTAGATATTAAGGCTTAGGCTATAAGATCTACATATCCAAGTCTATGAGGTGGTTTGATAATTCTTCTTTTCTTATCTCTTGCCAATAGGCTGTCATCGAAAGTTTCCTCAACTTCATCAACATCTTTTTCTTCTTCTACTTTATCTAGGATATTCAATTCAGCATCAACATGTTTCACCTCAACAGGAATCTCGATCTGTTCCAGCTCTTCGTCATATATTTCTTCACTTCGACCATCATCACTAGTTTTCTTGAAATCCATTTCAGCTTCATTGAAAACTACATATCGACTGGTGATAATCCTTCTATGACCTGGCTCTAGGCATCATAGCCTATAAGCTTTGACTCCTTCAGAGTATCGCATGAACATGCATTTAAGAGGTCTAGATTTGTTCTTGTCTTTCCTAATGTGAGCATAGGCTATGCATCCAAATACTCTTATTTTGTCAAGATCTGGTGGATGTACCAACCAAACTTCTTCAGGTGTCTTCATATCTAACCCAGTCGAAGGACATATGTTTATTAGATATGTTGCTATCAAAACAGCCTCAGCCCAAAACACCTTCTTTAACCCAACACTAGTCAACATGCATCTAACTCTTTCCAAGATGGTTCCATTAAACCTTTCAGCTAAACCATTTTGTTATGCAGTACTTGCAGTAGTTTTGTGCCTTGCAATCCCATAGGAAACACAAAAGTTGTGGAATGCCTCATTGCAAAATTCAAGGCCATTGTCTGTTCTTAATCTCTTAACCTTTCTGCCAATCTGATTTTCCACTAGAATCTTCCAACTTTTGACATTCTCAAGGCCGTTGTGTCGTTAACAATCAAGTATTGTTAATTATTTTTATCTGACTGTTGTTTATGTTGTAGTGCTTAGTTGAAATGGTTGGGAGGAACGATGCTGCGATTGCTGCTACTTTGGAAGCAATGGCTCATGCTATGGAGAACCAACCGAATGCGGGAGGGGATGCTGGATCTCAAAGTTTGGCAACTTTCCAGAGGGAGAATCCGCTAGTGTTCAAGGGCAAGCATGATCTCGATGGTGCTTTGGAGTGGTTGAAGGAAATCGAGAGGACATTTCGCGCGATGGATTGTTCTACAACGCAGAAGGTCCAATATGGAACTCATATGTTAGCAAGTGAGGCTGATGACTGGTGGTTAAAAATGCATCAGAGATTGGAAGCTGCAGGTGAAGAGGTCACTTGGGCTGTGTTCCGTAGGGAATTTCTGAGGAAGTATTATCTTGAAGATGTTCGGGGTAAGAAGGAAATTGAATTCCTTGAGTTGAAGCAGGGTAATATGCCTATGATTGACTATGCTGTAAAGTTCATTGAGTTGTCTAAGTTTTATCCGCATTTTGATGGAGAAGGTGCTGAATTTTATAAGTGCATCAAGTTTGAGAATGGGTTGCACTCAGAAATCAAGAAGGCTGTTGGCTACCAGAAGATTCATGTCTTTTCTGATTTGGTTGATAGTTGTAGAATATTTGAGAAGGATAGCAATGCTCATCACAAGATGGTTAATGATAAGAGAGGCAAGAATCAACAGAACCGTAGTAAGCCTTATGATGCGGTGAAGGGTAAACAAAGAGTTGCTTAGGGCCAGAGAACTAGTGGGGGAGATGCTCCTACTAAAGTAGTATGTTTCAAATATGGGCAAGCTGGTCACAAGAGTTATGCTTGTAATGCTGATGTGAAGAGATGTTTCCGTTGTGGTAAGTTTGGACATGCAATTTCCGACTTCCAACATAAGAGTATGGTATGTTTTAACTATGGTGAAAAGGGACACCTTAATAGTCAGTTCTCGAAACCAAATAAGGGACAAGATAGTGGGAAGGTATTTGCTTTGGCTGGGAATCAATCAGCCAGTGAGGACAGACTCATTAGAGGTACATGTTTCATTAATAGTTCGCCTTTAATTACTATTTTTGATACTGGTGCTACTCATTATTTTTTGCTGTTGATTGTGTTAAGAGATTGGGTCTTATGTTGTCCTCTATGAATGGAGAAATGATCGTCGAAATTCCGGCTAAGGGATCAGTGACTACTTTTCTTGTATGTTTGAATTGCACTTTGTCAATCTTTGACAGAGACTTTGCTGTTGATTTGATATGTTTGCTGTTAAGCGGACTAGATGTGATTTTGGGTATGAACTAGTTAAAATGTAACTATGTTCATATCAATTGTTATGACAAGTCTTTGAGGTTTTCTATCCCTAAAGAGGAAGGAGTTGGTTTGTTGACTGGTAAGTAGTTGAAGCGATTGATGCAAGACGAAGCACAAATGTTCTCATTGATGGTGATGTTGTCTATTGAGATTCAATTTAGACTGGATGAGTTGCAGGTGGTGCGAGAATTTCCTGAAGTGTTTCCTGATGAAATTCGTGATGTATCTCCTGAAAGAGATGTTGAATTTGCGATTGATCTTATACCTGGTACCAGACCTGTTTCTATGGCACCGTACAGGATGTTTGAAAACTTGAGTTGTCTGAATTGAAGAAGAAATTAGAAGAGTTGCTTGAGAAAAAGTTTGTTAGACCAATTGTATCTCCGTGGGGAGCGCCTGTGTTGTTAGTAAAGAAGAAAGATGGGAGTATGAGACTTTGTGTTGATTATCAACAATTGAATAAAGTGACGATTAAGAACAAGTATCCGCTTCCAATAATTGATGATTTGATGGATCAACTGGTGGGTGCTAGTGTGTTTTCTAAAATTGATTTGAGATCTGGATATCACTAGATTAGAGTGAAAAAAGATGATATTCAGAAAACCGTGTTCAGGACTCGGTATGGACACTACGAGTATTCGGTGATGCCTTTCGGTGTTACTAATGCGCCGGGAGAATTCATGGAGTACATGACCATATTTTTCATACTTACTTGGATCGATTTGTGGTGGTATTTATTGATGACATTCTGATTTACTCTAAATCGAAAGAAGAACATGCAGAACACCTGAGAATCGTATTGCAAGTTTTGAAACCGAAGAAGTTGTATGGGAAGTTGTCCAAGTCTGAATTTTGGTGAAAGAGGTTAGTTTTCTTGGCCATGTCATTTTTGGTAGTGGATTGCCATGGATCCTTCTAAAGTTGATGCTGTGTTGCAATGGGAAATTCCAAAGTCGGTTACTGAGATTAGGAGCTTCTTGGGATTAGCCGGTTATTATAGAAGGTTTATCGAAGGGTTTTATAAGTTGGCACTTCCATTGACTAAGTTGACTTGCAAAGGAAAAGCCTTTGTGTGGGATATTCGATGTGAAGAGAGTTTCAATGAATTGAAGAAGAGGTTGACGTCGACTCCAATTTTGACTTTACCTAATCCAGAAGAGTCTTTTGTTGTGTACTATGATGCTTGTCTGATGGGGTTAGGTGGTGTGCTTATCTAGGATGGCAAAGTGGTTGCTTATGTATCTAGGAAATTGAGGACTCACGAAAAGAATTATCCTACGCATGATCTTGAATTGGCTGCAGTGGTATTTGTATTGAAAATTTGGAGGCATTATCTTTATGGTTCTAGATTTGAGGTGTTTAGTGATCTTTAGAGTTTGAAGTACCTTTCGATCAAAAGGAGTTGAATATGAGGCAGAGAAGGTGGTTAGAGTTGTTGAAGGATTATGATTTTGGTTTGAATTATCATCCCGAAAAAGCTAATGTTGTAGCTGATGCTTTGAGCCGAAAGACTTTGCATATGTCGGCCACGATGGTTAAGGAGTTGGAATTGATCGAGCAATTCTGAGATTTGAGTTTGGTTTATGAAGTGACACCACATAGTGTTATGTTGGGAATGTTAAAGATTAACAATGATTTTCTTGACAATATTAAAAAGGCTCAAAAGCGAGATGTGAGGTTGGTGGATTTGATGGTAGGAACTAATCGACCCGAGAATGATGATTTCAAGTTGGATGCGCAAGGTGTGTTGAGATTCTGAGATCGTTTTTGTATTTTTGATGATGAAGCGATTAAGAAAGTGATCCTTGAAGAGAGTCATAGAAGCAATTTGCGTATTCATCTAGGAGCTACTAAAATGTATCAAGATTTGATGGGTTTGTTTTGGTGTCCTTGCATGAAATGTGATGTGGCACAGTTTGTGTATGCTTGTTTGACTTGCCAGAAGTCAAAGATTTAACATCAAAAGCCTGCAGGGTTGATGCAACCGTTAGAAGTTCCATAATGGAAATGGGACAATATTTTGATGGAATTTGTGAAGGGCTTACCTAATACCTTGAGAGGACATGATTTGATTTGGGTGATTATTGATAGGCTTACGAAGTCTGCACATTTTATACCTATTAACATTACTTATCCGATTGCGAAGTTGGCTGAGATTTATGTTAGAGTGATTGTGAAGTTGCATGGTGTTCAGGTGAGTATTGTGTCGGATAGAGATCCGAGGTTTACTTCTGATTTTTGGAAGAGTTTGCAGGAAGCGTTGGGATCTAAGTTGAGGTTGAGTTCGGCGTATCATCCACAGATGGATGGTCAGACCGAGAGGACCATTCAATCATTGGAGGACTTGTTGAGAGCTTGTGTTCTTGAGCAAAGAGGCTTATGGGATACTTATCTTCCTTTGATCGAGTTCACTTATAATAACAGTTACCATTCTAGTATTGGGATGGCACCTTTTGAGGCATTATATGGACAGAGGTGTAGGACTTCGTTATGTTGGCATGAATCTAGTGAAAGTGTGATAGTTGGACCAGAAATCGTTAGAGAAACTACAGAGAAAGTGAAGTTTATTCGGCAGAAATGAAGGCTTCCCAGAGTAGGCAGAAAAGTTACCATGACAAGAGAAGGAAAGATTTAGAATTTCAGGCTGGCAAGCATGTTTTTTTGAGAGTCACGCCTGTGGCTGGTATTGGACGAGCTCTAAAGTCTAAGAAGTTTACTCCTTGTTTTATTGGTCTGTATCAGATATCGGATCGAGTTGGGAAAGTTGCTTACCGTGTGGCGTTACCGCCAAATCTTGCTAATTTGCAAGATGTGTTTCATGTATCACAACTCTGCAAGTATGTTTCCGATCCATCTCATGTGATTCAGATGGACGATGTGCAAGTGCATGATAATCTCACAGTGGAGACGATGCTTGTGTGAATTGTGGATCGCAAGATGAAGATTCTTAGAGGTAAAGAGAATGCGTTGGTGAAAGTTGTCTAGTTAGGAGCTGCTGGTGAAAGCTTGGCCTGGGAGTTAGAGAGCAAGATGCGAGACTCCTATCCCGAGCTGTTTGAAGCAGGTAAATTTCCATTTTCGAGGACAAAAATATTCTGGTAGGGGAGAGTTGTAACGCCCGAATATTTAATTATTTCTTTAATAAAATATTTAGCGATTTATTTGTGAATTGTTGGTTGATATTGTTGTTGCGGAGAATTAAGTTGGCTTGGTCGTAGAATAATACTAGAAACGATATTATAACTATAAGGTTAGTGTTAGTGGGCTTAAGTTATGGTGATAGTAGTAGTAGTGATGGGGGTACAAAGTTTAAGCCCAAAACTAATTATACAAATTTTTATTTAATTAAAAATAAATAGAAATTAGAATATTTGGCTATCAATAGAGAAAAAGAACAAACAAGGGTTTTGGAAAAAGGAACAGAACAATACGTAGAGCTTAGAGAGAGAGAGAGAGAGAGAGAGAGAGAGAGAGAGAGAGAGAGAGAGAGAATTGGAACGATCAATAATTCATAAAGCAACCTTCAATCCAAGGTAAGGGTGGAGTTCTTACTCTCTAATTGGGAATATGATGGATGATAGGTAGTTAGGGATTTATGATTTTGCTGTCTTGTATCATGTTGTTGCTGTGATTGATGAAAATCCCAAATTGGATCGTGGGATTTTTGTGAAAACTGGAATTTTGGCGTTTTCACACTGCACGAGCTGACTCAAGCAAGTAGGTATCGATACATGCTGCAGTTGTTTTAAAAACCATAAGCTTGGAAACAACATGCATCGATACAAACTGCAATGCATTGGCTCATGGGGTCAAAATGTGAAGTATGTATCGACTCATGCATGTATGAATCGATACATGTTCTACTGATGTTAAAAACCAGAAGTGTAGAATTAGCTTGCATCGATACAAACAACTATGCATCGGCTCATGAGACAATTTGTGAAAGTATGCATCGATACAAAGCCTGTATGTATCGACTCATACTGAAAGAAATCAAAAAACAACATTTAGAATAAAGTATGAGTCGACTCATATGATACATGTATCGATACAAGTGAGTTATGTATCGACACATAGGATTTTGTATCGGCTCATACTGTACAGAAACAGAACATAAGTTTGAGAAAACTGTTTTGGTCATAACTTTGCGACCGTAACACCGATTTAGTTTCCGTTTGAACCCTTGGATAGCTAAAAGTATTATTTATCCTATAAAGTTGTTTCAAACATAGGAGGTGAACATCTTGATGAATTGATGTGTTTTTCGTATGATAATTCGTTGTTATTGAGAGTTGTTAGAAGTTGTTGTTGTAAGAAATTGTTATTGAATATTATTGTTGGTTGAGACTTGATAGTCAATGTTGCTGATTGATGTGTTATTTTACATTGTGGTTTACGTTGTTGTTGTTGTATTCCATTTAAGATTATTGCATACATACATTACATACTATGTTGGCCTATATTGGCAAGAAAACACATTGAGTCGTTAGGGGCATGATGATTACGTTGAAGGCTTATGCCTTGATGCCTCAGAATTAGTGGCAGTTGTTCACGTTGGGAGTTATACTCCGATGGTACCACATGCATTTGCATTTCGTTGAGTTGCATATCATAATGCACGTTGATGTTGTTCTTGTGATTGAATTATGTTGTTGCGGAATAGTCGTGTGATTGCAAAATAGTGATTTTGTATAATTCAAACTATATATTGTAAATCATATTTTCAAAGAAGTGCAATCGATTTACACCAAACAGCAATCGATTGCTTGCTGTAGCAGAAGCCAAAATACTGCATTTAACAACAACAAAGGTTCCCGATCCAACCAATTTCGACCCCAAACATATGTATCATCAAAAAGTTCCAAAAACATGAATATAATGCACTTCTATCATGGTATAACAGCATCTAACAACACCATAACATCAATTTGCATCAAAACTTCAAAATTCATGGATTTGGGGTTTAAACTCATAAACCTAAAAATCGTAAATTGAGATTCCTAATATCTTACTCAATTCTACCATCCTCAAAACTCATAATACATTATAATTAGAGCAATCACCCCTTACCTTAGCCAATTTCTCAAATTCCTCAAGCTTTAGGTTTCCTCTTCCTTTGCTCTTCCCACTTCTCGTACGATTCCTTTGTTTTTCCCCAAATAACTCCCAATTCTCTTTTTATTCCTTTTATTAATATTCTATAATAATAATAATAATAATAATAATAAAATAAATTATTAGAGGCTTTTACTCCATACACCCCTCATTCTACTCTTTACACCATAAATTCAAATTCTCTCCTCTTATTTATTTTCCAAAAATTCTAATATTCCAATAATTCCCAAAAATCAAATTTTAATTAATTAAATAATTAAAATTCCAATTTAATAATTGAAAATATGGGGTGTTACAATGTTCCAAGATAACATGATCATACAAACATTTCAAGTATATTATGTTCATACATAGCATAATTATCATCCATTCAAACCATCCAATTAATCCATATGATTAGACATTCACAAATTCATTTCAGACATTACATATTTGTTGCATCCCAAAATTTACCCTCTTGATTTAGGCTTATGTTTCATCATAAACATCATATTGCATTGCATTCATATCTCATGATAAGATCCAAGCTCTTTAGGTTCTCAAGATCTCTACAAGCTAAGGAGGTTGATGGTGCTAGCATACCCTTTTGAGGGAATCCCAAGTCCTCACATCTGTAGATCTTTTAAGTTACAAGATGTGTTATACCTCAAGACATTCCATTTGTCTTATTGATCCAAGAGGAATTGAAGTTTTGAAGAAATTTGGTGGGAAATTCATCTGTGGCACTCATCTGATGAAATTAGGGTTTTGGTCCTCTGTGGAGTTTGAAGCTTGGGTGAGTCATTTTCTTGGAGTATTATCTTCTTATTATCATTTGAGTTATCATGGTTCAAAGAATTGCTCATCACATTTAGAAAATTTAAGGTTTTGAAGCTTGATTGGTCATCTCCTAACACATGGAGCAAAATTAGGGTTTTGAGTGAAATCAGGATTTCTTCAGATTTTTCATTGAAACTTGATTTCAATTGTTTCTATATGTTGTTGGACATCTATGTGTGAAATATTGAGGCTCAATTTTGAGTAGAAGCAAGTCAATTGATCAAAAGGGGCAAAATGGTCATTTTTGTCAAAATCAGTCAAATTCAGGAGTTGACCAAGTGGACTTTTGGTCAACCATTAATTCAAAGATCATATTTTCATTTTTCATGACCAAATTCACCATTGAATCAAGAAAGTTGAAGAAATTGGAGTTAACTTGTTTTTGAAGTAATTTGAAGTTTGAAATTTTTTCCAAGTGTCCACCCTATAGAACTTTGACACATCATAACTTTCTCAATTTTTATCCAATGGTTGCATACCATAAACTTCTGGAAAGCTTGGAAAAAATACTACAAGATTGCAAATTTGTAAAATTTCTCAAAAATGCACCATTTGAGAGATATTTGTGTTAGAAGTTTCATGCACAAGATTTGTCCAAGGCTGGGCAAGCTTGCATTTTTCTGGGCGTTTCTTTGAGGAATTTTCACAAACAGGTGGTGGGCATAATGTTGAGGCTTATATCTTTTGATTTAGATGGAATTTTTGAAAACCACTTCGTGCATTTTGAAGTATGCCATGAGAGCTTTAAATGGAACTTTGAATCATGTCATTTGGTTCAAAATTGATCAAGATACAAGGGCTCACAAGTTGAGGTCATAAAGCTGAAACCATGCATAGCCATGCAAGCCAGAATGCGTGTGCGTGCCGAGATTTCTGCCTTTGCTTGTGCACAACTTTGAAGGATCATATCTCACTCATTTTTGCTCCATTTTTAGTGAACCCAAGCTTGTTTTAATCCTCATACTAGGAACTATTGATGTGTATCAAGAGGCCAAGGAATGCACGAGCCATTTGTGAGAAATTTGAAGGAGAAAAAGGTGACACAAAGCTGATTTTTGGATAGTTGTGTTTTTGTGCATTTTTCAAGTTGTTTACAAGTTTGTTTCAAGCCAGCAAGCCAGGATTCGAAGTAGCCAGCTAGCACACCTTCTTTGCCATAAAATGCTAAACACTTTTGAGCATGTTTTGCTCACACTCTTTCCATGCATTTTCGGATTTTAATCATTTTTGGAAAAGTTTGAGGATTCTATCACGTGAGCCAAGCCTCCACTAACGATCCAGCTCACCAAAACGCATGGAAGCAAGCAAGAATGAGCACAAAATGCAAGCTATATCCAAGATGGCATTTTTATTATTTTTTGGCACTAACGGATTTCTTGAGCAAAAGGACTGATGTACCCTCCATTTTTCACACACATTATAAATTAGAGGTCACATTTGAGTCAAGGGGCTTCCACTCACTCGTTTTCTAGATCCACTTTTTGCTCTGCATTTTCGTTTTTTCTCATACTTGGAATCAGCTGCAAAATCGTGTTGGTAGAGGATTTTCTTCATTATTATCACTTCATTGAAGATCTAAGAGAAAGAGTGTGGTGTTTTCTCTTCAAATCCAGAGGCATATTTGGATTTATTTTCCAAATCAAGAGGTAAGATTCAAACTTCAAATCTGAATTTCTAGCTTGCATTTGATGATTTGTATGCGTGGTTAGCTGGCCAAACACTAGGTTTGATGTATAATTTCAGCTGTTTGTGAAGCATATTGCATAGCATGAAGTTCTGAAAATCCAGATTTTGGATGATTTTCTTGATTTTCTCACTCAGATTTCTTGATGTGTGATGGATCATTTGATGTTTTACAAGTTGTGTGTTGTAGCTTTCCATGTGATCTTTATTTTGAGCTTTGAATCATTTAATTTTGTTGAGAATTGAGTGAGATACGATTGCTTGGAGTTGCCTGCATGAAACTGGAAAAAACGCGTGTACTAGGGCTTGCTAGAGGTTGAAGATGATGTGTTGGCACGATCTGATTGGTCCATGCATTTTTTTGAATTTTCATTTTATTATTTCATAATTAGCATTTTGCATCATTTAATTTTGCATTCAAAAATCATCCAAAAATTCAAAAAAAAAAATACCATAGGCTCAAAATGATTTTAAATATTTTTTGGAATTTTTTCCAATTTTTTAAAAATGTTTTGATCATTTAAATAAATTCTGACTTTAATTAATTGCATTTCAATTGAAAAATTCCTAAAAAATACTTTCCAATGTTGTAAAATTCCATAAAAAATATTTTAAATCTTTCAGAGGATTAATTTTGAGTTTATGAATTTTATTTGATAATTTTTGCATTTTTGCATAATTAAATAAATTCATGCATTATATTGCATTTCATGCATATTTAAATCCTTAAACAAATACTTCTATGCATATTTAAATAATGTCTCATGCATTTTTGAATTTTATTTCAAAATTCTTGCATTTTTTCCATTTTTTAACAATTTCATGCATTATATTGCATTTCATGCATATTTAAATCATTAAAAAAAAATACTTTCATGCATATAAAAATGAATAAAAAATATTCTAACTCATTTAAATCATACTTCATGCATTTCTGATTTTTATTTTATAATTTTGTTACTTTTGCATAATTAAATCAATTTTAGCATTAAATACACAATTTGCATCACCCGTTTTGCATTTTATTTGTTTTTTTTCACCATTTCCCTTGAAAATAAAAAATGCCAAAAATATTTTTAATCATGTTTAGGATGTTGAGTAACTATTTCCATTTTTTATAGATTTTTATTTCTGACTTTTACATTTTATACTAATTGTTCTTGTTATTTGGTCACATGAGCATAAATATTGATAGTGTTGACCTTTTTGAATTTTATTTTGACCTTTCCATGAACTTTTGGATTGAGCAAGGATATGTCCCTGACTTGTAAGGTATTTTAGCTCCTCATTTTATTTTTATTTGGATTTTATCTTCGATTTTCCTATTTTTATGGAATTTCAAAAGTGAACATACCTTTGCCTAGTGTAATTGGGTCTACCTTCAATTGTGAAGTTTGTGGACATGATTTAAGGCCAAACTTTGGGTATGTGATGATCATATGAGTTCTCTAATGATATGTGACATGTTTTCATTCATTGAAAATCCCATGTTAGTCATTAAGTTCCTACTTTGAGCACAAAGTTTTCATGGTTCTTGAAACCCTATTTTGATAATGCATTGGTTCTTTGACCCTTCTCTTGTATAGTTTATGTTTCTAATTGATGTTCAGGGGGGAATGATAACCTCAAGGATAGTGTTCTAAGGCTTGAGAGACATTTGACCTCAAAGGATCATCTTGATCCCTTTATTTTAAAAGTTTGACCTTTTGCTTTATGTGTTGCATCCTTGTACATGGATTGTAAGGTGAGGAATGCATTCATGAAATTATTTAAGAACCTACTTCTCACTCCCTTATTTAATCCTTATAGCATATCTAGGGCCTTGATTCCAGTATTATTGATTCATCTAAGCCCCTAGTTTGCTCAAGCTCATGCAACTTTTGTTGATTAGAATATTACCAACCTATGCTTATGGTTGTGCCACTTGTGTTGTATGCATCATGTATGGCTTTAGAAGTCCAATTCCAATTGAATATTTGATTTTTACTTCTAAACTTGTACATTATGTAATCAATAACTCAATGCTATTTGATTCATTGACTTGCACTCAATTGTAATGTCATCATGATGACCTAGAAGAGCTAGATTTTCTTTTCTTCTATTGTTTGCTTGAAACATACCTTGAGGGATTATAGGTTCATGGCTTTTGAGGCATGTCACTTCAATTGACATTACCTTGAGCTCATGACAAGCATCTTGTGAGGGTTATATCATCACCCCATGACATACAAGACATCTTTCCCTTCCTACAAATATTAATCAATGATATTTGATCTAAGATAGGTGGTATCTTGCTTTGGATGATTTTATTCATTAAATAGGTGATTTGGTTGTGTATGGAAGCTTTATATTCTACATTTGGTTGATCACGAATCATATCTTGAGTTAAAAATTATGACACAAGTCACACATGGTTTTAATTTTCCAATTAAAATTACTTTGTCTAAATCTTTCTTAAGTGTCATGTTTAGCTAGTTTAGATGTTTCATCCAATGAACTTGTGTGTGTGAGTCTTCAACTTTGTTTGAATTGATTTTGTTTATAGTTTAATTAGGTCTTAAGCTACTTGCCTTATGTGTTACATTCCTTCTCCATCTTTCCTCTTCATCATGATTAACCCATTAGCTAGTATGCATGTTCCAAATTAATTCTAGGGTTTAGAATCATCCCTTTCCACTACTAACCTTTGCATTATGAGTAGTCGTAGAGTATGATTTGATAATTGTTTTATGTTTATGTGAGTATCATGTTTACATCCTCATCATTCATCTCATTTGTCCACAACACTTGACACAAACATTTTAGGACACATTCATCTAAACATATTCATCACACATTCTAGATGCATGCTTAAACTTTTCCTAGTTGTTTTTGTTTGTGCATTGTAAATAATGAACATGTATATGATGATCATGCATGCTTGCCATGCTAGCTACTGTATTCTACATCTTTGTATGCCATTAGCTTCATCCTTTTACATTCATGCATCTACCATGCTTCACTCCATCTTTAGTTGCATTCTAGGTTATGTTTTTAACTAGTTCTTGTGTAGATGTTGTATGTGTACAATTTGAAGCATCTCATGACTTGATAATGAATAACTTGAGTAGATTTCCATCACATATCATCTCTGATCCCAACACCATTTGAAACTTGGCACATGTAAGCACAAGCACGTACACATGCACGCACATGTCTACTCGCACTTGCACGAATCAAATGCATTTCTCTTGAGTGTTTTGCTTTCGAATTCTTTGTATGCATTTCTAAATGTTTTTGTTGATGAAATAACATGTTTGCTACTGTAACTTGTGTATTTTAATATTTCTTGACTCATTTCTCTTCATCTTTGCCTTTCCGTGGCTTCTTTTAGATTGTAAACACCTTTTAGGTTAAGCATTTCGACTAGTTTCCGCACCAATGATGTAATTACATCCTCATGGCATTTCTTTTTTGATTTGGTTATTAATTCATTTTCATGATGTTGGTACTGTAATATCTTCATCTTGACACCTTCTTCTCATGTCATAAATCCCACGCACTTAGATGCACTTCACCACACGCGTTTGTTGCTTGTTTGCGCACCTTTGATAGATTTTGGCTCTTGAATCTTTGTGGTTTATTGTGCATGAGGTAAATGAGCATTAACATGATTAGCTACTGACTTGTATGTCATCTAAGCCTAACGCCTCCCACGATTAGCTCTTTGCATGTTTTTAGGATTAGTTTTGACCTAGTTTCTGAATTAACTTGTTTGTGGGTGTTTATAAGGATGTTTGATGTTTGCTAAAGGTTTGTATAACTTTGTAAATGAATGTTGTGTCTACTGACCTCACTTCACATGACACTTTGCATGAGCATAATTCATTCGAATTTTATTGCATCTTCTTCTTTCTTCTTTTTCTTTCTTTTTTTTCTTTCTTTTTTTAGCACTTGTTAGTGCTTAGTTTGTGTGCTTTTGCCAAAGCATTTTACTTGATCCTACCCCTCTTCTCACTTGGTTTCCCAACCAAGATGATTTATTTTATAGGTCCCCCTTAGGTTTTTCTCGGTTAAGTTAGTTTTCGAGTTTAGACATTAAGTTAGGCATCCATGCATGATAACTTTAGGTAGATTCTCCCCTTGTTTATATCCATAACTTAGGAGCAACTTTGCATGATAACATTAGGATTTAGGAGTAGGTTAGTTCCCCTTAGCCATTTTACCTTTATCCTTTTGCATCCTTAAAATTAAAATCTTGTTTTTGTCAAGTGCATTAAAACATTCTAATAATCTGAAACTTTTTCCAAAGTAAAAGATACAAACCAATTAGTCTAGGGTGTTTCGTCGTCCTGCTTGCTATTGATGCTTCTCCGTCCTATTGTTGATGTTTCGCCATCTCATCCTTTCATGTCTTGTCATCATGTTTGCTGATGCTTCGTCATTCCGTCTGCCGATGTTTCGTCATCATGGAGGTGTTTCGTCATCGTTTGCTGTTTCGTCTGCTAGTCTAAAAAACACAAACCAACCAAAACAACTGAACCGAACTACGGTGCTCTGACTTTCCCATTGCACGAGGGAATACGTAGGCATCTTATCGCGGGGCTAGATCGAGCAACCTTTGTAAATATTTCCTTCTTTTCCCCGTGTTTTCTTTCCTTTATTATTTTCTTTTATTTCTTTATTCTTCTTTTCCTTTTTGCATGCATTATACCATATACAGATATAGATAGACCTTTACACCCATTAGATAGAAAGTAAAAGCGGATACCGTAGAGTACTACGGACGCGTGGGGTGCTAATCCCTTCCCCTCGCGTAATAGACTTCCTTACCCGATCTCTCGGTCGCAAGACCGTGATTTCTTCGTTTCAGGTTTACTCGATGTTTACCTTTCCCTCTTGGAGGGATAAAAAAACGTTCGATGGCGACTTCATTGATATATAGTTATATCCATTGATTTTTGGCCAGGTGTTTCAATATTCAATAATGACTCATGTGACAACACTGAAATATAACTCAATATGCATGGGGTACCAAGTTTTTGGAAACATTTTGTTAACCTTGCTTCCGATTCATTCATAGAATCCAAGCCCTTACATCCGATCCAGACAAGACCAAAAGCCTCTGCTACTTATTCCCAATAGAATCGAGCTAAATATGAACTCAATGTTTCACCGCTACTTATCCATCATGGATCGAGCCAATTTGTGAACCCAACGTTTCACCGCTACTTATCCACACAAGTATCGAGCCAAATGTATGCATGTACAACTCACCAAGACAACATATACAAATTAAAATTATTCACAAAACCTCAATTACCCTAGCAAATCATCACAATTTATCTCGTGTGAATTATACATCAATTGCACAAAATTATATTTCAACAGCAAGACCATCACATGTATCTTATACATAGGGGTGTTCGCGGTGCGGTTTGGGCGGTTTTGACGTAAAAAATCATCCGAACCGCGAGAGAAAAAGGCATGCGGTTTGGTTTGGTTCGGTTGACTTTTAGAAAAAAAACCAAACCAAACCAATGCGGTTTGGTTCGGTGCGGTTGGTTCGGTTTTTTACAAATAATTTGTTGAGTCATACATTCACATATATGACAACATAACTTTGTATTTGGTCATTCATACATGATACACTACTAAATTATAACCAAAAAACTAATCATATTTGGACAATAACTTCTCATTTAATATGCAAAAGTTAGATTAGACAAAAGTGAAATAATAAACATAAAATAATAGCATAAAACAATATAAAAAATATTATAATAAAACAAAAAAAATAGAAGAGATGAGATGAGAAATTAGTGAAGATGAAAAAGAAAGAACGTAAGAGAGGAGAGATTAGAGATAAATATGTGCGATAAAATCAAATTGAAAGAGAGAAAAATTGCATAAAAAATAAGAACGTGCAAAGGAAACAATATAAGAGAGTAGATATTAGATAAGAAGAAGCAAGATGTAAGTGGTGAAGATGAAGTGATAATGTTAGGAGATATTTAAAAAGATTGAAAATGAAATCATAACTGTAAAGATGAGAAAATTGTCTGTAATCATAAGGCTAATGTATAATAGATTTAGGTTTGGGTTAGATGCGAGTTAAGTAAAATTTAGGTTGTAACATAATGCGGTTTAGTTCGGTTTGGTTTGGTTTGTAAAATACAAACCGCAAACCGAACCAAACCATGCGGTTTTGTTAAAAAATGACCCAAACTAATCCAAATCAAATGCGGTTTTTTGCGGTTTCGGTTTGGTTTGGTTTGGTTTTGCGGTTCTCTATTCGGTTGGTTTGGTTTTGAACACCCCTACTTATACATATCATCACACATCACAATTAACATGATGACATATCATTCCACCAATGTTATTCAACACATTCCATCGAATAAGGTTAGCACATACTATACTCAAGTAATCAAACAAACATTGAAATAGTATTCAAAACCAATCTAAAACACAGTCATTCCCAATTGGATCAATTAATCACATATATGAAAATACTACAATAAATATAATCATATAAGATTCCATGTCAAAAGGTCCTAAAAATAACATTTTTCATTCCAGGTCATGCTAAGCCCGGCCTATCGCGCTAAGCGCACCTCGCTGAACAAAAAACCCTAATATGCAATAAAGCAGAATACGAATTCATGAAAAATATGCAAATAGAGGTTCATGTATGGCATGATTCAGTGCGTTTTAACCATGGATAATGATCCATTCCTACCCTACTATACCTCAAGAACACAAATGAGTGATTATAATTGCTTGCAACTGGCTGGAAATTGGAATTTGATAGTGCAACTTTCTTTGAAAATTTTGAAACAAAACACTAGCCTTTTGGCCGTTGAATTTCATCCTGCTTGATGTCTGAATGTCTTGTATATTTATAGGACATGAGATTAGGTTAAATATTGAGAGGAAAATATATTATCTTCAATGAAAAATATTTGATTGAAGTTTCTTATCAAAACCTTCCATATTTGGCTCAATCTTGCATTAATCATGTCTATGCATTTTTGACAGCTTACATAGCCTTCGTTGGACCTCAAGACATTCCAATATCAAGCCCAATACGCCTTGCCTTTCACTTTTGTATTTTATTTAATTAAAATTAAATATTAATCATTTAATTCAAAAATAAGCTAAATAAATGAAGGAAGGGCGTGCAAGTGAGCCTGTAGGTCATGGGCCATCTTAAGAATAATTTTGATTCATAAAAACCATGGTCCATTTGAAAAAAAATGAATTTGCTTAGTATTTCTCTTCAAGAAGTTCTTCAAATTTCCCAAACTTGCACAAGTTGTATTTTGCTCAATTTTCAACATTTTGAAGTTTTCTTGGGCTTTTGAGAAAGCTCAAGATGTCTTCTAAACACTACTTCTGGTTTCATCTTCATTGAAGCTTCCATGTTCATGTACACCTCTTTTGAAAAAGATGACTTTTTGTTGACTTTTAGAAGGACCTATAATGCCTTGATCCATAACTCTCAAATGAAGAATTTTTGGCCAAATCTTGTGAGACACAGTTGTAGAGAATTGAATTCTCTTTAAAATGAGCTTTCGTTGACTTTTTGTCAAGAAACCCTAATTTAGAAACCGTCTTTTGATCAAATCTTGAGTTTTCTTGATGAATCATGATCAAATGATGAAAGTGACTTCAAAATCTTGATGTTGACCAGAAATGATGAAGTTTGACTGAATGTTAACCATAGCTGACTTTTTGTCCAATACAACTGATTTTCAACCATCTGAGCAATTGACTAAGCAAACTTGAGCTGTGAGGCTTGGAACTTGGCAGGGTGATACCTTGAGACATGTGAGAATGTATGATGACCACTTGAGGCAATAGAAACCATCTTTGACTTGAGAGAATCAAAAACCTAGTTGTGGGTTGATTATTTAGGAGTGGGTTCATCTGGTCAACCCTTGAGAAACTCATGAGTATAGAGATGTGGATTGACTTGAAAAATAAGAGGGAAAATTTTGGGGTATAACAACCGCCTTTTAGATATTAGCTCTCAGACTTCATTTGATTGTGCGTCGACCCAAGGGTCGGCACATAACTTCCAGGGGGTTGACCTTGAACGTGCGTCGTCTGGAGTAGCACTTGCGTCGACTACATCGAGGCTTTTTATGGATAATTTTTTTCTTCTATCAGCCAGATCTATAGCTCACACACACCCTTCAAGGGGTTTTGACATCATGAAAACTCGAGCATGCGTTCACATACAAGGTAGTACCTGTACATAAGAAAAAGGCACAGAGGTATATAAGAGTCTAGAAATAAGCTCTGTGAGTAATATGCGAATACGAGCTATGCTCCCTCTGAGAGTGTGCATATGGGAATGAGCTTTCGTTCATCACATAATATGGTTTTGTAATACAGTTGCTTACCATAATAGTAAAATAACTTATGCCGTCAATTTTTACCTAAAATCAAAGTAATAACACTAAGGTATTACATCGATTCTACACAACACCGAGAGTTAATATTGGGCGTGCCATCTAGTTCTAAAAAATAATAAAAATGAAGATGCCGGGATCGAACAAATGTGAAGATAACTTTACCCATAAGCTTTTTAATAATCGATGAGTAAAGTGGTAGCTTTTCAGGACACCCTTCTTTACCTCACTTTTGTAACCAAAATTAAATTCATTTTGTGCCTGATGGTAGATGTGTTTTTTGTCGTAGTATTTTGATGAAATTTTATATTTGTGTAATACTCTTTCGATTAATGCACATAGCATGGAGGTTTACACGAATGACATTTGATGAAAGTTCTTTCTTATTTTCACTAAATTATATATAAAATTTTGTTTCTGAAATTCGCATACATTAATTTATTTTTACTTCTTTATGGATGAAGTGTGAAAATTTTGACATACAACAATAATTTTCACCAATAAAGATGACGAACAACAAGAAAAAGAAAATTAATTTCATTTTATATTTTAAATTTTTTGTATTTTATAATAACATTTAAAATTATATTTTAATTTCAATTTTTTGCTGGAGCCTATTTAGATTAAATCTCATTAAGTTTGTTCCATTATTAAATTGATTGTTTTTAATAAATTTTATATATTTAAGTGCACTTGGATGAGATTGCTGGAGCCTATTTAGATTAAATCTCATTAAGTTTGTTCCACAATTTTCATGAATCTTCTGTTGATATGCCTCTTGAGATAAGCATAATTTTGAATGCTTTCTATCTCTTCAAATGTCAATCCCAAGAATCCTGGAAGCTACTCACAGGTCCTTCAGTTTAAACTCCTTGTTGAGTTCATCCTTCACCCTCATTATCGCTTCAACATTGCTGCTTGCTATAAGAATATCATTCAACCCATATTACGATATATTCAAGTTGCACACATAATCTTCCTTTCCCTTTTCGACATACCCTACAGGTTGCCTCATCAGGATTGTTTCATCTAGATCACTATACAAGAATGCAGTCCTCACATCCATTTGTTCTAGTTCAAGATCAAATTGTGACACCATGGCAAGCAACATTCGAATGGACCTATGCTTCACAACAGGAGAAAACACATCATTGAAATCTACACCTTCTTTCTGAGTGAAACCCCTTGCAACCAATCTTGCCTTGTATCTTTCTGACACCACTCCTTCGATTCCTTCCTTCACTTTGAAAATCCATTTACAACTGACTAACCTGGCTCCAGTAGGTTTCTTGATCAATTCACAAGTATTATTATCATAAAGAGATTTCATCTCATCATCCATGGCCTTCGGCCATTCAGTCTTATTTTGACTCCTCGTAACCTCCTTATGGTCTATTGGTTCTTCATCGAGAACCTCAGTTGCAGATATTAAGGCTTAGGCTATAACATCTACATGTCCAAGTCTATGAGGTGGTTTGATAAGTCTTCTTTTCTTATCTCTTGCCAATAGGTAGTTGTTCGCGTTAAAAGGTGACGCGCTAGATGATTTGAATATGAATTCAGATTCTCTGGCTCGAAACGATTTACTCTTTTGATTTGTTTATAAAGATGCCGCGAGCATCAAGCTTTATTATTTTCAACACAAGAAAGATGATTTAATGATTATGAAAAAGGGGAAAGCTGTTAATACCCTCAATTGATATTGATATGCGTAACAACTAGCGCAAACTAGACGCAACGCATTGGGGAGATTCTAAGTAAGGGGGATTGTTATATAAAGGGAATAGATGGAGCACCCTAAATATATATAGTTATCTATAGCTTTATATATGAATATGTTTGATATGTTTGTGTGTTTTAATTGCTATTGCTATGATTGGGAAAGTTTCTCCTTTGGGATTTTAAGAATGATAGATTATGTGGGATCCTAGTATTTGTTATTATTGTGCTCGCAAAGATCTGTGGATCTTCTGCATACATATCCCCTAGTGGGAATCAGAGCATTTGTAGCTCGAATCTAAAGGGATCTATGGTTTGTTTGGTCTGAGAGAGAAAGAAATTTGCTCGGCAAGGATGAGACCTTGTGCCTACGTATTCTCAAAAGGATGTTGAGAAAGTCAGAGCAATCGTAGTTCCCACTTATGCTAGTGGAAGCAACGGGATATTAGTAAGAGACAGACGAATGTCATCTTAATGAAAAATGTATCTAGTCTACTTCATCACATATATTTTTTGAAAGTCGACTGATTAAAAATCTTTCGTCTAAGTTACAGGTGTTTTGCTTGAGTGTACAAGCGTTACCACTTACATGTTTAAGAAAGATGTTTGAAAAAAAGATGATTGAATCTTTTAACTGTAAGCATTGGGTGTTTTGCTTGAGTGTACAAGCGTTACTACTTACAATTAAGAGATGTTTTCTGTTTGAAAATAGTTTGAAAAGTTTTTGGTTGTATGTGATGTGATAGATGAGATACTCCTTCCATAGAGATGATAGATGTCTAAATCTCGAGGAGAAATTGATTGGATTATGGGGATGCTTTTAAGAAGCCCATGGGTCCTTGTATTGTTAGCCCAAGAGGAGGCATTCCGAGGGTCATCGAGGGTCCTTGTATGAAGCTCAAGAGGAAGCTATAGGGTATGGCTGGCTTTGTCTTTAAAGGGATTTCACCGGGAAACCATCCTTTTGGAATGAAGAGAAATTTCACCGGGAAATTATACTCTCAGGGTTCTATCCTAACGCGGGTGATTCTTTGTATTGGAAGCCCAATAGGAGGCTGTTAAGAGATTTCCTGTCTCTTTCATTGTATGATGCCCAAGAGAAGGCTAAACTCAATGAGGAGTTCTTTTGAACGAAGCCCAAGAGGAGGCTGACTCAACAGGGGAGTGTTGTCTTATACACAAGTGAAGTGAAAACAAACGATCGAAGTTTGTCGGTACTTGAGTATAAAAGGTATCTGTATTATGTACAGATAAAAATTGTATGTATCTGAAGAGAGTTTGGTATGTACAAAGAAATAATTATGTACATAAAAGAATGTTATGGGACTTACACCGTGAGGGAGGCCCATGATCGATTGAGAAATTCGAGAGAAAACGAATTCGGTTTTATCGTTTAAATCGGATCGATCATGGAAAAAATGATGTAAGTTTGATAAAAAGTTTGAAGAATGATTTTAAAAGTGTTTTGAAATATGAAGTTCATTTATGAGAAGTTTTGAAAAGAATCGGAAGTCGAAAGTTTGAAAAATTCACCTTTTAAAGGTGTTTTGAAAAGCGCTCGGAGCGTCGTTTTCGGCTCGATTAAAATATAATCAGATGAAAGTTTTTTCTGAAACTTTTTGCACTATCATAAAATAGATACATTTATTGACAAGTGTTCAAAAAATCACCTCAAAATGAGGAGTTTTGATTGGTAAAAAAAAAAGTGAAAGTTTGTGAAAAAACATAAAAAAATATGAAAGTTTTGAAAAAAAATGGTCTCCACAAGGCTTGAACCCATGACCTGTTGGATAGCTACGTGGCAAAGAGCCTTAAGAGCGAGCTGGCAACCATTGGGACAAACGCGCTTTTGTGTTTATGAACCAAAACACGTGTAAACAAAATATTGGAAAATTTAAATTTTCAAACTCAAGAACACGCGCGCAGGTTTGTTCTTCATTTTTGATTCTCAGATTCTTCAAACCATGCTATAATCTTCGTTTCTCAATGAAATTAGATGAAGTAAACATGAAAGTTGCTCGATTTTTCACAAGGAATATGATGGTGGATGTTAATTGCATTTATTTTTTGTCTAACACGATTGGATTTCCAGAAATTGTGAAGAACCCTAGAACTGATAATTCTAAATTAAATGATGTGTAGTTGATGATTTTTCAATTTGTTTGAGGGCTTATGATCGTGTTGGGTGCAGAAAAAGATTGGCCAAGAGCTTTTTCATTTAAATGCAAGGAATTATGATATCCAAGTTTGAGTTCATACCTGTTCAAGTTGAAATCGTAGAAGGTGATAGAGTGTTTCCAGAACTTGTTTTATGATTGCTGTAGCATCATCGGCCTATGTGGAAGCTATAGGAATGATCTGCACTCCCTGAGCTTGCTCCAATCCTTCTAACCAAGTCGACCTACAGTTAGCTCAAAATAAAACTTGAAATCGTGGTTAATGGAGTTACAGTTTGATGTTAATGATTTGGATCATTCCTATGAGGTATACTGATGATGTTTGGATGATCAAAACACGGCTAGCTCAAGTCAATGTTCAAATTCGAATGATAAGGCAGTTTGGGCAATTTTGAAAGCATGAAGTTCAATTCTGATTTTTACTTGTTCTTGTGTTGATTTTATGATTCAAACATGTTCCATATTTATTATGGGTTATGTTAGACACCAAATTTCATCATGGTTTTGACTGAATTTCAAAATTGCAATGTTTCTCACTTTTGCACTATGTTGCTTTAATTTCAAGAAAGTAGAGAGAAAGCATGGATTTGCATTGCTTTGGTGTAGTTTGAACCTGAAAATGATGCTCTATTTATAGGCCAATGGTTCTGAAAATGTTAGGCACAAGTACAAGCTTTTGGTAAATCAAAGATGCCTTTAAGGGTAAGAAAGGCATTTTGTAAAGAAAAAGGAAGTTTCCTTTTTTAACCATGTGTTATTTTTCCAACTTGATCCAATCCTTCAATTATTACTTCTCACTGATTTTTATCATTTCTTATCCCAATTTGGCAAGGTGGCAAGTGTTCTAGATGAAGAAATCACAAAATGACCTATAAATGTGAAGTTTTGACGTTGAAAAATCATATTCATGGAGCCTTATGTTTCAATTTCAAAAGTATAGCTATACTCCATGGATTTAAGAGTTCCTGGACATTTTGGAAAGCTTGTTTCAAGAGCTACAACTTTCATGTTTTGAGTTTTTTCCAATTCAAAGTGGAACTAGGTGAAAAAATGGCATGAAGTTTGGCAAGTGTTGAAAATTTTGACTTTTTGTTGACTTTTTCAAATTCTTTGATTTTTTATGATCATGATGGATCATTTGAAGTATTTTGATGATTGAAAAAGTTTTGTCTTGAAAAAGTTGACCAAAAGTCAAAGTTTGACTTTTCTGTGCAGATGAAATTTCATCAGATGTTTCTGAAATTGATTGATGAAGTCTGTGAACTTCTGTGATGTTTTGAAACCAGAAATTAGGTCAAGATGTTGTATCTAAGATATAATGACCAATATCTATCCAAAAAAGTCATTTCTTGCTCAAACAATCAGAGAATACTCATGCTCGATCAAAACCCTAATTGGTCGATCCTCGATTGATCTATGAGAAAAGTTGGATATCTGAGGATTGAAGGTTGATGTTTTGATCAAGATAGGTCAAATGAAGTGAGTAAAACTCAAACCCTAATTGATTTTCTCCTGAATCAGATGAAAATCTGATGAAACCCTAATTTTGACCTGTGAATGCTACACCCGATTAATGCTGTCTGAACTAGTTATGCAATGATGCAAATGTAAGGTGGTATATTTGGTCAAAAATTGGGGTATGACAGATGCCCCTATTTAAGTTTCTTTAACCTGAGAGATGAAGATGAATATCTTCGTTTTGATAGGTGTAAAGAGACTTAAATATCAAAATACGCAAATTTTGGACCTAAGATACCAAAAATGCGAGTGATGCAAAGTAATTGCAAAAAGTTTTACCCAGATGATATCAAAGAAATGACGGGGTGGGAAAAATTTGTGAGGATGACTCGATCTATTTAAGAAAGGAGGATCATGTTTGTTGGGAAACATGCAATATGTCTCGCTGGGGAAAACGACATTCACAAAACATGTGAATATCTGTTTCGTTTTGGGAAACGAAGAGGTTACCTTCTGTCAGCCTTGTGACAATGTTTAAGGTAAGTGAAAATGATATTACCAATTATCAGCCTTGTGATATGGTATGGTAATGAGTTCTGAAGATATTACCAATTATCAGCAAAGTGATAACTATAACAAGGTAAATCTTTGAAAAATTTTGTTGAGTATTCAGCTTTGTGAATATTAGACAAATGATGGAAACAAATCTTAAATGAGTTTTGAAGATATTACCAATTATCAGCAAAGTGATAACTATAACAAGGTAAATCTTTGAGATATATTACTGGGTATTCAGCCTTGTGAATAACAGACAGTGAAAGAAACAGAACTCAAATGAGTTTCTATTTTCTTGGATAAAATTTTGCCGAGGATATCTCTTTTGAGAAGACGCGGGCATTTTGATTGGAAGACACAGGTTTTCTTTTAGACAGAAAGACAACTGCTAGTGAATTTCTCGTACAGTCGTGATTTGACTTTGTTGAGAGGAACAAACTTTCATGACAAGTTTAGGAATGAAAAGAAAAATAAGCGACTCAAATGATGAGGCTATTGCTTATTGCTTTGTTGATTATAGACAAAGTTCTATCCAGGAATGAACTGGAAAGAAAGGGTCAATCAAGACTTTGTTCCTGATGAGGAAAGATCTCAGCTGGGGAATAAAAGAAAAAGGTATTTTCTATTTTGGGATAATCTACTGGGGATAGAATTGTACTTACATGAGTAAGTATGATTTAAACCAGTGATATGGAAGCAAACATTTCGAGGAATGCAAAAAATGCAAGAATGATGCTATTATGTATGAATGTCATGAATGTTATATGCATGCTAACAGTACTTGACAAAGACACTAAAGAGATATTTGGGAAAAGGACCACGTCACAGTTCGAACAAATATTCGGTGAAAATTGCAGCAATGGTGCAGACGTTCACTGATAAAAGATTTGAGTTGCATTTTTTTCTTTCTGAAAAAGGCATTTCATTGGCAACTTCGCTGGGAATTCTTTTTTTTTATAAGAATACCGTCCTTTGATGATTTCTGCTGAGGAGAAGAAAACTGTAGCAGTCATTCTATCCTTCGGAGATCGAAACACCTATGGAGAAAACTGTTGAAGTTCTTTCTGTGTTCATAGTTCAAAGGAAAATTTTTGCTTTTTGTTTCAAAAATTTTGAAGTAAAAATTCATTTAAAACATTTTAGTTTCAAAAAGTGATTTTCACAATAAAAAGCGTTGTTTTGCTAAACAGAATAAAGTAGGAATTGCAAACAAAAGGCACAAGGCTCAAATTTATTGATAGAATGGTAATCAGCCAAAGGCGTGATTCCATGAACTATTTACAAAAGTTGGAAATGATAACTTATTGGGAAAAGGCTACATTGAAAGCAAATAACCGCTATTATCCCTAACAACTTCGAATCCCAACTGTGCTTGTCGCTTCAGAAGAGTTGATTGAAGATCCGTTGATGGAGGATTCTTCAGATGGACAAAATACAGACTGATTGCAGTTACTTTGTCATTTTTTGTGTATCCTTGTTTTTGCCTAGATTGCCTTTTCAGGTTTTCAATCTACCAGGATAATTTCTGTTTATTGTCTCTAATTTTTGCCTGGACCGCCTTTTCAGGTTTTCAGTCCACCGAGACGCTCTTTTTTGCCTAAGCCGCCCTTTTTCGGGTTTTCGACTTACCGAGCTGTTCTTTTATTATTATTTTTTAGACAAAGTATTTCTTGACTGCATTAGCATTCACAGGATGCGGGAGTTCATCACCGTCCATGGTTGTGAGAGTCATAGCACCGCCAAAGAAGCTTCTTTTGACGATGTATGGGCCTTCGTAGTTAGGAGTCTATTTGCCCCTAGAATCTGGTTGAAAAGACAAAATCTTTTTAAGCACGAGGTCGCCTTCTCGAAATTCACGAGGTCGGACCTTTTTGTCGAAAGCTTTCTTCATTCTTCTTTGATAAAATTTCCCGTGACACAGAGCGGTCAGGCGCTTTTCTTCGATTAAGTTCAGTTGATCATATCTGCTTTGACACCATTCGGCCTCAGATAGCTTAGTTTCCATGAGAACTCTCATTGATAGAATCTCAACTTCTACGGGGAGCACTGCTTCCATGCCGTATACTAGAGAAAAGGAGTTGCCCTGTTGAAGCGTGTGATACGATACCCATGCAGAGCAAACGGCAACATTTCGTGCCAGTCTTTGTATGTGATGACCATTTTCTGGACGATCTTTTTGATGTTCTTGTTGGCTGCTTCAACGGCGCCGTTCATCTTTGGCTGGTAAGGAGATGAGTTATGATGCTCGATCTTGAATTCCTCACACAATTCCTTCATTATTTTGTTGTTCAAGTTCGATCCATTGTCAGTAATGATCTTGCTTGGAATTCCATATCGGCAAATGAGGTTGTTCTTGATGAACCTCACAACCACTTATCTTGTGACGTTGGCGTAGGATGCTTCCTCGACCCATTTGGTGAAGTAATCAATAGCCACTAGAATGAAGCGATGTCCGTTGGACGCTTTTGGTTCGATCATCCCGATCATGTCAATACCCCACATGGAGAACGGCCACGGAGAGGAGAGAACGTTGAGTAGAGTCGGAGGTACATGGATCTTATCTGCGTAGATCTGGCACTTGTGACATCTTTTGACGTGTTTACAGCAATCAGATTCCATTGTTATCCAATAGTATCCTGCTCTCAAGATTTTTCTGGACATTGCATGCCCATTTGAACGGGTTCCAAAGGATCCTTCATGTACTTCATGGATGATCGTGTCTGCTTCTTGTCTGTCGACGCATCTGAGCAGGACCATGTCGAAATTTCTTTTGTATAACACATCGTCATTCAGGAAGAAATTTCTAGAAAGCCTCCTTAGAGTTTTCTTATCCTTGTACGATGCCCCAAGTGGGTACTCTCGTGTTTGAAGGAAACGTTTGATGTCGTGGAACCACAGTTTATTGTCGAAGACTGCTTCTGTTGTGAATACATATGCAGGTCTTTCAAGGCGTCTGATGCGGATTCTGGGCATATCGTTCCGATGGTTGACTTTTAACATGGAAGATAGAGTAGCCAAGGCGTCTGCCATTCGATTCTGATCTCGAGGGATATGATGCAGTTCAACTTTGTTGAAGAAAGTCAACAAGCGTCTTGCATAATCTCTGTAAGGAATTAGGCCAAGATGATGAGTTTCATACTTGTCTTTGATTTGGTTGATCACAAGGGCTGAATCTCCATATATGTCAAGGACCTTTATCCTTAAGTTGATGGCTTCTTCGATACCCATGATACAAGCTTCGTATTCTGCGATGTTGTTGGTGCAATCAAATAGTAGTCTGGCGGAAAACGGGATATGAGAACCCTCGGGAGTGATGATGACTGCCCTAATTCCATTGCCAAAAACGTTAACTGCTCCATCAAAGACTAAACCCCATCTAGATTCTGGATCTGGTCCTTCTTCGGGTAGCGGTTCGTCGCAATCTTTCATTTTTAAGTACATAACATCCTCGTCTGGGAAGTCAAACTTGAGAGATTGGTATTCGTTGAGCGGATGATAAGCCAAGTGATCGGTGAGAATGCTTCCTTTGACCGCTTTTTGAACGCGGTACTGGATGTCATATTCGGATAGCAGCATCTGCCATCGAGCAATTCTCCCGGTTAAGGCAGGCTTTTCAAATACGTACTTGATTGGATCCATTTTGGAGATTAACCAAGTCGTGTGATTAATCATGTACTGGCGAAGACGTTTTGAAGCCCATACCAAAGTACAACATGTTTTCTCGAGCATGGAGTAACGAATTTCACAGTCTGTAAACTTCTTACTCAAGTAGTAGATGGCATGCTCCTTCTTACCGGTGTCATCTTGCTGTCCAAGTACGCAACTCATGGACTCTTCTAGTACGGTAAGGTACATGATTAACGGTTTTCCTTCACCTGGAGGGATCAGTATTGGTGGTTCTGACAGGTATTCCTTGATACTGTCAAAAGCTTTTTGGCAATCGGCTGTCCACACAACCTTTTGATCTTTGCGAAGAAGCTTGAATGTCGGCCCACAGGTAGCACTCATCTGAGAGATGAATCTGGAGATGTAATTTAATCGTCCAAGAAATCCTCTTACTTGCTTTTCCGTATGTGGCATAGGCATTTCTTGAATAGCCTTGACTTTGTCAGGGTCAACCTCAATACCTCTTTGACTGACGATAAAACCTAGGAGTTTTCCGGATCTTATCCCAAAGGTGCATTTGTTAGGATTCAGGCGGAGCTGAAATTTCCTTAGTCGTTGAAACAACTTTAGGAGATATTCTATATGCTCTTCTTGATGACGCTTTGTACGACTTCGATCTCTTTGTGCATCATATCTTGAAAGAGTATAGTCATTGCGGTAAGTTCGCGCATTCTTTAATCCAAACGGCATTACTTTGTAGCAAAAGTGCCCCATGGCGTGATGAAGGATGTCTTCTCCATGTCTTTGGGAGCCATTGATCGATTATAACGAGAAACCGTCCATGAAGGAAAAGATTCGCGTGCTATCCACTAGCATGTCAATATGCGGAAGCGGAAATCGTCTTCGGACTTGCCTTGTTCGAGTCGATACACACATTCGACCTTTCCATCTTTTTGGAGACAGCACTACGTTGGCTAGCCATTGAGGATATTCAAGTGACGAGGAAACGAAATTTTTGAACTTCCTTTTGATTTTATCACCATATCGTGGTGAACTCTTCTTTCTCGCTTAATGGACACTTTGGTTTTAACGGAAAATGATGCTCCACGATGCTGGTATTTAAACCCGGCATGTCCTGGTAGGACCAAGCGAACACATCAACATACTCATTGAGAAGATCCATCAGTTTTCTCTTGACGTTGCTGTCGAGCGAAGCTCCGATGTTTACTTTTTTTTTGTCTTCTTCCGAACCCAAGTTGATTGCTTCCAGAGGTTCTTTGTGAGGCTGAATGATCCTTTCCTCGTGCTTAAGCAGTCGAGAAATTTCATCTGGGATCTCTTCTTCAACTTCTTCCTCGGCGACTTCACACACAGGGGATTTCAAAGTTGGGAGAGAGCATAGAGTTACTGCTTTCAATGAATTTGTCCATCTGTTAATCTGCATATTTGATTTATGTTTGATTAATTAACTCCTTATCATTTTTTTTGGAAAAAGTTAATGTGAAAGTGTATGCATATTAATTTTTTTTAATTTTTAATTTATTTTTTTATTGTGTTTTTTAGGATTATCATTTCCAATAAAGGGTAAAATGAAAATAAACACAAAGTGTAGAAACAAAACAACACGTTTTATTTATGATTCACACTATGAAACAGGGCCCTAAAATACAAACTCATTTGTCTTGGGCAAGACAAAGAGAAATTATTTAAAAGTTAAGCCCTATAAAACATCTCTACACTTTGGGCGAAGTGAGAGTTCAAAACAAAAGCAAAGATAAACTACTTAGAACTAGGAGCGTTAGTCCGAACTTCAACGGGTTTCCAGTAGTGACGAACTCCTTGGAAGTCGAGATACTCTGGTAATTTTCCTTTTGGTTTAACCCTTGAGTAGACTTTGGTCGTTGTTTGAGAAGGTTTTGAAGACTCTGGACGACGGACTTTGCCTTTCGTGCTGCTGAAGCAGTCTTCTTCCGCTTGATGAATAGATCGGGAAGTATGGGATACAGCATGTGTGCTTCCTGTTGATCTTTGTGTTGAATTTTGAGGATGCACCCTTCAATCTTCTGAGTGAAGAGACTCGTTGTCGGCGACACTTTCCAAATCGTATCCCGAGTCGTACTCTTGATCTTCGGTGATCATGTTGATGTAGTGGTAACCAGGATTTGGTTTAGTGAATTCCACAGGCATGTTAAAGCAGAGATCTTCATTCGGGACCTCGATTGGCTGATTAGACTGAGAAGACGAGTATTCCTCTTCTGATTGACTAGGATACTCAAAAGAATCGCCCCATCCAGTGGGCTGGATATCTTCGATCCTGATTTTTGAGCTTTCTGGCGCAGTATACTTTACCATGTAGTCAAATTTACCACTAGGTTCTCCCAAGGTATCCCAAACTTCAGAAGGGACAGGTGGATTTTCACGTTGCTGTAGGGACATGTTTTTAAATTGATTAGTCGGTGCATACAATTCTTCTTGAGACACATATTTAGGGCTGTTTAAATAAGTGCTCCACTCTTCAGATTCAGAGGGATCGTCTTCATCCTCTTCAATGGTGACAACGCTAACTTCTTGGAGAACAGGGTTTAAGAAACCCCCACTGTTGAATACTTCTTTGATTGGACGAAATGCTTCATCCTTTTGCTTGTCTTTGGAGATTACGGGTGTGAACCCGAGTCCGGCTTTTGTTTCGTTCTTGACAAGTTTGATTACTTGTCCCCATCCTTCAGCATTGCCATCTTTCACTATCTGTGCCGCTTCTTTATATGAAGAGATAGATGATCTGTTTTTTCTGGTAGATTCATCTTCTAACGGATGTTTGAGGAGATGTGTTCCTTCGATGTCATTAGCTGTGATGAAAGAGAAACTGGACAAATGGCTTACAGGCAAAGCTTGTTCACCGCTGATGGTCACCAACTTTCCATTTACTGTGAATTTTAATTTCTGATGGAGAGTGGAAGTTACTGTTCCTGCCTCATGGATCCAAGGTCTTCCTAGTAGACAACTGTAAAACGCAGCTGGTACATCCATGACTTGGAAAGTAATTCGGAAAGTGTGCGGACCAATTGTCATCGGGAGATCAACTTCCCCAATAACTGACTTCCTTGATCCATCGAAAGCTCTTACTACTATATCATGTAACTTCATTGGTGTCCCTTTGTAAGCCAAACGAGCGAGTGTCGTCTTCGGCATTACGTTCAAAGATGAACCAGTATCTACCAATACATTGGACAGGGAATCTGATTGGAAAATCATTGAGATGTGTGTAAGGCCAAGTTGTGATCTTTCCCTTCTTCTGGAAGTTCCTCGTCACTGAAACTTAGATTATTACAAGCTGTTATGTTGGCGACAATGCCTCCAAACTGGTCTGTAGTCACATCATGGTCTACATAGGCTTGGTCTAATACTTTCATTAAAGCCTCTCGGTGAGCTTCGGAGTTGAGGAGCAGAGACAATATTGAAATCTTGGAAGGAGTCTGCATCAGTTGATCCACGACTCGGTACTCGCTTTTCTTGATTAACTTTAGTATCTCATCAAAATCTGTGTTGATGTTGGTTCTATCAGGAGGACCAACATTTGTGCTTGGGTTAACAACAGGAATCGCTGCAGGATTCTCGAAAGGTATGTTAACTGGATTGACAACAGGAACTGCAGGCGGTCTTGGTGGCAATGGAGTGTGCACTCGTCCACTTCGTGTCACTCGTCCGATTTCTGTTATATTAACATTAGTTGGAAGAGTAGGCATGGGTTTCTTCTTCCCATCCTCCACCAGGGTTGCATTTTATTGGTAAGGAATTTCTTTGGTAGAACTGTATGGAACAGGACCGGGTAAGCAAATCACCAAAGGAGACTCTGGGGTGCTAGAACTGTTGCATTCAATCTCCACATGTTTGGGTATGTTAAAACAAGGGATGATAATGTTTACTTCGGGGTTTTCCGAGTTGATATCTAAGACTAAAAGCTCATGCGGAAAATGCCCTACTGTATGGTCATCTCTGTTTCTGTAGATTTGCAGGTCACCGATATCTAACAATCGCTGAATGTCGGCTCTTATGGTGGAACATCCTTGAATATCCTTGAAGCAGATGTGGCAAGCTGTGTAATCGTGCTTAGTGAAGGCGCTCATGGTACTGTACGCTTCATGGAGATGCACCAATTTTCCTCTGATTAAGTTTACGTCTGTGACAAGATACCTGTCTGTATTTCTTAGTATCAAACTCACTGAATGTCCACTGTGACTGGGAAGCGGATTGGCTTGCACGTTCGGACTTGTATTTCTGAAGGAAAGAAGATTAGATCTTTAATGCGCATAGGGCCTGCTTTGTACCACCACGGTAATTTTTCCGAACCGAGGTGGTAACCTTGTCAGAGGTTCTTTTCTATTAGCGCAGGTAAAGTTTCGTACGTCATTGAATCGGATCGAATTGCGTAACCCGAGGCGGTTTTGATTGTTAAACCGAGCTCTGACGGTCGTTGAGTTTGTTGATTTTGTTGAAATTGCGGAGCAATTCTCGTGTTTGGAGTTGACGGCGGGCGCTATGGCGCCACCGCGTTGTTGATCGACATTCTTACGCGGTTTCTGGATACCATTCCTATGTCATGTTCCTTTTCTTTGAAAATCGGTTCCAATCTTCCTAGTTCCACTAGAAGATCTCGCTTGGTTAGGCGTCCGGTTCGAACCCCTCTTCTAATCGCATTCCCATGCTTACCATCTCGGTGAAATCTCCGGGAGCGCTAGCGATCATTCGCTCGTAGTAGAATGAGCCTAGAGTATTCAAGAATACCTTAGTCATCTCCTTCTCTTCCAATGGCGGGTTAACTTGGGCAGCAATTTCCCTCCATCGTTGCGCATATTCTTTGAATGTCTCTCTTTCCTTTTGAGACATGGAGCGGAGTTGATCCTGATCGAGAGCCATATCCAAGTTGAACTTATATTGCTGTACAAAAGCTTCACCTAAGTCATTGAATGTTTGGATACTCGTGCTGTCTAATCCCATGTACCACTTCAGTGCGGCACCGGTAAGACTGTCTTGGAAGTAGTGGATTAACAATTGGTGATCTTTGTTGTATGTAGACATTTTCCTGACATACATCGTGAGATGACTTTGTGGACAGGAGTTTCCTTTGTACTTTTCAAAGTCAGGGACTTTGAATTTTGTATCCTTGACGAACTAAGCACGGATCCGGCGTTTTCCCAAAGTTCTTTTCCACGAATCGTTTTAATTTCAAGTCGCATTTTGAGGAGTTGTTCCGGAGATTCTCCATTGAGCCACGGAATTTGTTATTGCTCGGAGTATGGTGAACTTCTTCGCCTATGGTAGTATGCACTACTAAGTCGAGTTCGCATGATTGGTTGAGAAACCGCATTGTTACTTGTGGAAGAGTTACTCCACGCTATAAATGTAGAGTTTTGCAAAGAAGGTATTTCAAGCGAGGTTGTTTGAGAAGTCGGTTGGCGAAATCCGATGCCAAAGTTGAAAGGCATGCCCCATGGATAGCCTTCTGGCATGCTGAAAGATGAACTACTGACTGCGATAGTTGAAACTGGAGTAGTAGTGTCTTCTGAGATCGCTGCTTGGTTTTGACTGCTCGATGCTTCTTGTTGACTTTGCGCTGCGGCCAATGAGTTGACCAAAGATGTGAGTCTCTCCACTTCTTCTTGCAATGTTGTTACCGTGCTACGGAGTTCAACGTTCTCTTGTTCAAATCCTTCCATTACTTTTCTTCTTTTTGATCTTGTATCGTACGTTCGAGTTGGCTGTGGACGCGGTCGAGAAACTCTAAGACGCGAGAGCTTGGCGATCTTTTCCTATCTGTTCAAACTGTTCAAGTATCAGACTCTAGACAATAGACTTAAATGCAAAGTATGATGCATGATTATGATTGTAAAGAAAGATTTCCAAAGAATTTATGCTAAAGAGAAATATTTTTGGCAAATATTTGGATGGAAAAACACACATTTATTGATTAATGGAGGAAGATTACAACAATTCTGTTTTTTGGAGCATTGCTCACACAAATGATAAAAGAAATGATAAAATTACAAACTAAACTAAACTAAATGTCCTCGTCGGATGAAGATCCAAAGGCTTGATGCAGCTTCACCTTCAGGATTTCCTTTCCATAGCGAGCTTTCAGTTCAGCTTTCTCGGTTTTTAGCTTGTTAATGACTTTTTTCCATTTGTCGGGAACGGGATCGCTTGTTGTCATTTCTTCCAGCTTCCTCTTTCTTTCCTTGACATATCCTCCTTTGCGAATCTTCTCATCTTTCTCCATGAGCCTTTATCCGAAGTAAATCTTTCATGATCTTTCTTCTCTCGAGCTTCATTTTTTCTTAATTTGTTTTATCTTGGTCAATTATTTTCAAGGTTTCTTGGTATTCTTAGAACGTTGAGAACATAGGATCCTCATAAGCGTAAGGCATTCGAAATTCCTTTGCTCGTTTCTTTACCCAAGAAGTGTAGGTTTCCATGGCCACACAATTCTTCGCCTTACCTTTTTCTTTCTTTCGGATGTGATGCCAAGCTCTGACCATCCTAGCCTTCAATCCCTGGGAATCCTCTCCTTCATGATAGAAGTAGCTTTCTACTGTAAATCCAAGAGGTTTACTAGAATTTGCGTATCCGAGTTGACGTTTCGCCAAGAATGGGTTGTAGTTGATTCCTCCTTTTGTACCAATGAGAGGCATGTTGGCAAATTCTCCACAGCTCTCAATGATTTCCATCGTATTGTCTGCCAAGGTATACCAATGGATATCGTCGTTTGTAAGAGACATGAGTCTTCGAGACCAATGCCACTCGTCTTTGTTTTCGCGGAAGATAGGAGATTTGGGCAAATGTGAGGTAATCCATTTGAAAAACAGAGGTACACAACACACGATAGTTCCGTCTCCTTGGCGATTCCTATGATGAATAGAGACGTACGTGTCACCAAGCAAAGTGGGAACGAGATTTCCAATCAGAAAGATCCTTATGGCGTTGATATCAACGAAATTTGGGACGTTGGGAAACAACACCAATCCATAGAGGAGCAAAGCTAAAATAGCTTCAAAGGCTACCATACTACCGGCTTCAGAGAATTTAAGAGCCTTCTCCATTAGGAACTTTGAAGTTAGTCCTTTGAGTTTTCCTCTGGTAGTTAGGTTTTTGTCTATATCATATTTCTTTAAGTGAGTCGTCGTTGCAATGACTGGTGACTTGGGAATGGCTTCCAAACCATTGAAAGGCACTTTGTCTGATACTGAGATACCTAAGATATGCGCGTACTCTTCCAAAGTAGGCATCAACTGATAATCAGGGAAAGTGAAATGATTGATCGGATCGTAGAACCGAACGAAAGTTTTGAGAAGTCCTTCATCAACGTTAGCTCGTAAGAGTTAAAAGAGTTCCATAGCGTTTTCAAACCGAGGGATCTTCTACCAAAGATGCTAACTCTTTTAATTTTCCTACGCCGTGATTCTAAAGCTGATTCTTAGTGAATCTTCCTCGACGTCCATCACTCTAACCTAAAATATTTTTCAAAGAAAAATCTCTAAATTCTTTGGAAATGGGAAGAGAAATGAAGTTTTTTTTTTTTGAATGAATGAATGCATGAATGCGGCAAACATGGTTAGTAGTTATACACACGGTCAAGCGTTCGAAGTCACGAGCATGAGGCCAACGATAAGAATCAACGTGGTTAAGTTCTAAGGGCTTATTCATCTGTGAAACGGGTTCTACTGATAATACAGGCTCAACACTCCTCTTTGAAATATTATCGGATTTGTTGAATACTCGATGGTCCAATAATATTTTTCAAGAGAAACTCGCCTGATCGTAGTCTCGCATGACAATTACTCTAGGCTTACACCCGAATAATCTCTGCACTACATCCTAAATGGCCAGGATGGGTTATGTGTTCTACAGCCAACTCAGCTTCTCAAGTTCCCGGGAAAGCAAAATGTCTTCGCAAGTACTTGCTAAACACAAATACTCCCACGACAACCTCCACTGAGAGGGAGATATTAACTTCGTAAGTATTGAGACTTCTCACGTATTAATACCTCCACCTAGATCTTAAAAATGTTTCTTAAATCCGGGTTAGGATTTCTTTTCATCAGATGAAATCGCGAAAACACACAATAAAGAAAATGATATATGCATAATATGAAAGCTTTATCCCTTTCTTTTCTTTTGAAAACAAAAATCTTGGTGCTCGAAAGCGAGTCACATTTTTTTTTGAAAATCAAAGTTTCAACAGACTCCCAAGTAGTCGCCATTTTTCCTGCTCACGTTAAAGGTGACGCTAGAGGATTTGAATATGAATTCGATTCTCCGCTCAAACGATTTACTCTTTTGATTTGTTTATAAAGATGCCGAGCATCAAGCTTTATTATTTTCAACACAAGAAAGATGATTTAATGATTATGAAAAGGGAAAGTCATAATACCCTCAATTGATATTGATATGCGAACGACTAGCGCAAACTAGACGCAACGCATTGGGGAGATTCTGAGTAAGGGGGATTGTTAGATAAAGGGAATAGATGGAGCACCCTAAATATATATAGTTATCTATAGCTTTATATATGAATATGTTTGATATGTTTGTGTGTTTTAATTGCTATTGCTATGATTGGAAAAGTTTCTCCTTTGGGATTTTAAGAATGATAGATTATGTGGGATCCTAGTGTTTGTTATTATTGTGCTCGCAAAGATCTGTGGATCTTCTGCATACATATCCCCTAGTGGGAATCAGAGCATTTGTAGCTCGGATCTAAAGGGATCTATGGTTTGTTTGGTCTGAGAGAGAAAGAAATTTGCTCGGCAAGGATGAGACCTTGTGCCTACGTATTCTCAAAAGGATGTTGAGAAAGTCAGAGCAATCGTAGTTCCCACTTATGCTAGTGGAAGCAACAGGATACTAGTAAGAGACAGATGAATGTCATCTTAATGAAAAATGTATCTAGTCTATTTCATCACATACATTTTTTGAAAGTCGACTGATTAAAAATCTTTCATCGTAATTTACAGATGTTTTGCTTGAGTGTACAAGCGTTACCACTTACATGTTTAAGAAAGATGTTTGTAAAAAAGATGATTGAATCTTTTAACTGTAAGCATTGGGTGTTTTGCTTGAGTGTACAAGCGTTACCACTTACAATTAAGAGATGTTTTCTGTTTGAAAATAGTTTGAAAAGTGTTTGGTTGTATGTGATGTGATAGATGAGATACTCCTTCCATAGAGATGATAGATGTCTAAATCTCGAGGAGAAATTGATTGGATTATGGGGATGCTTTTAAGAAGCCCATGGGTCCTTGTATTGTTAGCCCAAGAGGAGGCATTCCGAGGGTCATCGAGGTTCCTTGTATGAAGCTCAAGAGGAAGCTATAGGGTATGGCTGGCTTTGTCTTTAAAGGGATTTCACCGGGAAACCATCCTTTTGGAATGAAGAGCAATTTCACCAGGAAATTATACTCTCAGGGTTCTATCCTAACGCGAGTGATTCTTTGTATTGGAAGCCCAATAGGAGGTTGTTAAGAGATTTCCTGTCTCTTTCATTGTATGATGCCCAAGAGAAGGCTAAACTCAATGAGGAGTTCTTTTGAACGAAGCCCAAGAGGAGGCTGACTCAACAGGGGAGTGTTGTCTTATATGAAGCCTAAGCGGAGGCTAAACTCAGATGAATGAGTTTTCTTATATGAAGCCTAAGAGGAGGCTAACTCTGTGGGGAGAGTTATCTTGTATAAAGCCCAAGCGGAGGCTAAAACTGTAGGGAACCTATTGGTTAGACTAGTTGTTATGTTATAACTAGACAGTTGTATAAGTGTGTGTGTGATATGTATTCACAGGAGTTTATGAAGGAAATATAAACAATGCATGATGTTTATTTACAAGAGTTTATGATATAAACAAGTGTCTGTGAACGAACGTTTGAAACAAGCGTAACTTGATTATTCACAAGTTTGAATTATGTACAAGGAAGTGAATATGTACACGAACGAGCTATTTATGTACAGACAAAAAATGGATGTACATAGGAGGGTTGGGACTTACACCATAAGGGAGGCCCATTGATTTAAAAGCAGTTTCACAGGGAATAATGCTCCTTTTAATATCAATGGTATTCAGTGTATCTGTACAGACAAAACGGAAACAAACGATCGAAGTTTATCTGTGTTTGAGTAAAAAGTATCTGTATTATGTACAGATAAAAGTTTGTATGAAAAGAATTTGATATGTACAAGGAAAAGATATGTATGTACATAAAAAATGTTGGTTTGTGTATACACAAGTGAAGTGAAAACAAACGATCGAAGTTTGTCGGTACTTGAGTATAAAAGGTATCTGTGTTATGTACAGATAAAAATTGTATGTATCTGAAGAGAGTTTGGTATGTACAAAGAAATAATTATGTACATAAAAGAATGTTATGGGACTTACACCGTGAGGGAGGCCCATGATCGATTGAGAAATTCGAGAGAAAACGAATTCGGTTTTATCGTTTAAATCGGATCGATCATGGAAAAAATGATGTAAGTTTGATAAAAAGTTTGAAGAATGATTTTAAAAGTGTTTTGAAATATGAAGTTCATTTATGAGAAGTTTTGAAAAGAATCGGAAGTCGAAAGTTTGAAAAATTCACCTTTTAAAGGTGTTTTGAAAACCGCTCGGAGCGTCGTTTTCGACTCGATTAAAATATAATCAGATGAAAGTTTTTTCTGAAAATTTTTGCACTATCATAAAATAGATACATTTATTGACAAGTGTTCAAAAAATCACCTCAAAATGAGGAGTTTTGATTGGTTAAAAAAATGTGAAAGTTTGTGAAAAAACATGAAAAAATATGAAAGCTTTGAAAAAAAATGGTCTCCACAAGGCTTGAACCCATCACCTGTTGGATGGCTACGTGGCAAAGAGCCTTAAGAGCGAGCTGGCAACCACTGGGACAAACGCGCTTTTGTGTTTATGAACCAAAACACGTGTAAACAAAACATTGGAAAATTTAAATTTTCAAACTCAAGAACACGCGCGCAGGTTTGTTCTTCATTTTGGATTCTCAGATTCTTCAAACCATGCTATAATCTTCGTTTCTCAATGAAATTAGATGAAGTAAACATGAAAGTTGCTCGATTTTTCACAAGGAATATGATGGTGGATGTTAATTGCATTTATTTTTTGTCTAACACGATTGGATTTCCAGAAATCGTGAGGAACCCTAGAACTGATAATTCTAAATTAAATGATGTGTAGTTGATGATTTTTCAATTTGTTTGAGGGCTTATGATCGTGTTGGGTGCAGAAAAAGATTGGCCAAGAGAGTTTTCATTTAAATGCAAGGAATTATGATATCCAAGTTTGAGTTCATACCTGTTCAATTTGAAATCGAAGAAGGTGATAGAGTGTTTCCAGGACTTGTTTTATGATTGTTGTAGCATCATCGGCCTATGTGGAAGCTATAGGAATGATCTGCACTCCCTGAGCTTGCTCCAATCCTTCTAACCAAGTCGACCTACAGTTAGCTCAAAATGAAACTTGAAATCATGGTTAATGGAGTTACAGTTTGATGTTCATGATTTGGATCATTCCTATGAGGTATACTGATGATGTTTGGATGATCAAAACACAGCTAGCTCAAGTCAATGTTCAAATTCGAATGATAAGGCAGTTTGGGCAATTTTGAAAGCATGAAGTTCAATTCTGATTTTTACTTGTTCTTGTGTTGATTTTATGATTCAAACATGTTCCATATTGATTATGGGTTATGTTAGACACCAAATTTCATCATGGTTTTGACTGAATTTCAAAATTGCAATGTTTCTCACTTTTGCACTATGTTGCTTGAATTTCAAGAAAGTAGAGAGAAATCATGGATTTGCATTGTGTTCGCGTTAAAAGGTGACGCGCTAGAGGATGCGAACGTGAATTCGGATTCTCTGGCTCAAAACGATTTACTCTTTTGATTTGTTTATAAAGATGCCGCGAGCAACAAGCTTTATTATTTTCAACACAAGAAAGATGATTTAATGATTATGAAAAAGGGGAAAGCTGAAATACCCTCAATTGATATTGATATGTGTAACGACTAGCGCGAACTAGACGCAACGCATTGGGGAGATTCTGAGTAAGGGGGATTGTTATATAAAAAGGGAATATATGGAGCACCCTAAATATATATAGTTATCTATAGCTTTATATATGAATATGTTTGATATGTTTGTGTGTTTTAATTGCTATTTCTATGATTGGGAAAGTTTCTCCTTTGGATTTTAAGAATGATAGATTAGGTGGGATCCTAGTGTTTGTTATTAATGTGCTCGCAAAGATCTGTGGATCTTCTGCATACATATCCCCTAGTGGGAATCAGAGCATTTGTAGCTCGGATCTAAAGGGATCTATGGCTTGTTTGGTCTGAGAGAGAAAGAAATTTGCTCGGAAAGGATGAGACCTTGTGCCTACATATTCTCAAAAGGATGTTGAGAAAGTCAGAGCAATCGTAGTTCCCACTTATGCTAGTGGAAAGCAAGAGGATGTTAGTAAGAGACAGACAAATGTCATCTTAATGAAAAATGTATCTAATCTATTTCATCACATACATTTTTGAAAAGTTTGACTGATTAAAATCTTTCGTCGTAAGTTATAGGTGTTTTGCTCGAGTATACAAGCGTTACCACTTACATGTTTAAGAAAGATGTTTGAAAAAAGATTGTTGAATCTTTTAACTGTAAGCATTGGGTGTTTTGCTTGAGTATACAAGCGTTACCACTTACGATTAAGAGATGTTTTTGTTTGAAAACAGTTTGTAAAGTTTTTGAAAAGAGTTTGAAAAGTTGTTTTTGACTGTATGTGATGTGATAGATGAGATACTTCTTCCATAGAGATGATAGATGTTTAAATATCGAGGACAAATGGATTGGATTAGGAGATGCTTTTAAGAAGCCCATGGGTCCTTGTCTTGTTAGCCCAAGAGGAGGCATTCCGAGGGTCATCGAGGGTCCTTGTATGAAGCTCAAGAGGAAGCTATAGGGTATGGCTGGCTTTGTGTTAAAAGGGATTTCACCGAGAAACCATCCTTTTGGAATAAGAGCAATTTCACCGGGAAATTATACCCTGGGTTCTATCCTAACGCGGGTGATTCTTTGTATTGGAAGCCCAATAGGAGGCTGTTAAGAGATTTCTTGGTCTCTTTCATTGTATGATGCCCAAGAGAAGGCTAAACTCAAAGAGGAGTTCTTTTGAACGAAGCCCAAGAGGAGGCTGACTCAACAGAGGAGTGTTGTCTTATATGAAGCCTAAGCGGAGGCTAAACTCAGATGAATGAGTTTCTTTGTACAAAGCCCAAGAGAAGGCTAACTCTGTGGGGAGAGTTATCTTGTATAAATCCCAAGCGGAGGCTAAATTCATACTGGTGATGAATTATCTTGTATGAAGCCCAAACGGAGGCTACTGTGGGGAACCTATTGATTAGTCTAATTGTTATGTTATAACTAGACAGTTGTATAAACAAGTGTGTGTGTGATATGTATTCGCAGGAGTTTATGAAGGAAATATAAACAATGCATGATGTTCATTTACAAGAGTTTATGAGATATAAACAAGTGTCTGTGAAACGAACGTTTAAAACGAGCGTAACTTGATTATTCACAAGTTTGAACTGTGTACAAGGAAATGAATATGTACACGAACGAGTATTTATGTACAGACAAAGGTGGATGTACATAGGAGGGTTGGGACTTACACCATAAGGTTGGCCCATTGGTTTAAAAGCAGTTTCACCGGGAATTATGCTCCTTTCAATACCAATGGTATTCAGTTTAAATGTACAGATGAAATAGAAACGAATGATCGAAGTTTATCTGTAAAAAAGTATCTGTATTATGTACAGATAAAAGTTTGTATGAAAATAAATTGATATGTACAAGGAAAAGGTATGTACATAAAAGAATGTTGATTTGAGTATACACAAGTGAAGTGGAAACAAACGATCGAAGTTTGTCTATACTTGAGTATAAAAAGGTATCTGTGTTATGTATAGATAAAAAATTGTATGTATCTGAAAAGAGTTTGATATGTACAAAGAAATATTATGTACATAAAAGAATGTTATGGGACTTACACCGTGAGGGAGGCCCATGATCGATTTGAGAAATTCGAGAGAAAACGAAATCGGTTTTATCGTTTAAATCAGATCGATCATGGTAAAAAGATGCAAGTTTGATGAAATGTTTTGAAAAATGATTTGAAAGTGTTTTGAAAAGTGAAGTTCATTTATGAGAAGTTTTGAAAAGAATCGGAAGTCGAAAACTTGAAAAATTCACCTTAAAAGGAGGTTTGAAAAAGTGTTCAGAACGTCGTTTTCGGCTCGATTAAAATATAATCAGATGAAAGTTTTTTCTGAAAATTTTTGCATCATCATAAAATAGATGTATTTATTGACAAGTGTTCAAAAAATCTCCTCAAAATGAGGAGTTTTGATTGGTTAAAAAAATGTGAAATTTTTGTAAAAAAACATGAAAAATATGAAAGTTTGGAAAAAGAATGGTCTTGAGAGGGATTGAACCCATGACCATTGGGTAGCACACGTGGCAGAAAACCTTAAGGGCGAGCAAGCTACCACTGGGACAGACGCGCGTTGGTGTTAGTGGATCAGAAACACGTGTAAACATGATATTGGAATATTTGAATTTAAAAAAAAGCTCAAGAACACGCGCGAAGCTTGTTCTTCGTTTTGATTTTCAGTTTCGAAAATTCAAGCTAAAATCTTCATTTCTCAATGAAATTGAATGAAGTAAACATCAAAATTGCTCGATTTTTCATCATGATCACGAAGGTGGATGTTAATTGTATTTATTTTAAGCCCAGAATGATTTAATTTTTGAAGAACACTATGAACCCTAAACTGAAAATTTCAAATTAAATGATGCATAGTTGATGATTCTTTGATTTTCTTGAGGGCTTATGATCGTGATGAGTGCAGAAAGAGATCGGCCAAGAGTTTTTTCGTTTAAGTTCAAAGAATTAGGATATCCAATTTCATGTTCATACCGCTCAATGGAGATCAAGAAGGTGTAAACGTGTTTTAACTTGTTTCTTGATTGCTAAGACCATCGGCATGTATGGAAGCTAAATGGATGATCTGCTTGCCTTGAATCACCTTGGATTACTCCAGCCAAGTCCACCTGCACAGTCTGAAAAATGAAACTCGATTTCTTGGTTAGAGTTGTTACAGATGTTGGTTATGGATCTGGATCGTGTCTATGATGTTCATAGATGATATTTGAATGCTTGGAACACAAGTTAATCCATCCTAACCAAGAATTCGATACTTAAGGCAGTTTTGCAAACATAATGGTTATGGCATGTGATTTTTGATTTCCAGCTTTGTTCATGTTGATTTTAAGTTTTGAACAAGTTTGATGTTGATATTAGAGCATGTTTGACACCAAAACTTTCCCTAGTTTTTACTAATTCTCAAACTTGCAAGTTTTCTCTCTTTTGAACTATGTTTTGAGAAATTGGAGAAAGTGGAAGAAAAGTATGTCTTGGCATTACTATGGTGTGTTTTTTGAACTTGAAATGGTGATCAATTTATAGGCAAATAGTTCTGAAATGTTAGGCAAGAGTACAAGGCTTTTGGAAAATCAAAGATGCCTTAAGGGGCAAGAAAGACTTTTCAAAAGCAAAAGGAAGTTTCCTTTTTTAACCATGTGCTATTTTTACAACTTGATCCATATCTCTCAATTATTACCTCTAGCTGATATTTATCAGCTCAATAATCAAATTGGCAAGGTTGTATTGCTTCTAGATGAAGAAATCTCAAAAATGACTTATAATGTGAAGTTTTGACCTTTGAAAATCATGTTCATGGAGCCTTATGTTTCAATTTCAAAAGTATAGCTAGACTCCATGGATTTGAGATTTCTTGGACATTTTGGAAATCTTGTTTCACAAGCTACAACTTTCATGTTTTGAGTTTTTTCCAATTCAAAGTGGAACTAGGTGAAAAAATGGCATGAAGTTTGGAAAAAATAAGAAATTTCAACACTTAGAAATTTTTCTAAGTATAGAAACTTTTGACTTTTGTTGACTTTTTCAAATTCTTTGATTTTTTATGATCATGATGGATCATTTGAAGTATTTTGATGTTTGAAAAAGTTTTGTTTTGAAAAATTTGACCAAAAGTCAAAGTTTGACTTTTCTATGCAGATGAATTTTCATCAGATGATTCTGAAATTGACTGATGAAGTCTGTGAACTTCTGTGATGGTTTGAATCCAGAAATTAGGTCAAGATGTTGTATCTAATATATAATGACCAATCTCTATCCAAAAAAGTCATTTCTTGCTCAAAAAGTCAGAGAATACTCATGCCCGATCAAAACCCTAATTGGTCGATCCTCGATTGATCTGTGAGAAAAAATGAACATCTGATGATCAGAGGTTGATGTTTTGATCAAGATAGATCAAATGAGGTGAGAAAAACTCAAACCCTAATTGGTTGCCTCTTGAATCAGATGAAAATCTGATGAAACCCTAATTTTGACCTGTGAATGCTATACCCGATTAATGTTGTCTGAATTGTTAGTTATGCAATGATGCAAATGTAAGGTGGTATATTAGGTCAAAATTTGGGGTATGACAGATGCCCCTATTTAAGTTTCTTTAACCTGAGAGATGAAGATGAATATCTTCGTTTTGATAGGTGTAAAGAGACTTAAAATATCAGAATACGCAAATTTTGGACCTAAGATACCAAAAATGCGGATGATGCAAAATGATTGCAAAAAAGTTTCACCCAGATAAATATCAAAGAAATGACATGACCGGGAAAAATTTTTGTGAATACGTCCCTGCTGGGGAAAGAATGATTCACAAAATATGTGAATATCTGTTTCATTTTGGGAAACAAAGAGATTACCTTCTGTCAGCCTTGTGACAATGTTTAAGGTAAGTGAAAATGACATTACCAATTATCAGCCTTGTGATAGTTCATGGTAATGAGTTCTGAAGATATTACCAATTATCAGCGAAGTGATAACTATAACAAGGTAAATCTTTGAAAAATTTTGTTGAGTATTCAGCTTTGTGAATATCAAACAAATGACGGAAACAGATCTCAAAAATGAGTTTTGAAGATATTACCAATCATCAGCAAAGTGATAACTATAACAAGGTAAATCCTTTAGAACATTGCTGTATATTCAGCTTTGTGAATAACAGACAGTGAAAGAAACAGAACTCCAATGAGTTTCTATTTTCTTGGATAAAATCTTGCCGAGGATCTCTTTGAGAAGATGCGGCATTTTGAGTAGGGTATGTTTTTTTTGGACGAAAGACAATCTGGTGAATTTCTCATACAGTCACAATTTTGACCTTGTTGAGAAGACAAACTTTCATGATAATGTTGAGGAATGAAAATAAGCGGCTCAGACAATGAGGCTATTGCTTATTGCTTGGTTGATTATAGACAGGGTACTATCCAGGAACGAACTGGAAAGAAAAAGTCAATCAAGACATTGTTCCAAATGAGAAATGATCTCAGCTGGGGAATGTAGTAGAGAGAAGAAAATGTATTTCTCTGTTTGGGAATACTCCGTTGGGGAAAAATATGTATTTTTTTCTATTTGGAGATATTCTACTGGGGACAGACTTGTACTTACATGAGTAAGTGTGACTTACACCAATGATATGGAAGCAAACATTTCAAGGAATGAAAAAATGCACGAATGATGCTATTATGTATGAATGTCATGAATGTTATATGCATGCTAACAATACTTGACAAAGACACTAAAAAAGATATTTGGGAAAAGGACCACGTCACAGTTCGAACAAATACTCGGTGAAAATTGCAGCAATGGTGCAGATGTTCACTAATGAAGAATTTGAGTTGCATGCTTTAAACTTTCAGAGAAAGGCACTTCATTGGCAACTTGGTTGGGGATTCTTTTTGGGATAAGAATACCGTCCTTTGATGATTCTTGAGGAGAAGACTCAGTAGCTTGTTTTATCCTTCGAGATCGAAACACTCATGGAGAAACTGAAGTTCTTTCCGTGTTCATAGTTCAAAGGAAAATTTTGCTTTTTGTTTCAAAATTTTGAAGTAAAAATTCGTTTAAAACATTTTAGTTTCAAAAAGTGATTTTCACAATAAAAGCGTTATTTTGCAAAACAGGATAAAGTAGGAATTGCAAACAAAAAGCACAAGGCTCAAATTTATTGATAGAATGGTAATCAGCCAAAGGCGTGATTCCATGAACTATTTACAAAAGTTGGAAATGATAATTTATTGGGAAAAGGGTACATTGAAAGCAAATAACCGCTACTATCCCTAACAACCTAGAATTCCAACTGTGTTTGTTGCTTCAGAAGATTTGATTGAAGATCTGTTGATGGAAAATTCTTCAGATGGACAAAATACAGACTGATTGCAGTTACTTTGTCATTTTTTGTATCCTTGTTTTTGCCTAGATTGCCTTTTAAGGTTTTCAATCTATCAGGGTAATTTCTGTTTATTGTCTCTAATTTTTGCCTGGATCGCCTTTTCAGGTTTTCAATCCACCGAGACGCTCATTTTTGCCTAAGCCCTTTTCGGTTTTCGACTTACCGAAATGTTTTTTTTTTTTTTAGACAAAGTATTTCTTGATCGGCAAGATTCACAGGATGCGGGAGTTCATCACCGTCCATGGTTGTGAGAGTCATAGCACCGCCAGAAAAGCTTCTTTTGACGACGTATGGGCCTTCGTAATTAGGAGTCCATTTGCTCCTAGAATCTGGTTTAAAAAACATAATCTTTTTAAGCACGGGGTCGCCTTCTCGGAATTCACGAGGTCGGACCTGTTTGTCGAAAGCTTTCTTCATTCTTCTTTGATACAGTTGTCCGTGATACAGAGCGGTCAGGCGCTTTTCTTCAATTAAGTTCAGTTGGTCGTATCTGCTTTGACACCATTCGGTCTCAGATAGCTTAGTTTCCATGAGAACTCTCATTGATGGGATCTCAACTTCTACGGGGAGCACTGCTTCCATGCCGTATACTAGAGAAAAAGGAGCCGCCCCTGTTGAAGTGCGTACTGAAGTACGATATCCATGCAGAGCAAACGGCAGCATTTCAAGCCATTCTTTGTAGGTGATGACCATCTTCTGGACGATCTTTTTGATGTTCTTGTTGGCTGCTTCAATGACGCCGTTCATCTTTGGCCGGTAAGGAGATGAGTTATGATGCTCTATCTTGAATTCCTCACACAGTTCTTTCATCATTTTGTTGTTCAAGTTAGATCCATTGTCTGTAATGATCTTGCTTGGAATTCCATATCGGCATATGAGGTTGTTCTTGATGAACCTCACAACCACTTGTCTTGTAACATTGGCGTAAGACGCTGCTTCGACCCATTTGGTGAAGTAATCAATGGCTACTAGAATGAAGCGATGTCCGTTGGACGCTTTCGGTTCGATCATTCCAATCATGTCAATGCCCCACATGGAGAAAGGCCACGGAGAGGAGGTTGAGTAGAGTCGGAGGCACATGGATCTTATCTGCGTAGTTCTGGCACTTGTGACATCTTTTGACGTGTTTACAGCAATCAGATTCCATCGTTATCCAATAGTATCCTGCTCTCAAGATTTTTCTAGACATTGCATGCCCATTTGAATGGGTTCCAAAGGACCCTTCATGCACTTCATGGATGATCGTGTCTGCTTCTTGTCTGTCGATGCATCTGAGCTGAACCATGTCGAAGTTTCTTTTGTATAACACATCCTCGTTCAGGAAGAAGTTCCTAGAAAGCCTCCTTAGAGTTTTCTTGTCTTTGTACGATGCCCCGAGTGGGTACTCTCGTGTTTGAAGGAAACGCTTGATGTCGTGGAACCACGGTTTATCATCGAAGACTGCTTCAGTTGTAAACACATATGCAGGTCTTTCAAGATGTCTGATACGGATTCTGGGCATATCATTCCAATCATTGACTTTGAACATGGAGGATAGAGTAGCCAAGGCGTCTCCCATTCGATTTTGATCTCGAGGGATATGATGCAGCTCTACTTTGTTGAAGAAAGTCAACAATCGTCTCGCATAATCCCTGTAGGGAATTAGACCAAGATGATGAGTCTCATACTTGTCTTTGATTTGGTTGATCAGAAGGGCTGAGTCTCCATATATGTCAAGGATCTTAATCCTCAAGTTGATGGCTTCTTCAATACCCATGATGCATGCTTCATATTCTGCTGTGTTGTTGGTGCAATCAAATAACAATCTGGCGGAAAACGAGATATGAGAACCCTCGGGAGTAATGATGACTGCCCCAATTCCATTGCCAAAAATGTTAACTGCTCCATCAAAGACTAAACCCCATCTGGATTCTGGATCTGGTCCTTCTCCGTGTAGCGGTTCGTCGCAATCTTTCATTTTTTAGTACATAACATCCTCGTCTGGGAAGTCAAACTGGAAAGATTAGTATTCGTTGAGCGGCTGATAAGCCAAGTGATCGGCGAGAATGCTTCCTTTGACCGCTTTTTGAGCGCGGTACTGGATGTCATATTTAGATAGCAGCATTTGCCATCGAGCGATTCTCCCTGTTAAGGCAGGCTTTTCAAAGACGTACTTGATTGGATCCATTTTGGAGATTAACCAAGTCGTGTGATTGATCATGTACTGGCGAAGACGTTTGGAAGCCCATACCAACGCACAACATGTTTTCTCGAGCATGGAGTAACGAGTTTCACAGTCTGTGAATTTCTTACTCAGGTAGTAAATGGCATGCTCCTTCTTACCGGTTTCATCTTGCTGTCCAAGTACGCAGCCCATGGACTCTTCTAGTACGGTAAGGTACATGATTAACGGTCTTCCTTCTACTGGAGGGATCAGTATTGGTGGTTCTGACAAGTATTCTTTGATACTGTCAAACGCTTGTTGGCAATCAGCTGTCCACACAACCTTTTGATCTTTGCGAAGAAGCTTGAATATCGGCCCACAGGTAGCAGTCATCTGAGAGATGAGTCTGGAGATGTAATTCAATCGTCCAAGAAATCCTCTTACTTGCTTTTCCGTATGTGGCGTAGGCATTTCTTGAATAGCCTTGACTTTGTCAGGGTCAACTTCAATAACTCTTTGACTGACGATGAAACCTAGGAGTTTTCGTGATCTTACCCCAAAGGTGCATTTGTTAGGATTCAGGCGAAGCTGAAATTTCCTTAGTCGTTGAAACAACTTCAAGAGATAGTCCATATGCTCCTCTTCAGTGTCAGACTTTGCTATCATGTCGTCTACGTAGACTTCGATCTCTTTGTGCATCATGTCATGGAAGAGAGTAGTCATTGCCTTTGGTAAGTAGCGCCTGCATTCTTTAATCCAAACGGCATTACTTTGTAGCAAAAGGTGCCCCATGGCGTGATGAAGGATGTCTTCTCCATGTCTTCGGGAGCCATTCTAATCTGATTATAACCTGAGAAACCGTCCATGAAGGAAAAGACGTTGAATTTTGCAGTGCTATCCACTAGCATGTCGATATGCGGTAGTGGGAAATCGTCTTTTGGACTCGCTTTGTTCAGATCCCGGTAGTCAACACACATTATGACCTTTCCATATTTCTTGGAGACAGGTACTATGTTGGCTAGCCATTGAGGATATTCAAAAGTGACTAGGAAACCAGCGTCAAGCTGCTTTTGAACTTCCTTTTTGATTTTGTCGGCCATTTCAGGGTGAACCCTCCTCAGTTTTTGTTTAACTAGTCTTAACGGCAGGTGATGCTCCACGATGCTGGTATCTAAACCTGGCATATCCTGGTAGGACCAAGCGAACACATCGCCATATTCTTTGAGAAGACTTATCAGTTTGCCTTTGACACTGCTGTTGAGTGAAGCTCCGATATTTACTTCTTTTCTATCTTCATCAGAACCCAAGTTGATTGCTTCTAGAGGCTCTTTATGAGGTTGAATGATCCTTTCCTCGTGCCTTAGAAGTCTAGAAATTTCATCTGAGATCTCTTCTTCAACTTCTTCCTCGACGACTTCACAGGGGATTTCAAAGTTGGGAGAGAGCATAGAGTTATTGCTTTCAATGGATTTGTCCATCTGTTTAATCTGCATTTTTTATTTATGTTTGATTAATTAACTCTTTATCATTTTTTCTTTTAAAAGAAAGTTAATGTGAAAGTGTATGCAGATTAATTGTTTCTTTTGAAGAGATTTTTTTTGTTTTTTACAATGTTTTTTAGGATTATCATTTCCGGAAAAGGGTAAAAATGAAAATAAACACAAAGTGTGGAATCAAAACAACGCGTTTTATTTATGATTCACAATATGAACAGGGCCCTAAAATACAAACTCATTCGTCTTGGGCAAGACAAAGAGAAATTTATTTAAAAGCTAAGCCCTATAAAACATCTCTTCGCTTTGGGCGAGGCGAGAGTTCAAAACAAAAGCAAAGATAAACTACTTAGAGCTATGAACATTAGTCCGAACTTCAACAGGTTTCCAGTAGTGGCGAACCCCTTGGATATCGAGATAATCGGGTAATTTTCCGCTTAGTTTAACCCTCGAGTAGACTTTGGTTCTTTGTGCTTTTAAGACTCTGGACGATGGCCTTTGCCTTTTGTGCTGCTACAGCGATCTTCTTGATTAACAGATCGGGAAGTATGAGATCTAGCATGTGTACTTCCTGTTGACCTTTGTGTTGAATATTGGGATGGTCTTCCGAGTGAAGAGACTCGTTGTCGTGACACTTTCCGCATCGTATCGAATCATACTTGATCATGTTGATGTTGGTGGTGATAACCGTGATCCGCTTGGTGAATTCCATTGTGCGTAGAGTCTTCGTTGGGGATCTCGATTTGTTGATTAGACTGAGAAGACGAGTATTCCTCCTCTGGTTGACTAGGGTACTCAAAAGAATCACCCCATCCAGTGGGCTGGATATCTTCGATCCGGATTTTCGAGCTTTATGGCGCAGTGTATTTCACCATGTAGTCAAATTTACCACTTGGTTCTCCCAAGGTATCCCAAACTTCAGCAGGGACAGGTGGATTTTCGTGACTTTGCAGAGACATGTCTTCGAATTGATCAGTTGGTACGTACAATTCTTCTTGCGACACATATTCAGGGCTGTTTAAATAAGTGCTCCACTCTTCAGATTCGGAGGGAGCGTCTTCATCCTCTTCAATGGTTACAACGCTAACTTCTTGGAGGACAGGGTTTAAGAAACCCCCACTGTTGAATACTTCTTTGATTGGACAAAGTGCTTCATCCTTTTGTTTGTCTTTGGAGAATACGGGTGTGAACCCGAGTCCATCGTTTCGTTTTTTGTGTTTGATTACTTGTCCCCATCCTTCAAGATTGCCATCTTTCACCATTGCGCTTTATATGAAGAGATAGATGATGATCGTTTGGTAGATTCATCTTCTAACGGATGTTCGGGAGATGTGTCCTTCAACGCATTAGCGTGATGAAAGAGAAATGGATAGATGGCTTACAAGCAAAGCTTGTTCACCGATGGTCACCAACTTTCCATTTCTTGTGGATTTTAATTTCGATGGAGAGAAGTTATCGCTTCGCTCGTGGATCCAAGGTCTTCCTAGTAGACAACTGTAAGCAATTGGTACATCCATGACTTGGAAAGTAATTTGGAAAGTGTGCGGACCAATCGTCATCGGGAGATCTACTTCCCCAATAACTTACTTTCTTGATCCGTCAAAGGCTCTTACTATTATGTCATTGAACTTCATTGGCGTCCCTTTGTAAGCTAAACGAGCAAGTGTCGTTTTTGGCATTACGTTCAAAGATGAACCCGTATCTACCAATACATTGGATAGGGAATCTGATTGACAAATCATTGAGATGTGGAGGGCCAAGTTGTGATCTTTTCCTTCTTCCAGAAGTTCCTCATCGCTGAAGCTTAAATTATGACATGCTGTTATGTTGGCGACAATACCTCCAAATTGGTCCGTAGTCACATCATGATCCACATAAGCCTGGTCTAGTACTCTCATCAAAGCTTTGTTGAGTTAAGGAGTAAAGCAAGATTGAAATCTTGGAAGGGCATCGGTGATCACCGATTTCGCTTTTCTTGATTAATTTTATTATCTCATCAAAGTCTGTGTTGACGTTGGTTCTATCAAGAGGACCAACATTTGTGTATGGGTTAACAACGGGAATCGTTGCAGGATTCTCGGAAGATATGTTAACTGGGTTTTGTCTAACAACAGGAGCTGCAGGCGATCTTGGTGGCAAGCGGTATCACTTGCGTTACTCGTCTTTTATATTGACATTAGCGCGTAGTAGGCATGGGTTTCTCCTCCCCATCCTCTATCAGGGTTGCATGGTATTGGTAAGGAATTGCTTTGGTAGAACTGTATGGAACAAGACCGGGTGGGCAAATCACCAAAGGAGATGTTGAAATGTTGGAACCATTGTATTCAATCTCCACATGCTTGGGTATGTTGAAACAAGGGATGATAATGTTTACTTGGATTTTCCGAGTTGATATCTCGAGACTAAAAGCTCATGCGGAAAATGCCCCATCAGTATGGTGGTCATCTCTATTTCGTAAACTTGTAAATCACCAATATCTAACAAAGAATGTCGGCTCTTATGGTGGGACACTTGTATTCTTGTAGCAAATATTGCGTGCATGATTGTGCTTGGTAAAGGCACCCATTGAATGTATGTTTCATGGAGATGCACCAAGTTTCCTCGATTAATTTTCCGTGACAAGGTACTGTCATTTCTTAGCATCAGATTCACTAAATGTCCACTGTGATTGGGAAGTGGATTGGCTTGTACATTTGGGCTTGTATTTTTGAAGGAAAGAAGATTAGCTTTCACTAATCTGCATTCTGCCTTTAATGCTATGCAATCAAGGTCATTGGTGAAAAGGGCAAGATACGCCCTGCTTTGTACCACCACGACAATTTTTCGGAACCGGAGGTGGTGACCTTGTTCAGATATATTTTTTATCGTCGTAGGTAAAGTTCCGTGTACATCATTTGGATTGGGTCGAACTGCGTGACCCGAGGCGTACGGTTTTGGTTGTTAAACTGAGCTGCGACGAGGTTGTTGAGTTTGTTGATTTTGTTGAAATTGCGGAGCAATTCCGGTGTTTGGATTTGTGTTGACGGCGGGCGCTATGGCAGCTACCTGTCTTTGTTGAATGACATTATTACGTGGTTTCCCTCGGGATACCATTCCTACGTCATGTTCTTTTTTCTTTGGAAAGCTAGTTCCAACCTTTCTAGTTCCACTAGAAGATCCTGCTTCCTTGGTTAGGCGTCCGGTTCGAACCCCTTCTTCTAACCGCATTCCCATGCTTACCATCTCGGTGAAATCTCCGGGAGCGCTAGCGATCATTCGCTCATAGTAGAATGAGCATAGAGTATTAAAGAATACCTTAGTCATCTCCTTTTCTTCCAATGGTGGGTTGACTTGGCGCAATTTCCTCCATCGTAAGATATTCTTTGAATGTCTCTCTCCTTTTGAGACATGGAGCGGAGTTGATCCCGATCGGGAGCCATATCCAAGTTGAACTTGTATTCGGACAAAGGCTTCACCTAAGTCGTTGAACGTTGGATATTCGTGTTGTCTAAACCCATGTACCACTTCGCGGCACCGGTGAGATCGCTTGGAAGTAGTGGATTAACAACGATGATCCTCATTGTATGTAGACATTTTTCCGCATACATCGTGAGATGACTTTGTGGATGGAGTTCCTTTGTACTTTTCAAAGTCAGGGACTTTGAATTTTGCAGGTATCCTTACGCGAGGAACTAAGCACAGATCCTGGGCGTTTTTCCCAAACAATTCTTTCCCTCGAATCGTTTTTATCTCAAGCTGCAATTTGAGGAGTTGTTCCTGGAGATTCTCCATTGAACCACGTGGATTCGTGTTACTGCCTGGAGTATGGTGAACTTTTTCGTCTATGGTAGCGTGCACTACAGAAGCTGAGTTCGTCATGATCGGTTGAGAAACTGGTATTGTTACTTGTGGAAGAGTTACTCCACGTTGCGGAGTAAATGTAGAGTTTTGCTGCAAAGTAGGTATTTCAAGCGAGGTTGTTTGAGAAGTCGGTTGGCGAATTTCGATGCCAAAGTTAAAAGGCATGCTCCATGGATAGCCTTCTGGCATACTGAAGAGTGAGCTACTAGCTGCGACAGTTGAAACTGGAGTAGTAGTATCCTCTAAAATTGCTGGTTGATTTTGACCGCCGATGCTTGCTTGTTGATTTCGTGGCCAATGAGTTGACCAGAGAGGTGAGTCTCTCCACTTCTTCTTGTAGTGTAGTTACTGTACTACGAAGTTCAGCATTCTCTTGTTCAAATCCTTCCATTACTTTTCTTCTTTTTGATCTGGTATCGTACGTTCGAGTTGGCCGTGGACGCGGTCGAGAAACTCTAAGACGCGACAACTTGACGATCTTTTCCTATCTGTTCGAACTGTTCAAGCTGTTTGAGCTGTTCAAGCTGTTCAAGCATGAAACTGTTTAAGTATCAGACTCTAGACAATAGACTTAAATGCAAAGTATGATGCATGAATATGATTGTAAAGAAAGATTTCCAAAGAATTTACGCTAAAAGAGATATTTCTGGCAAATATTTGGATGGAGAACACGAATTTTATTGATTATTGAAAGAAGATTACAACAATTGTTTTTTGTTGGAGCATTGCTCACACGAATGATAAAATAAATTATAAAATTACAAACTAAATTGAATTAATTAAACGTCTTCGTCGGATGACGATCCAAAGGTCTTTGCAGCCTTCAACTTCGTGATTTTCCATAGTGAGCTTTTAGTTCACTTTCTCGGCTTTTAGCTTGCTAATGACTCTCTTCCACTCGTTGGGAGCGGGATCGCTGGTTGTCATTTCCTCAAGCTTTCTTTTCCTTTCCTTGACGTATCTCTGGATTGCGTTATCCTTCTGGCGAATCTTCTCATCTTTCTCCATGAGCCATTCATCCTTGAAGTAGAGCGTCTTTTCATGATCTTTGACTTGCTTCTTGAGCTTCTCATTCTCAAGATTCGTCTTAAGGAATTTCTTTTCCAAGCTTCTTTCTCAAACCTTATCTTGGTCAAGGCTTCTTGGTATTCTCCCATAGCTTCGACGGGAAAATTTGTTGATTTGGAAGCGATTGAGAACATGGGATCCTCATAAGCGTAAGGCATCCAAAATTCCTTCGCTCTTTTCTTTACCCAAGAAGTGTAGGTTTCCATGGCTACACAATTCTTTGCCTTACCTTTTTCTTTCCTTCGGATGTGATGCCAAGCTTTGATCATCCTAGCTTTCAATCCCTGGGAATCCTCTCCTTCGTGGTAGAAGTAGCTTTCTACTCTAAATCCAAGAGGTTTACTAGAGTTTGCGTATCCGAGTTGACGTCTCGCTAGGAATGGGTTGTAGTTAATTCCTCCTTTTGTACCGATGAGAGGTACGTTGGCAAATTCTCCACAGCTCTCAATGATTTCCATCTCATTGTCTGCTAAGGTATACCAATGGATATCGTCGTTTGTAAGAGACATGAGTCTTCTTGACCAATGCCACTCGTCTTTGTTTTCGCGGAAGATAGGAGATTTAGGCAAGTGTGAGGTAATCCATTTGAAAAACAGAGTTACACAACACACGATAGTTCCGTCTCCTTGACGATTCCTATGATGAATAGAGACGTATGTGTCTCCAAGCAAGGTGGGAACGGGATTTCCAATCAGAAAGATTCTTATGGCGTTGATATCAACGAAATTTGGGACGTTGGGAAACAACACCAATCCATAGAGGAGCAAAGCTAAAATAGCTTCAAAGGCTACCATACTACCAGCGTCAGAAAATTTAAGAGCTTTCTCCATTAGGAACTTTGAAGTCAGTCCTAAGAGTTTTCCTCTGGTAGTTAGGTTTTTGTCTATCTTAGATTTCTTAATGTGAGTCACTGTTGCAATGACTGGTGACTTAGGAATGGGTTCCAAACCATTGAAAGGCACTTTGTCTGATACTGAGATACCCAGGATATGCGCATACTCTTCCAAATTAGGCATCAACTGATAATTAGGGAAAGTGAAACAGCGATAGACTGGATCGTAAAACTGAACGAAAGTTTTGAGAAGTCCTTCATCAATGTTAGCGTTCAGAAGAGTTAAAAGAGTTCCATAGCGTTTTATGAAATCCGAGGGATCTTCTACCAAGGATGCTAACTCTTTAACTTTCCTACATCAGAATTCTAAACTGTATCTTTTGGTGAATCTTCCTCTCGTCCATCACTCTAACCTAAAATATTTTACAAAGAAACATCTCTAAATTTTTGAAATGGGAAGAGAAAGAAGTTTTTTTTTTTTTGAATGAATGAATGAATGCATGAATGCGGCAAACATGGTTAGTAGTTATACACACGGTCAAGCCTCAAGTCACGAGCATGAAGCCAACGATAAGAATCAACGTGGTTAAGTTCTATGGGCTTATTCATCTGTGAAACGGGTTCTACTGATAATACAGGCTCAACACTCCTCTTTGAAATATTATCGGATTTGTTTAATACTCGATGGTCCAATAATATTTTTCAAGAGAAACTCGCCTGATCGTAGCCTCGCATGACAATTACTCTAGGCTTACACCCGAATAATCTCTGCACTACATCCTAAATGGCCAGGATGGGTTATGTGTTCTACAACCCACTCAGCTTCTTAAGTTCCCTCGAAAGCACAGTGTCTTCGCAAATACTTGCTAAACACAATACCCCCAAGACAACCTCCACTGAGCGAGAGATATTAACTTCGTAAGCATTGAAATTCTCACGTATTAATACCTCCACCTAGATCTTAAAAAATGTTTCTTAAATCCGGGTTAGGATTTCTTTCCATCAGATGAAATCGCGAAACACACAAGAAAGAAAAATGTATATATGCATAATATGAAAGCTTATCCCTTTCTTTTCTTTTTTTTGAAAACAAAAAGCTTGGTGCTCTTGAGTGAGTCACATTTTTTTTTGAAAATCAAAGTTTCAACAGACTCCCGGAGTCGCCATTTTTCCTCTCTAAAAGGTGACGCGCTAGAGGATGCGAACGTGAATTCGGATTCTCTGGCTCGAAACGATTTACTCTTTTGATTTGTTTATAAAGATGCCGCGAGCATCAAGCTTTATTATTTTCAACACAAGAAAGATGATTTAATGATTATGAAAAGGGAAAGTCAAATACCCTCATTGATATTGATATGCGTAACGACTAGCGAACTAGACGCAACGCATCGGGGAGATTCTCGAGTAAGAGGATTGTTATATAAAGGGAATAGATGGAGCACCCTAAATATATATAGTTATCTATAGCTTTATATATGAATATGTTTGATATGTTTGTGTGTTTTAATTGCTATTTCTATGATTGGGAAAGTTTCTCCTTTGGATTTTAAGAATGATAGATTAGGTGGGATCCTAGTGTTTGTTATTATTGTGCTCGCAAAGATCTGTGGATCTTCTGCATACATATCCCCTAGTGGGAATCAGAGCATTTGTAGCTCGGATCTAAAGGGATCTATGGTTTGTTTGGTCTGAGAGAGAAAGAAATTTGCTCGACAAGGATGAGACCTTGTGCCTACGTATTCTCAAAGGATGTTGAGAAAGTCGTAGCAATCGTAGTTCCCACTTATGCTAGTAGTGAGTAAATGTCATCTTAATGAAAAATGTATCTAATCTATTTCATCACATACATTTTTGAAAAGTTTGACTGATTAAAATCTTTCGTCGTAAGTTATAGGTGTTTTGCTCGAGTATACAAGCGTTACCACTTACATGTTTAAGAAAGATGTTTGAAAAAAGATGGTTGAATCTTTAAACTGTAAGCATTGGGTGTTTTGCTTGAGTATACAAGCGTTACCACTTACGATTAAGAGATGTTTTTGTTTGAAAACAGTTTGAAAAGTTTTTGAAAAGAGTTTGAAAAGTTGTTTTTGACTGTATGTGATGTGATAGATGAGATACTTCTTCCATAGAGATGATAGATGTTTAAATCTCGAGGAGAAATGGATTGGATTAGGAGATGCTTTTAAGAAGCCCATGGGTCCTTGTATTGTTAGCCCAAGAGGAGGCATTCCGAGGGTCATCGAGGGTCCTTGTATGAAGCTCAAGAGGAAGCTATAGGGTATGGCTGGCTTTGTGTTAAAAGGGATTTCACCGAGAAACCATCCTTTTGGAATAAGAGCAATTTCACCGGGAAATTATACTCTGGGTTAAACCCAAGAGAAGGCTAAACTCAAAGAGGAGTTCTTTTGAACGAAACCCAAGAGGAGGCTGACTCAACAGGGGAGTGTTGTCTTATATGAAGCCTAAGCGGAGGCTAAACTCAGATGAATGAGTTTCTTTGTACAAAGCCCAAGAGAAGGCTAACTCTGTGGGGAGAGTTATCTTGTATAAAGCCCAAGCGGAGGCTAAATTCATACTGGTGATGAATTATCTTGTATGAAGCCCAAGCGGAGGCTACTATGGGGAACCTATTGATTAGTCTAATTGTTATGTTATAACTAGACAGTTGTATAAACAAGTGTGTGTGTGATATGTATTCACAGGAGTTTATGAAGGAAATATAAACAATGCATGATGTTCATTTACAAGAGTTTATGAGATATAAACAAGTGTCTGTGAAACGAACGTTTAAAACGAGCGTAACTTGATTATTCACAAGTTTGAACTGTGTACAAGGAAATGAATATGTACACGAACGAGTATTTATGTACAGACAAAGGTGGATGTACATAGGAGGGTTGGGACTTACACCATAAGGGTGGCCCATTGGTTTAAAAGCAGTTTCACCGGGAATAATGCTCCTTTCAATACCAATGGTATTATTAGTAAATGTACGTATTTAAATGTAAACGAATGATCGAAGTTTATCTGTAAAAAAGTATCTGTATTATGTACAGATAAAAGTTTGTATGAAAATAAATTGATATGTACAAGGAAAAGTTATGTTCATAAAAGAATGTTGATTTGAGTATACACAAGTGAAGTGGAAACAAACGATCGAAGTTTGTCTATACTTGAGTATAAAAAGGTATCTGTGTTATGTATAGATAAAAAATTGTATGTATCTGAAAAGAGTTTGATATGTACAAAGAAATATTATGTACATAAAATAATGTTATGGGACTTACACCGTGAGGGAGGCCCATGATCGATTTGAGAAATTCGAGAGAAAACGAAATCGGTTTTATCGTTTAAATCAGATCGATCATGGTAAAAAGATGCAAGTTTGATGAAATGTTTTGAAAAATGATTTGAAAGTGTTTTGAAAAGTGAAGTTCATTTATGAGAAGTTTTGAAAAGAATCGAAAGTCGAAAACTTGAAAAATTCACCTTAAAAGGAGGTTTGAAAAAGTGTTCAGAACGTCGTTTTCGGCTCGATTAAAATATAATCAGATGAAAGTTTTTTCTGAAAATTTTTGCATCATCATAAAATAGATGTATTTATTGACAAGTGTTCAAAAAATCTCCTCAAAATGAGGAGTTTTGATTGGTTAAAAAAATGTGAAAGTTTTGTAAAAAAACATGAAAAATATGAAAGTTTGGAAAAAGAATGGTCTTGAGAGGGATTGAACCCATGACCATTGGGTAGCACACGTGGCAGAAAACCTTAAGGGCGAGCAAGCTACCACTGGGACAGACGCGCGTTGGTGTTAGTGGATCAGAAACACGTGTAAACATGATATTGGAATATTTGAATTTAAAAAAAAGCTCAAGAACACGCGCGAAGCTTGTTCTTCGTTTTGATTTTCAGTTTCGAAAATTCAAGCTAAAATCTTCATTTCTCAATGAAATTGAATGAAGTAAACATCAAAATTGCTCGATTTTTCATCATGATCACGAAGGTGGATGTTAATTGTATTTATTTTAAGCCCAGAATGATTTAATTTTTGAAGAACACTATGAACCCTAAACTGAAAATTTCAAATTAAATGATGCATAGTTGATGATTCTTTGATTTTCTTGAGGGCTTATGATCGTGATGAGTGCAGAAAGAGATCGGCCAAGAGTTTTTTCGTTTAAGTTCAAAGAATTAGGATATCCAAGTTCATGTTCATACCTGTTCAAGTGGAGATCGAAGAAGGTGTAAACGTGTTTCCAGAACTTGTTTCTTGATTGCTACAGCACCATCGGCATGTATGGAAGCTAAATGGATGATCTGCTTGCCTTGAATCACCTTGGATTACTCCAGCCAAGTCCACCTGCACAGTCTGAAAAATGAAACTCGATTTCTTGGTTAGAGTTGTTACAGATGTTGGTTATGGATCTGGATCGTGTCTATGATGTTCATAGATGATATTTGAATGCTTGGAACACAAGTTAATCCATCCTAACCAAGAATTCGATACTTAAGGCAGTTTTGCAAACATAATGGTTATGGCATGTGATTTTTGATTTCCAGCTTTGTTCATGTTAATTTTAAGTTTTGAACAAGTTTGATGTTGACATTAGAGCATGTTTGACACCAAAACTTTCCCTAGTTTTTACTAATTCTCAAACTTGCAAGTTTTCTCTCTTTTGAACTATGTTTTGAGAAATTGGAGAAAGTGGAAGAAAAGTATGTCTTGGCATTACTTTGGTGTGTTTTTTGAACTTGAAATGGTGATCAATTTATAGGCAAATAGTTCTGAAATGTTAGGCAAGAGTACAAGGCTTTTGGAAAATCAAAGATGTCTTAAGGGGCAAGAAAGACTTTTCAAAAGCAAAAGGAAGTTTCCTTTTTTAACCATGTGCTATTTTTACAACTTGATCCATATCTCTCAATTATTACCTCTAGCTGATATTTATCAGCTCAATAATCAAATTGCCAAGGTTGTATTGCTTCTAGATGAAGAAATCTCAAAAATGACTTATAATGTGAAGTTTTGACCTTTGAAAATCATGTTCATGGAGCCTTATGTTTCAATTTCAAAAGTATAGCTAGACTCCATGGATTTGAGAGTTCTTGGACATTTTGGAAAGCTTGTTTCACAAGCTACAACTTTCATGTTTTGAGTTTTTTCCAATTCAAAGTGGAACTAGGTGAAAAAATGGCATGAAGTTTGGAAAAAATAAGAAATTTCAACACTTAGAAATTTTTCTAAGTATAGAAACTTTTGACTTTTTGTTGACTTTTTCAAATTCTTTGATTTTTTATGATCATGATGGATCATTTGAAGTATTTTGATGTTTGAAAAAGTTTTGTTTTGAAAAATTTGTCCAAAAGTCAAAGTTTGACTTTTCCGTGCAGATGAATTTTCATCGATGATTTCGAATCGATCGATGAAGTCTGTGAACTTCGTGATGTTTCGAATCCCGAAATTAGGTCAAGATGTTGTATCTAAGATATAATGACCAATCTCTATCCAAAAAAGTCATTTCTTGCTCAAAAAGTCAGAGAATACTCATGCCTGATCAAAACCCTAATTGGTCGATCCTCGATTGATCTGTGAGAAAAAATGAACATCTGATGATCAGAGGTTGATGTTTTGATCAAGATAGATCAAATGAGGTGAGAAAAACTCAAACCCTAATTGGTTGCCTCTTGAATCAGATGAAAATCTGATGAAACCCTAATTTTGACCTGTGAATGCTATACCCGATTAATGCTGTCTGAATTGTTAGTTATGCAATGATGCAAATGTAAGGTGGTATATTAGGTCAAAATTTGGGGTATGACACATTGCTTTGGTGTAGTTTGAACCTGAAAATGATGCTCTATTTATAGGCCAATGGTTCTGAAAATGTTAGGCACAAGTACAAGCTTTTGGTAAATCAAAGATGCCTTAAATGGTAAGAAAGACATTTTGTAAAGAAAAAGGAAGTTTCCTTTTTTAACCGTGTGTTATTTTTCCAACTTGATCCAATCCTTCAATTATTACTTCTCACTGATTTTTTCAAGTTCTTATCCCAATTTGGCAAGGTGGCAAGTGTTCTAGATGAAGAAATCACAAAATGACCTATAAATGTGAAGTTTTGACCTTGAAAAATCATATTCATGGAGCCTTATGTTTCAATTTCAAAAGTATAGTTATACTCCATGGATTTAAGACTTCTTGGACATTTTGGAAAGCTTGTTTCAAGAGCTACAACTTTCATGTTTTGAGTTTTTTCCAATTCAAAGTGGAACTAGGTGAAAAAATGGCATGAAGTTTGGAAAAAATACAAAATTTTAACACAGAAATTTTTCTAAGTGTTGAAAATTTTGACTTTTTGTTGACTTTTTCAAATTCTTTGATTTTTTATGATCATGATGGATCATTTTAAGTATTTTGATGATTGAAAAAGTTTTGTCTTGAAAAAGTTGACCAAAAGTCAAAGTTTGACTTTTCTATGCAGATGAAATTTCATCAGATGTTTCTGAAATTGACTGATGAAGTCTGTGAACTTCTGTGATGTTTTGAATCCAGAAATTAGGTCAAGATGTTGTATCTAAGATATAATGACCAATATATATCCAAAAAAGTCATTTCTTGCTCAAACAATCAGAGAATACTCATGCTCGATCAAAACCCTAATTGGTCGATCCTCGATTGATCTCTGAGAAAAGTTGGATATCTGAGGATTGAAGGTTGATGTTTTGATCAAGATAGGTCAAATGAAGTGAGTAAAAATCAAACCCTAATTGATTGTCTCCTGAATCAGATGAAAATATGATGAAACCCTAATTTTGACCTGTGAATGCTACACCCGATTAATGTTGTCTGAACTGTTAGTTATGCAATGATGCAAATGTAAGGTGGTATATTAGGTCAAAAATTGGGGTATGACAGTAGTCATCGAAAGTTTCCTCAAATTCATCAACATCTTTTTCTTCTTCTACTTTATCTAGGGTATTCAATTCAGCATCAACATGTTTCACCTCAATAGGGATCTCGATCTGTTCCAGCTCTTCGTCATATATTTCTTCACTTCGACCATCATCACTAGTTTTCTTGAAAGCCATTTCAGCTTCATTGAAAACCAAATATCGACTGGTGATAATCCTTCTATGACCTGGCTCTAGGAATCATAGCATATAAGCTTTGACTCCTTCAGAGTATCGCATGAACATGCATTTAAGAGCTCTAGATTTGTTCTTGTCTTTCCTAATGTGAGCATAGGCTATGCAGCCAAATACTCTTATTTTGTCAAGGTCTGGTGGATGTACCAACCAAACTTCTTCAGTTGTCTTCATATCTAACCCAGTCGAAGGACATATGTTTATTAGATCTGTTGCTATCAAAACAGCCTCAGCCCAAAACACCTTCTTTAACCCAACAGTAGTCAACATGCATCTAACTCTTTACAAGATGGTTCCATTAAACCTTTCAGCTAAACCATTTTGTTATGGAGTACTTGCAGTAGTTTTATGCCTTGCAATCCCATAGGAAACACAAAAGTTGTCGAATGCCTCATTGCAAAATTCAAGGCCATTGTCTGTTCTTAATCTCTTGACCTTTCTGCCAGTCTGATTTTCCACTAGAATCTTCCAACTTTTGACATTCTCAAGGCCGTTGTGTCGTTAACAATCAAGTATTGTTAATTACTTTTATCTGACTATTGTTTATGTTGTAGTGCTTAGTTGAAATGGCTGGGAGGAACGATGCTGCGATTGCTGCTACTTTGGAAGCAATGACTCATGCTATGGAGAACCAACCGAATGCGGGTGGGGATGCTGGATCTCGAAGTTTGGAAACTTTCCAGAGGGAGAATCCGCCAGTGTTCAAGGGCAAGCATGATCCCGATGGTGCTTTGGAGTGCTTGAAGGAAATCGAGAGGACATTTCGCACGATGGATTGTTCTACAGCGCAGGAGGCCCAATATGGAACTCATATGTTAGCAAGTGAGGCTGATGACTGGTGGTTAAAAATGCATCAGAGATTGGAAGCTGCAGGTGAAGAGGTCACTTGGGTTGTGTTCCGTACGGAATTTCTGAGGAAGTATTATCTTGAAGATGTTCGGGGTAAGAAGGAAATTGAATTCCTTGAGTTGAAGCAGGGTAATATGCCTATGACTGACTATGCTACAAAGTTCATTGAGTTGTCTAAGTTTTATCCGCATTTTGATGGAGAAGGTGCTGAATTTTTTAAGTGCATCAAGTTTGAGAATGGGTTGTGCTCGGAAATCAAGAAGGCTGTTGGCTACCAGAAGATTCGTGTCTTTTCTGATTTGGTTGATAGTTGCAGAATCTTTGAGAAGGATAGCAATGCTCATCACAAGATGGTTAATGATAAGAGAGGCAAGAATCAACAGAACCGTAGTAAGCCTTATGATGCGGAGAAGGGTAAACAAAGAGTTGCTTAGGGCCAGAGAACTAGTGGGGGAGATGCTCCTGCTAAAGTAGTATGTCTCAAATATGGGCAAGCTGGTCACAAGAGTTACGCTTGTAATGCTGATGCGAAGAGATGTTTCCGTTGTGGTAAGTTTGGACATGCAATTTCCGACTTTCAACATAAGAGTATGGTATGTTTTAACTATGGTGAAAAGGGACACCTTAATAGTCAGTGCTCGAAACCAAATAAGGGACAAGCTAGTGGGAAGGTATTTTCTTTGGCTGGGAATCAATCAGCCAGTGAGGACAGACTCATTAGAGGTACATGTTTCATTAATAGTTCGCCTTTAATTACTATTATTGATACTGGTGCTACTCATTATTTTTTTGATGTTGATTGTGTTAAAAGATTGGGTCTTATGTTGTCCTCTATGAATGGAGAAATGATCGTCGAAATTCTGGCTAAGGGATCAGTGACTACTTCTCTTGTATGTTTGAATTGCACTTTGTCAATCTTTGACAAAGACTTTGCTGTTGATTTGATATGTTTGCTGTTAAGCGGACTAGATATGATTTTGGGTATAAACTGGTTAGAATGTAACTATGTTCATATCAATTGTTATGACAAGTCTTTGAGGTTTTATATCCCTAAAGAGGAAGGAGTTGGTTTGTTGACTGGTAAGTAGTTGAAGCGATTGATGCAAGACGAAGCACAAATGTTCTCATTGGTGGTGATGTTGTCTGTTGAGAATTAATTTAGACTGGATGAGTTGCAGGTGGTGCAAGAATCTCCTGAAGTGTTTCTTGATGAAATTCGTGATGTACCTACTGAAAGAGATGTTGAATTTGCGATTGATCTTATACTTGGTACTAGACCTATTTCTATGGAACCGTACAGGATGTTTGAAAATCTGAGTTGTCTGAATTGAAGAAAAAATTAGAAGAGTTGCTTGAGAAAAAGTTTGTGAGACCAATTGTATCTCCGTGGGGAGCGCCTGTGTTGTTAGTAAAGAAGAAAGATGGGAGTATGAGACTTTGTGTTGATTATTGTAACACCCCAATTTACCCAAAGTTTAATATACAAAAATCAGAGTAATGAAAAATTTCTTAAATTAAATACTGAGGCATCACACCATCAAACCAAATCACTTTAAACAGTTTACTTTAAAGTATCAATCTCGGATACATAGCAATGTGGGAAAACATAAATTGATTCATAAACATCAAAACATCTTCTTTATTAAACTTCCTTAATAAATCTTGTTTTCATAAAGTATGATTCTTATACATAAAGGAAAACAACAAAGTAATAACAACAAGACAACATAATAATTCCCCCCGAGTGCTACGTATCAGAGCGACGCCGACTCGACTAACAGCAGCTATAAACTCCGTCTTCATTGCCTGCACGTTACCAATATATAGGTAACGGCGAAACAAGTAAAGGGTGAGATACTCCAAAACATATAATTAAAGGCATGATAAAACATATATATAGTTTCGGAATATCAAGGGTATAGATTAATAAGTGTAATTCCAACACATAATCAAAACTCACTTACTTTACTCGTCATCCTAATGTGTATAATCTACACTTTATCACCCTAACCTCATCGGCATAAAACGTCACAACAAATCATCGACAACGACATCAAACAACAATATCAAACAATGTTAATCACATAAGCAACATAAGTAATATCATCTCCAATTGGCTAAAGCCCATCTTCGCTTTTGGCATAAAAACCCATCATCGCTTTTTCGTCATGTTATAACCATCGCATAATTTTCATGACATTACCACATGAAAATCAATTTAGGTTCAACACTAAAATCATCACAAAACAAGATATCATATAACATCGCAATTCATCATAAGCCATCAAAGAAAACTCAATACCAAAAGACTCCAAAATAAACATAATGGACTCCATGAGACACGACTATGTTATGCATGTGGTACCCATCGCTTTGTCCGTAATTGGGGACACTTGGCATAAAGCCGATCTTCGCTCGGCATAAAAGCCATCATCGCTTGGCATAAAAGCCCTCTTCGCTTATGAAATGTATGTGACTCGACAATAGAACAACACAACACAAAAACATCATCATCGCTTATCCAAATTGGCATAAAGCCCACATCGCCATAATTTATCCAAAACAAGATAAATATATCTTCGCATCATAATTGCATTATGCAAACATCAATAATAAATTCACCAAAAATCATGCATTCATAAATCGGAAGCATTTATTAACAACATCATTTTAATCGTCACATCATCATGTACAACAACATATATCATCACATTGCATATCAACAAGTATTCATTAATAAATACACCGCCGCAAATCTTACGTTTATTCACACCGCATCATTAACAATTAAATCACTAAATTCCGAAAACGGGAAAATAGTCAAACACCTATAATCGTCGTGAAAGTCATTCCTAACAACCGGTATTAATCATAATCGTGAACGTCGAAATCGGATTGTCCATACGTGCCTTAAATCTACTAAAACATAGTCCGATTCAATTTTACCGTAAATTGACCTATTTCGGGTCGCCTCGTAAAAACTCGTATTTCCAAAAACTAACCTCACCACTACGTTCTACACGTCGAACTTAGCTAGCGCGTCAATTTTCGTTGAATTCAGAGCAACTTGCTCCGTCGCCGAATTTACCAAAATCGGAAAATCGAAACATAATCGGGTCCTAAATTTAATCGGCTATCTTATCCCCTAATTATATTTTATTGGTATAAACTATTGTAGTATGGAAATGAAGAAAAACAAAATAACAGAACCATAATCTGCAGGGAAATTATGCAGGTGAAAATTTGACAGAAAACAGAACTTGTTGTAAACAGAAAAGTCCACAACGCAAAACTCATTCCTCCTTCCTCCACACCAGGGACGTTCGTCCCATGCTATATGTATATGAATGGAGGCGGAGGCCTCAACAATGGGGGTGACCGTCCCACAATGGAGGTGGGCGCCTCACCCCCCTTAATGCCTTCCATGATTTTGTTCATTCCCTGCGCATGTTTTACTGTATCTCATCTTTGTATTTTTTCTGGTTTTTCATATATGCTGTTTATATTTTCTTTTCCATTTCCATTCCTATTCCCATTTTTAATGCTTCTAATTATGCAAGCTAGCACCAAAACACTCACACTCTATACTCCTAACTCAAACTTCTAAATCGTTTCAACCATCACACAACCAAAACTCAAAAATTAACCCATTAATGTTTCCCCCAAATCTAACATATATCATCAAACCCTAACTATAATGAAATGGAAGATCAAACCCCTTACCATGGAAGCTTGGTTGATTGCAAGATGCTCCATCAAAGCCCCAACCTCAAGCTTGCTCTTGTTCCACTTCTTCTTCTTCTCCTTCTCCAAACCCTCACTTTCTCTCAAGTTTCTATTCTTGGTGTGTTTGGAAAAAATGGGAAGAAAGACAAAGGAAATGGTTTTATAAGGTTATTTCCACTAGCTTCCCTTCTTGCTCTTGTTTGGCTATGGTATTTAGAATGGAAGGAAAACAAGGGAAGTATTTTTATGAATGGAAAGAAAATGAGGAAATAGGTTTTATAATAACCTTACTAATAAATTAAGGTGTAAACCCAATCCTTACCAATTAATTCTCACACTCCTAATTAATTAATATAATTAATTCAATCACTTAAAATAATCCCGGAGAATTAAATATCGGATCCGAATAATATTTTACCGAACCGAACGGAATAAAACCCGGACCGAACACAACGTCGCCAGATAAATTAATAGATATATTAATTAATATGAATATTCTCGTCACAAGATAAATATCGATCGGTAATTCGAAAATATTAATATAATATAATATTAATTAAAAACGGGCGTTACAATTATCGACAATTGAATAAAGTGACGATTAAGAACAAGTATCCGCTTCCAATAATTGATGATTTGATGGATCAACTGGTGGGTGCTAGTGTGTTTTCTAAAATTGATTTGAGATCTGGATATCACTAGATTAGAGTGAAAGAAGATGATATTCAGAAAATCGTGTTCAGGACTCGGTATGGACACTACGATTATTCGGTGATGCCTTTCGGTGTTACTAATGCGTCGGGAGTATTCATAGAGTACATGAACCATATTTTTCATACTTACTTGGATCGATTTGTGGTGGTATTCATTGATGACATTCTGATTTACTCTAAATCGGAAGAAGAACATGCAGAATACCTGAGAATCGTATTGCAAGTTTTGAAACCGAAGGAGTTGTATGCCAAGTTGTCCAAGTGTGAATTTTGGTTGAAAGAGGTTAGTTTTCTTGGCCATGTCATTTTTGGTAGTGGATTGCCATGGATCCTTCTAAAGTTGACGCTGTGTTGCAATGGGAAATTCCAAAGGCGGTTACTGAGATTAGGAGCTTCTTGGGATTAGCCAGTTATTATAGAAGGTTTATCGAAGGGTTTTATAAGTTGGCACTTCCATTGACTAAGTTGACTTGCAAAGGAAAAGCCTTTGTGTGGGATATTCGATGTGAAGAGAGTTTCAATGAATTGAAGAAGAGGTTGACGTCGACTCCAATTTTGACTTTACCTAATCCAGAAGAGTCTTTTGTTGTGTACTATGATGCTTGTCTGATGGGGTTAGGTGGTGTGCTTATCCAGGATGGCAAAATGGTTGCTTATGTGTCTAGGAAATTGAGGACTCACGAAAAGAATTATCCTACGCATGATCTTGAATTTGCTGCAGTGGTATTTGTATTGAAAATTTGGAGGCATTATCTTTATGGTTCTAGATTTGAGGTGTTTAGTGATCTTTAGAGTTTGAAGTACCTTTTCGATCAAAAGGAGTTGAATATGCGGCAGAGAAGGTGGTTAGAGTTGTTGAAGGATTATGATTTTGGTTTGAATTATCATCCCGAAAAAGCTAATTTTGTAGTCGATGCTTTGAGCCGAAAGACTTTGCATATGTCGGCCATGATGGTTAAGGAGTTGGAATTGATCGAGCAATTCTGAGATTTGAGTTTGGTTTGTGAACTGACACCACATAGTGTTATGTTGGGAATGTTAAAGATTAACAATGATTTTCTTGACAATATTAAAAAGGCTCAAAAGCGAGATGTGAAGTTGGTGGATTTGATGGTAGGAACTAATCAATCCGAGAATGATGATTTCAAGTTGGATGCGCAAGGTGTGTTGAGATTCCGAGATCGTTTTTGTATTCTTGATGATGAAGCGATTAAGAAAGTGATCCTTGAAGAGAGTCATAGAAGCAATTTGAGTATTCATCTAGGAGCTACTAAAATGTATCAAGATTTGAAGGGTTTGTTTTGGTGGCCTTGCATGAAACGTGATGTGGCACAGTTTGTCTATGCTTGTTTGACTTGCCAGAAGTCAAAGATTTAGCATCAGAAGCCTGCAGGGTTGATGCAATCGTTAGAAGTTCCATAATGGAAATGGGACAATATTTTGATGGAATTTGTGAAGGGTTTACCTAATACCATGAGAGGACATGATTTGATTTGGGTGATTGTTGATAGGCTTACGAAGTCGGCACACTTTATACCTATTAACATTACTTATCCGATTGCAAAGTTGGCAGAGATTTATGTTAGAGTGATTGTGAAGTTGCATGGTGTTCAGGTGAGTATTGTGCTGGATAGAGATCCGAGGTTTACTTCTGATTTTTGGAAGAGTTTGCAGGAAGCGTTGGGATCTAAGTTGAGGTTGAGTTTGGCGTATCATCCACAGATCGAGAGGACCATTCAATCATTGGAGGACTTGTTGAGAGCTTGTGTTCTTGAGCAAAGAGGCTCATGGGATACTTATCTTCCTTTGATCGAGTTCACTTATAATAACAGTTACCATTCTAGTATTGGGATGGCACCTTTTGAGGCATTATATGGCAGAAAAGTTACCATGACAAGAGAAGGAAAGATTTAGAATTTCAGGCTGGCGAGCATGTTTTTTTGAGAGTCACGCCTGTGACTGGTGTTGGACGAGCTCTAAAGTCTAAGAAGTTTACTCCTTGTTTTATTGGTCCGTATCAGATATCAGATTAAGTTGGGAAAGTTTCTTATCATGTGGCGTTACCGCAAAATCTTGCTAATTTTCAAGATGTGTTTCATGTATCACAACTCCGCAAGTATGTTTCCGATCCATCTCATGTGGTTCAGATGGACGATGTGCAAGTGCATGATAATCTCACAGTGGAGACGATGCCTGTGCGAATTGTGGATCGCAAGATGAAGATTCTTAGAGGTAAAGAGATTGCGTTGGTGAAAGTTGTCTGGTTAGGAGCTGCTGGTGAAAGCTTGACCTGGTAGTTAGAGAGCAAGATGCGAGACTCCTATCGCGAGCTGTTTGAAGCAGGTAAATTTCCATTTTCGAGGACGAAAATATTCAGGTAGGGGAGAGTTGTAATGCCCGAATATTTAATTATTTCTTTAATTAAATATTTAGCGATTTATTTGTGAATTGTTGGTTGATTTTGTTGTTGCGGAGATTTAAGTTGGTTTGGTCAGAGAATAATACTAGAAACGATATTATAACTATAAGGTTAGTGTTAGTGGGCTTAAGTTGTGGTGATAGTAGTAGTAGTGATGGGGGTACAAAGTTTAAGCCCAAAACTAATTATACAAATTTTTATTTAATTAAAAATAAATAGAAATTAGAATATTTGGCTATCAATAGAGAAAAAGAAAAAACAAGGGTTTTGGAAAAAGGAACAGAACAATACGTAGAGCTTGCAGAGAGAGAGAGAGAGAGATAGAGAGAGAGAGAGAGAGAGAGAGAGAAATTGGAACGATCAATAATTCATAAAGCAACCTTCAATCCAAGGTAAGGGTGGGGTTCTTACTCTCTAATTGGGAATATGATGGATGATAGGTAGTTAGGGATTTATGATTTTGCTGTCTTGTATCATGTTGCTGTTGTGATTGATGAAAATCCCAAATTGGATCGTGGGATTTTTGTGAAAATTGGAATTTTGGCGTTTTCACACTGCACAAGCCGACTCAAGCAAGTATGTAACGATACATGTTGTAGTTGTTTTAAAAACCATAAGCTTGGAAACAACATGCATCGATACAAACTGCAATGCATTGGCTCATGGGGTCAAAATGTGAAGTATGTATTGACTCATGCATGTATGAATCGATAAATTTTCTACTGATGTTAAAAACCAGAAGTGTAGAATTAACTTGCATCGATACAAACAACTATGCATCTGCTCATGAGACAATTTGTGAAAGTATGCATCGATACAAAGCCTATATGTATCGACTCATACTGAAAGAAATCAGAAAACAACATTTGGAATAAAGTATGACTCGACTCAAACGATACATGTGTCGATACAAGTGAGTTATGTATCGACACATAGGATTTTGTATCGGCTCATACTGTACAGAAACAGAACATAAGTTTGAGAAAACTATCTTGGTCATAACTTTGCGACCGTAACTCCGATTTAGTTTCCGTTTGAACCCTTGGATAGCTAAAAGTATGATTTATCCTATGAAAGCTGTTTCAAACATAGGAGGTGAACATCTTGATGAATTGATGTGTTTTTCGTATGATAATTCGTTGTTATTGAGAGTTGTTAGAAGTTGTTGTTGTAAGAAATTGTTATTGAATATTGTTGTTGGGTGAGACTTGATAGTCAATGTTGCTGATTGATGTGTTGTTTTACGTTTTGGTTTACGTTGTTGTTGTTATATTCCATTTAAGATTATCGCATACATAAATTGCATACTATGTTGGCCTATACTGGCAAGAAAACACATTGAGCCGTTAGGGGCATGATGATTACTTTGAAGGCTTACGCCTTGATGCTTCAGAATTACTGGCAGTTGTTCACGTTGGGAGTTATACTCTGATGGTACCACATGCATTTCCATTTCGTTGAGTTGCATATCATAATGCACGTTGATGTTGTTCTTGTGATTGAATTATGTTGTTGTGGAATAGTCGTGTGATTGCAAAATAGTGATTTTGTATAATTCGAACTATACATTGTTTATCATAATCTCAATTATATGGTTTGATATCTCACCCTTTACTTGTTTTAGCTATTACCTTTATATTGGTAACGTGCAGGTAACCAGCAGGAGTAGTCGTTACTGTCGTAGTCCAAGTTCAATGTCATTTGCTCTGATATGTAGCACTCGGGGAAAATGCGCATTTATTTTATTTTGCTGTTTTCAATGTTGAAACTTGCATTGTTAAGTTGAAGGTTTTATTATGTTTATTCTGTTTTAAGACTCAAAAATGTTATGTCTCATATGTATAACTGTTTTGAATTCCGCTGCATAATTAATAAAGTTGTTTCCGTTGGAAGATGTATCCTCTTTAAAGTGTTATGTATTTGTGTGAGTAAAGATGACATGTGCATGTTTTTACGTTGAAAATGTGATATCTGAGTTATGTTGGAAATTTTTGTACTCTGATTTTTTGAATAAATACTTGGGGTAGAATTGGAGTGTTACAAATTACACTAGTGGTATCAGAGCAGGTCGGTCCGTCCGGCCAAGTTGTCGGGTCGTTTAACATATGAGTATTTTTAATTAGTTTCCTAAATGTTGTTTATGTTGTTGTAATAAGTTGTGATGGCTCGAAGGAGTGATGCTGCAATTGCTGCTAGTTGTGTTGAAGATGTTGTTAATGTGATAATTTGATGTTGGATATCCAAGAGTAAGTATATTGTGGTGGTTACGGTTTTGAATGTTGATATGTCAGAGTAATGTTGGAGTGGTTGAGGAGTTATTAACGGATTATGTTGCGGAGGTGTTGAGTGGTTAACAATGTGTGTGGTTGATTTGGATCATGTTGAGTTATTGTTATGACAGGAAGTAGTGGTCGGACTATAGCCAAACGTAAATTGATGATCAAGGAGTTAAATGCGAAGTTCCCGTTAAGAATGTTAGTAACTATTAGATTTTCGAGGATGAAACTATTCTTAGTGGGGGAGAGTTGTAACGCCCAGTATTTAATTAAATATTTTCAAAATATTGTTGAATTATTTGTTGAAATTGTTGAAGTTGCGAAACGTAAAGAAATGTTGATTTAAATTGTCGAATTAATTAGTTATTTAATTGTTGAATAGTCGGTAGAATTAATATTAATAATAGTATTGGTTGGTTACTAATAATAATAATAATATTAGAGTAGATATTGTTTGACTTGTTGTAGTGGTAGTACGTAGTAAAGTGGGAGTAAGAATAGTAGACCCATGAGTGTACTAAGATTTATTATGATGGTTATTTAAATAATAGAATATTAGTATATTAGTTGTTAGAAAATAAGAAGAAGAATCAGTACGAGAAAAAAAGGTTGGCAAGAGAGGAATAAGGGCTTGGAGAACTAGCCGTCGGGCGAAAATATGCAGACTGAAAGCCAAAATCGAAATTCGACTGAAACTCCGTAGAGCGACCTTCAATCCAAGGTAAGTGTTGGGTTATAATTTTATAATGGGTTATATGATGAGAGATATATGGGAATTAGGGTCGTGGGAAAATTATCATGCATTCGTGGTTATTCTCTTTGTTAGGAAATTGAGTTGTTTTTCTATGTTGAAATTGATCATGAGTTGTGTGTATAACCGAATTACCTTTAGAAAAATTATAATTCGTAATGGTTGCATTAATATTCCATGTGGTGAATATTGTTGTCATTGAGTAATCGAAGGAGTTATAGAAAATATAACTGAAAAATTGAATCGAAGACGATGCACGCTGAAAAACGCACTGAACGACACACCCTAGTAAAGAGAGTGTGCCAAACGGTACACCTGAATCAAGAAAGCATGCCGAACGACATGCATGTGTTGTATGAGGCACTTAATTGTGCCGAAGGACACAACTCTTTTGCATGTTTGTTTTCTACTGTATCACTTTTTGACCTGTGAATAATGTCTTTAGTTTAATAATTATATTAACATATTTATACTGTATCATTTTATTTAGTTTACTAATATATATAGTGTTTCATAAAAATAATTATAATATTAATAGTTAGTATATTAATAATATATTAATTAAGAAATATATATATATATATATATATATATATATATATATATTTGAAGAAATTAATTAATTTAGTAGGTAATGCTTAGTAACTAAATAGCGGCAGTGGTAAATAAAATGTTTTAGGCGTAGAATCGTAACTATTAATTTGTGTAGTAATTATTGTTATTATTTGCTTGTATTGATTTTGTTGATAAATTGTGATGTTCTATGATGTTGTGATATTGGGATAAATTTTATTGATAATGCGATGTTACAAGGAAATTTAGTGACGACGAGTTACCTCTATTTATTGGTAACAATGGTGATATAGGCTTATACCTTTGCGACGAATAATGAATGTTGTTGTGTGATGTTGCATGTGTCGAGTCACATGCATTGCATATTTTGCGACTGCCTGGATTGGTAAACTGCGACGAAGGCTTATGCCTTGGCCTTGATGGAAACCTGTGATGAAGGTCTTAGCTGGAAATTTGTAAAGTATGTTTAAGGGCATTGCTTAAAGGCAAAGGTCCCTGCAGGTTAAGGACTAATCTTAAATGAAGTTAGTTTCTGAGATATTTTACAAAGTAAAGTTGGAAGCTCCAGAAAAAATACATGTCGGTTAAGAAGTTGGGTCAGAAGGCCAAACCAAATCGACCAAACAGCTAGAGCGAAACAGTGTCAAAAATAAGACTAAGTCGACAAATTGCATGGTGGTCGATTCGACGTGAGTTTGGGTCGAATGAAGGCATCAGTCGAAGTGCTCCTGTTGTTGAAGATATAGGCCAAGGGACTTAGGAAATTTTGTTATGCCTCAAGAAGATGGATCGAAACCAAAAGCAGTTTCCTTCTGAAGTCATGAAGCGGGAAGAAGTCAGAATGAGGAGATCGTGGGTAGTTGCCTCAGAAGATCGTGGGTTAGAAGCTTTAAACGGATGGCGAAATCGTGTGTGGAAGTTGTTTTTAAGTTTAAATCTCGTCCGTTGATTAGTTTTAGAAGTTACTTTGTAAATACTATAAATAAGTTAGAATGTTAAGGATTCTGGGTGTTCATTTGTACCCTCAAACTGCTTACCAAAACTCTGCCCAATTCCGCGCTAAAGGAAGAAAGAGTCACTCAAGCCTTTGATGTACGTGAATTACCATATTTTCTATTTCAATGCAATCAATTTACTTTTAAGTTTATCTTTAATTTTATTGTTTACTTTCGTCTCCTTTATCAAAATTATTTCAACGTAAACTGTTGGTTGTTCGCGTTAAAAGGTGACGCGCTAGAGGATGCGAACGTGAATTCGGATCTTCTGGCTCGTAACAATTTAAATCTTTTGATTTGTTTATAAAGATGCCGCGAGCATCAAGCTTTATTATTTTCAACACAAGAAAGATGATTTAATGATTATGAAAAAGGGAAAAGCTGAAATACCCTCAATTGATTTGATATGCGTAACGACTAGCGCAAACTAGACGCGACGCATTGGGGAGATTCTGAGTAAGGGGGATTGTTATATAAAGGGAATAGATGGAGCACCCTAAATATATGTAGTTATCTACAGCTTTATATATGAATATATTTGATATGTTGTGTGTTTTTTAATTGCTATTTCTATGATTGGGAAAGTTTCTCCTTTGGTTTTTTTAAGAAACAGATAGGTTATGTAGAATTCTAGGTTTGTTATTATTGTGCTCGCAAAGATCTGTGGATCTTCTCCTTACATATCCCCTAATGGGAATCAGAGCATTTGTAGCTCGGATCTACAGGGTTCTATGATTTGTTTGGTCTGAGGGAGATAAAAATTTGCTCGGCAAGGATGAGACCTTGTGCCTACGTATTCTCAAAAGGATGTTGAGAAAGTCAGAGCAATCGTAGTTCCCACTTATGCTAGTGGAAAGCAACGGGATGTTAGTAAGAGATAGACAAATGTCATCTTAATGAAAAATGTATCTAATCTATTTCATCACATACATTTTTTGAAAAGTTTGATTTGATTGAAAATCTTTCGTCGTAAGTATTAGGTGTTTTGCTTGAGTATACAAGCGTTACCACTTACATGTTTAAGAAAGATGTTTGAAAAGTTGATTGAATCTTTTAACTGTAAGTATTGGGTGTTTTGCTTGAGTATACAAGCGTTACCACTTACAATTAACAAATATTTTTGTTTGAAAATAATTTGAAAAGTTTGTGAAAAGTTTTGACTGTATGTGATGTGATAGATAAGATACTTCTTCCATAGAGATGATAGATGTCTAAATCTCGAGGAGAAATTGATTGGATTAAAGGGATGCTTTTAAGAAGCCCATGGGTCATTGTATTGTAAGCCCAAGAGGAGGCATTCCGAGGGTCATCGAGGGTCCTTGTATGAAGCTCAAGAGGAAGCTATAGGGTATGGTTGGCTTTGGCTTGAAAGGGATTTCACCGAGAAACCATCCTTTTCTGAATAAGAGCAATTTCACCGGGAAATTTTACTCTCTGGGGAATTTGAAAGTGATTTCACCGAGAAACCATCCTTTCAGGGTTCTATCTTAGCGCGGGTGATTCTTTGTATTGGAAGCCCAATAGGAGGTCATAAGAGATTTCCTGTCTCTTTCATTGTATTATGCCCAAGAGAAGGCTAAACTCAATGAGGAGTTCTTTTGAACGAAGCCCAAGAGGAGGCTGATTCAACAGGGGAGTGTGTCTTATATGAAGCCTAAGCGGAGGCTAAACTCAGTTGAAATGAGTTTTCTTATATGAAGCCTAAGAGGAGGCTAACTCATGTTGGGGATGAGTTATCTTGTACAAAGCCCAAGCGGAGGCTAAACTCTGTTGGAGATAATTATCTTGTATGAAGCCCAAGCGGAGGCTATACTGTGTGGGGAGCCTATTGGTTAGACTAATTGTTGTGTTAATAACTGAACAGTTATATAAACAAGTGTGTGTGTGATATGTATTCACAGGAGTTTATGAAGGAAATATAAACAATGCATGATGTTTATTTGTAGGAGTTTATGAAGGAAATATAAACAAGTGTCTGTGAAACGAACGTTTAAAAAACGAGCGCAACTTGTTTATTTACAAGTTTGAACTGTGTACAAGGAAATGAATATGTACACGAACGAGTTTTTATGTACAGATAATGATGGATGTACATAGGAGGGTTGGGACTTACACTGTAAGAGAGGCCCATTGATTTGAAAGCAGTTTCACAGGGAATAATGCTCCTTTCAATACCAATGGTATTTAATTGTATATACAGATGAAACGGAAACGAACGATCGAGGTTTATCTGTTGTTTGAATATTTATAAAAAAAGTATCTGTGTTATGTACAGATAAAAGTTTTGTATGAAAAGTATTTGATATGTACAAGGAAAATATGTACACAAAAGACTGTTTTGTTTGTGGATACACAAGTGAAATGAAAACAAACGATCGAAGTTTGTCTGTACTTGAGTATAAAAGGAGTATCTGTATTATGTACAGATGAAATTTTGTAAAACGTTTTTGACAAAAAGTTTGATATGTACAAAGAAATATTATGTACATAAAAGAATGTTATGGGACTTACACCGTGATGGAGGCCCATTGGTAAAAAAGAAGTTTCGTCGGGAATAATTCTTCTCTTAGAACCAATGGATTCGGTGTATAAACAAACGAATGTAAACAAACGAAAGAAATTTGTTTATGTTTGAATATTAACATGATGATTTGAGTATGTACAAGTAAAACTAAATATGTACATAAAGGATTGGGACTTACACCGTAAGGGAGGCCCATGATCGATCGAGAAATTCGAGAGAAGACGAAATCAGTTTTGCCGTTTAATCGGATCGATCATGGTAAAAAGATGCAAGTTTGATGAAATGTTTTGAAAAATGATTTGAAAATGTTTTTGAAATGTTAAGTTCATTTATGAGAAGTTTTGAAAAGAATCGGAAGTCGAAAACTTGAAAAATTCACCTTTTAAGGAGGTTTGAAAAGTGTTCAGAACGTCGTTTTTGGCTCGATTAAAAATTAATCGGATGAAAGTTTTTTCTGAAAATTTTTGCACTATCACAAAATAGATGTATTTATTGACAAGTGTCCAAAAAATCAACTTAAAATAAGGAGTTTTGATTGGTCAAAAAAATTGTGCAAGTTTGATAAAAAAACATGAAAAATTGAAAGTTTTTGTAAAAAGAATGGTCCTGATAGGTGTTGAACCCATGACCATGAGGTGGGACGCGTGGCAAGAATGACTTAAAGGCAAGCAGACAACCACTAGGCCAAACGTGCTGGGATGTGTTAGTGGATTAAAACACGCGTTGATATAAGATTGGTTCATTTAAAAATTTGAAAATTGAAGAACATCAAGAACAAGCGCGCAGCCTGGGTTTGTGGTTTGATCTTCAGTTTACCAATTTCAATCCAAAATCTACGTTTCTCAACCAAATTAAGTGAAGTAAAAATCAAACTTGATCGTTTTTTCATCACGAACATGGAGATGCTTGTTAATTTCATTTATATTTAGCCTATCATGTTTTTGGTTTTGAAGAACACGAAGAACCCTAAACTGAAAAATCTTTAATTAAATGATGTTTGTTGAATGATTGTTTGATTTTATTGAGGGTTATCAATCGTTATGAGTGCAGAAAACAATTGGCCAAGAGTTTTTGTCAAAAGAATCAAAGAATCATGCTAACCAAGTTCGTGTTCATACCTGGAAAAATGAGAATCGAATTCTGGATTTTGATGCTTCCAGTTGTTGTTTCTTGATTGCTTAAGCACCAGCGGCCTCTAGGGATGGTGTATGAGTGGTCTGCACTTCATGAGCATGCTTGGATTACTCTACTCAAGTCCACCTGCACAAGCTTGAAAACGAAACTGGAAATCGTGGTTAGAAGTGTTACAGGTTGTTGTTCTTGTTTTGAATCATCTCTATGATGTCTATGGATTGTGTTAGGATGATCAGAACTCAAAGGAATCAAGCCTAGCCATGAATTCGATTGATAAGGCAGTTTTGGTTAAGAAAATGACATGAAGTGTGATTCTGAATCCTAGCTTGTTCTATGTTGATTTTAATGTTCAAACAGATTCCATATGGATATTATGATGTGTTAGACACCAAAGAGTATCACAGTTCTTGCTAAATTTGAAAATTGCAATGTTTGGCAAATTGAGCTATGATACTTGAGTTTGAAGAAAAAGAATGAGAGCATGTATTTTTGCATTTGCTTTGGTGTGCATTTCTCTTGAATTGGTGATCCTTTTATAGGCAACAAGTCTGAATTGTTAGGCAAATGTCCATGGCATTTGGATGATTCAAAGATAACTTAGAGGGCAAGAATGACTTTTGCCAAAAAAGGAAGCTTCCTTTTTTCACCATGTGCTCAATTTTACTTTGATCCTATCTCATCTCAATTATTACTTCCAAGCTGATATTTATCAGTTCAATCAATCCATTTGGCAAGGTTGCAAGTGGTCTAAATGAGAAAATCACAAAATGACCTATAATTGAAGTTTTGAACTTTGAAAAACCAAGTTTCATGGAGCCTTATGTTTCAATTTCAAAAGTATAGCTAGACTCCATGGATTTGAGAGTTCTTGGACATTTTGGAAATATCTTTTCACAAGCTACAACTTTCATGTTTTGAGTTTTTTCAAATTCAAATTAGAACTAGGTGAAAAAATGGCATGAAGTTTGAAAAAAAATAACAAATTTCAACACTTAGAAATTTTTCTAAGTGTGAAAACTTTTGACTTTTTGTTGACTTTTTCAAATTCTTTGATTTTTGATGATCATGATGGATCATTTGAAGTATTTTGATGATTGAAAAAGTTTTGTTTTGAAAAATTTGACCAAAAGTCAAAGTTTGACTTTTCTGTGCAGATGAAATTTCATCAGATGTTTCTGAAAATGACTGATGAATTCTGTGAACTTCTGTGATGATTTGGATCCAGAAATTAGGTCAAGAGGTTATATCTAAAATATGATTACCAATCTCTATCCAAAAAAGTCATCCACTGCTCAAAAAGTCAGAGAATTCTCATGCCCGATCAAAACCCTAATTGGTCGATCCTCGATCGATCAAAACCCTTAGTTTTAGGACTTAGGGAGGACCAGCGGTTGTTTTCCATTTTCTACAGTAAACAGAACGCTTATGCCTTGTTGATGCCTCTATTAATTGACAATTTGGCGATGGGGGATGAAGCCCTGTTTGTACCATATGCATGTGCATTTGAATAAGTTGTTGCATCTCATTGTTGCATTTTGAGTTGTTGTGTATGTTGAATAAATTGTAGAATTGTTTGTTGTGTGAATAATTTACGAAGCGGTGATTTACATTATTTGGATTCTAATATATATTATTTATCATACGATTTAATAGATTGTTAGATATCTCACCCCTTCAGTTGTGATGTTACCTCTACGTGGATAACGTGCAGGTAGTCCAGAGTGAAGGTTGTCTACCTTCAATAGTTCGAGTCGGTGTTTGTCGCTCTGATACATAGCACTCGGGGGGGATGAATGCATGTTTTGTTTTATAATTGATTATTATTCTGTTGTTGGAGTTTTAAGTTGTTTTATCCAGAAGTTTGGTTGCTTTTAAAGTTGTTTGAGTTTTGATAAAGATGCCATGTTTTATTCTGAAAAGTTTAACGTTGTGAATCCGCTGCGTAGTTATTATAAAAGTTGATTTGTGTTTAAAGAATAAACAGGTTGTTGAGCTCATCCTTCTGATTAAAGTGTTATGTATCTGATTTAAATGAAATCATGGGTGGTGTTTTTAAGTTGAAAATGTGATATCCCAATTTTTGTTTGAAATTTTATCCTGATTTATTTATAATTACCGGGTAGAAATTGGGGTGTTACAATCCACACCATGTAGGACAAGAGACACCAATATCGTGAACCATTCGGTTCACATCGCTCTTGACCCACGCCATCAAGGATCAAAGCCAACCAACATTGAGAACGATTCAATTCACATTGCTCCCGACCTACTCCATCTAGGATCAAAGCCAACCAACAAGACTAGAGTCCCCAACACTTAATGCATGTGACACAACCATGCAACAAAACAACACACGTTGATATCTACATACATCAATGCGACACGCCATTACATGCCACGAGCTATTCATACATGAAACATACACTACAACAAAATTAATTTTGGACAGCGCCTCTACGAAAGCGCTTTTAAGAGAAAACGCTTTCATAGGCCTTAAAAAAATTTCGCTTAAAGCGCTTTCATAGGGTACCCTAAGAAAGCGCTTTCCAAAAAGCGCTGCTAAAGGCCTTAGAAAGATCTAACCTAAGAAAGCGCTTTTGAAAAGCTCTCTTATAGGTGGCCTTAAGAAAGCGCTTTTAAAAAGCGCTCTTATAGGTGGCCTTAAGAAAGTTCTTTTAAAAGCGTTATTATAGGCCTATGATACGAAAGCGCTCTTATATATGGGCTTTAGAAAGCGCTTTTAAAAACGCTTTCATAGATTATTTTATAATTAAAATTATAACCCTAAATACGATTTCATTACCACAATCTCCTTCCTGCGCGTTCTGTTCATCTTCTATCTCTGTCTACTGCTCCTGCGTTCAACCTCCGTTCCTGCATATTGTTGTTCTTCCGCTCTCGCCACCCTTCGCCGTCGTTCAGCCCTCAGTCTTCTTCGTCTACCATCATCGTCTTCCTTGGTAAGTTTCAGGTTTTGAGATTCTTTTGTCAAGGTTGTGTTTTCGATTTCCAACAACGGCCGCGTTCTATTTCTCTGTTTCATTTCCAGCAATGTCTCTGTATGTATGTCTGCCATTGCTAGAATCTCTCTGTATACATGTCTAGTTATTAATTTCTTTTTAGTACTGTATGCATGTCTCCCATTTCTAGAGTCTCTCTGTATGCATGTCTCCCATTGTTTAAGTGTTTGTGTCATTCTCATGTTCATTGTCGGTGTAAGTAGATGATTCTAGCAACTAAGAACAGTACTACTGATACAATGTAAGATGTTTTACAATTAAAAATAATTTTTGTTAGTTGTTTTGAGTGGATAAAGAGTTTGGGATATTGTTAGTATGTTATCCAGAGAAGTTTCAATGAGTTTGTGATGCTACATGTTTAAGTTGAGAATAATGAGTAAATCAGTTGTAGCATAGTTTGGGTAACTACCGTTTGATTTTGAGAGTGTTTGAGAAGAACTTTAATGCGCGTTACTAAGTTTGTTCGTGGCTGCCTGAATTTTGTTACGTTTGATTTATAGCTTGCATTGAATTTGGTTTATCATGTTAGGTTCACTTGCATTTGACTTTGAAAGTTCAAATCGATTATGACAGTGTTTTGTGTTTAGCGTTGATATTAAGCATGATAGAAACAATATTATCAAGCTCTAGTTCATGTGCATAGTTGCTGCCCCGAAATTTTGTTTGAAGGTTCAAAGCCTATTTAGAACTTGGTTTTCATGTTGTAATACTAGTTCAAGTGCATGTTTGTTCATGGATGCCCAAATTTTGTTACGTTTGCTTTATAGCTTGCATTGAATTTGGTTTATCATGTTAGTTTCCCTTACATTCATTCATTCCGTTTAGTTAAATGTTCATGTACATTCATCCTATGTTTTATAATAGAACTTTTCTTTTCTTTGAATTAGCAGCGTTTCCCGGCCTAGTTCGATGTACGACTCTCATTCTCCGCGTTTCTTTGAGTTCGATAAATCCAAGGTAAATTTCTTCCTCAAATTACTGGTATTGTGATGAATTTGTCTTAAATTGCCTTTCGTATTTTGCGTTTTCTTCATACGGATCCACTTCGTGTATACTTTGCGTTTCGATAGAAACGCAGTATACTGTTTTGTGCACTAATTAGTTGATATGGATAAGACATGGATGTATTCCAATCGATTGTATAAAGACTACGAGAATGAGGTATCATAGTTTTTTAAGTTTGCTGTTGTGCACGCCAAAGACCCCAGTCGAATGACATGTCCTTGTTTGTATTGCTGTTATGGGAACCGGGTTGACGCAGTTCAGTTGGCATCGCATTTAATACGGTATGGTATTGATAGAAGTTATACATGTTGGAATGTGCATGGTGACATATGTAACATGAATGTTGAATCGGGGGATAAGAGGACCTATGCTTCAAACGACAATTGCGCAGATACATATGATTATGATCGAGTCGAAGAGATTGCAAAAGCGATTGAAGAAGATCTTAATGATTGTCCCAAAATGTTCAAGAGGTTGGTAAGCGATGCAGAGAAACCGTTGTATAATTTTTGTACAAAATTCACAAGACTGTCTGCGGTATTAAAGTTGTACAACTTAAAGGCGGGCAATTGATGGTCGGATAAACGTTTCACAGAGTTATTAGCCCTTATGAAAGATATGCTACCAGAGGACAATGTTCTTCCCAATCGAACGTATGAGTCCAAAAAGTTGTTGTACTCTATTGGCATGAGCTATGATAAGATACATGCATGTCCAAATGATTGCATTTTGTTTCGAAACGAGTATGCATCATTAAATGAGTGTCCTAAATGCGGTGGCTCTCGATATAAGAAAACGTTGTCTCCGACAAAAGTCTTATGGTATTTTCCTATAATTCCGAGATTTAGACGAATGTATCATAGTGAAACCGATTCAAGACACTTGACTTGGCATTCAGATGAAAGAATTATTGATGGAAAATTTCATCATCCGTCAGATTCTCCACAGTGGATAAAAATTGATAATGATTATCCTGAATTTGGAAAAGAAGCAAGAAACCTTCGCTTGGCATTGTCTCCTGATGGAATGAACCCACTCGGTATTCAAAGTATCTCGTATAGCACATGGCCTGTGATTCTTATGATTTATAACCTACCTCCGTGGCTATGTATGAAGCGTAAGTACATGATGTTATCTATGTTAATTTCTGGGCCTAAACAACTTGGAAATGACATAGACGTATACTTGGAACCTTTAATCGAAAATTTGATGATTTTGTGGGAGAACGGTGTGGAGGTTTATGATGGGTATAGGAAAGAAAGTTTCAACTTGAGGGCGATGTTGTTTGGAACAATTACCGATTTTCCGGCATACGAAAATCTATTCAAGTATAGCATTAAAGTTGAAAAAGCATGTCTTGTCTGTAAAGATGGAACCGATACAATGCGATTGAAACTTTGTCAGAAGAATGTATTTCTTGGTCATCGTAGATTCTTAAATTCTAAACATCAATATCGTGGATGGAGAAAAGCGTTCAACGGAGATACCGAACAACGTAGAACTCAGCCTGGATTGACAGGTGATCAAATTTTTGAAAAGGTAAAAGATGTGAGTATTCATTTTGGCAAGCCTTTTGCACATAAAGTTGTCACAGGTGGGTGGAAGAAGTGGTCAATTTTTTTTTGAATTTCCATATTGGAAATCTTTGTACATAAGATATTTACTTGATGTTATGCATATTGAAAAAAATGTATTTGATAGTGTTATTGGTACGTTACTCAATATAAAAGGGAAGTCTAAGGATGACCTTAAAGCAAGGGATAACATGGTAGAGATGGGAATAAGAACAAAATTGGGACCCGTGAAGAAAGGAAGACGGACATATCTACCACCTGCTATTTACACTCTATCTAGAAAGGAGAAAAAAATATTGTGTAAGTTTTTGAGTGAAGTTAAAGTTCCAGAAGGCTACTCATCAGATATTAGAAGACCTGTGTCTATGAAAGACCTTAAGTTAAAGATTTAAAGACGCATGATTCCATGTTATAATGGAACATTTTCTACCGATAGGTATACGTTCTATTCTGCCAGAAAAAGTAAGAAGCGCAATAACTAAATTGTGTTTTTTCTTCAAGTCAATTTGCAGTAAGGTGATCGATCCTAAGATCTTACCAACATTGCAAAAAGAAATAGTTGTTACTTTGTGTGAGCTTGAAATGTATTTTCTTCCCACGTTTTTTGACATAATGGTTCATCTTGTCGTTCATCTTGTGAAAGAGACACAATTGTGTGGACCAACTTATATGAGATGGATGTACCCTGCTGAACGTTATATAAAATATTAAAAAGGTATGTGAAAAACCGAAGTCGACCAGAGGGTTGTATTGCCGAACGATACATTGTTGAAGAAGCGGTTGAGTTTTGTACTGAATATCTATCAAATGTTCAATCAATTGGACTCCCCAAATTTCATATTGTTGAAAAAAAGAAGGTAAAAAGCTAATTGGAAATAAAGTTGTGATAGTATCAAGGGTCGAACGGGATCAAGTCAATTTGTATGTTCTACATAATGAGATTGAGGTTGAGCCGTATGTTGAAATGCACAAGGTGTTCTTTGAGGTTTAAATCCGAGTTTCATACCATGGTTTAAGGAACATATTTATTCAAAGTATCGTTCAGATCCCACTTCAGTAATAGAAAGGTTTAGATGTTTAGCATATGGTCCAAGTTTGGTTGTGTTTTCTTATAGCGCATACGCAATTAATGGATACACATGTTATACCAAAGAACAATATGATAAAAGTACTATGCAAAATAGTGGTGTCACCTTGGTAGCTGAAGTAATGCACATATCATGTGTCAAGGACTTAAACCCGAAATTTGCAAATTTGTTGTATTTGGGGATATCGAGCGCATTTGCGTGTTTGATTACGAGAAATTTCATATTCCAATATTTGGTTGCAAGTGGGTTGAAAATAATAATGGCATACGAATGGATAAGTCAGGATTTTTGCAAGTGGATCTTAACAGAGTGGGGTACAAAGACGAACCTGTCATTCTAGTCTCTCAAGATAAACAAGTGTTCTATGTCACTGATCCGACAAGTACGAAATGGTCTATAATGCTTTTATCTAACAAAGTAATTGATGAAAACATTGGAGATCAAGGCGATATTGGTGTTGACATTGAATCTTTTACCAGAAATGATCAAAATGAGAATGAATCATGTATTAGAAATGATCATAATGAGGGTATTTGGATCAATCCAACCGTCCACGTTGTTAAGAGTCGAGTAGAACATATTCCTACCAAGAAAAGAAAGAGACGTTAGTGAAAAAGGTAATAGTATATATAATTATAGCCTATATCATTCAATACAATTTAAATATATGTCATTTCATTTTTTTCCTTTAAAGTATATATGATTATGGATTTTTATATTTGTCATTTTATTTTATTTTCTTTATTACAGGTCAAATGGCTAGTAATCAAGAATATTCATAAGATGCAAATGTTCCACAAGATACTTCAGAAAAGGCTATCACACGAGGCATAACTATTATGCGGGGAATCATCCGTGATAGAGATAAAGGAGTTACATATAATGTAGATTGGAATAATGAGGACCAATTAATTGGGTCTAATTCTGCAAAGCTGACAAGCTACATCGATACACTTGTTTGTATGCATATTCCGATCACCACTCCTAGATGGACAAAAGGAGAGTTGGACGAGGCTAAAGAAAAAATTTGGACTGAGATAAAGGTATCATATATGGTTGTTGTTATTTGCTTTATATTGATGATAATGTGTTTAAATTACATATACTAACACACTCTATGCGTATGTTTTTTTGTAGAGGTCCTTTAACATTGAAGATGCCCGCAAAAAGTATATAATGGGTTTGGCCAGAAAAGGACACAGAGGGTGGAGAACTTTTTCAACAAATAAGTATCTTAAAGATGAGGAAGGAAATTTTGTTGAAGAGGATCCTGAAAGTCCAAAGAAATATGAGAGCTTCATTACACCTGAAGAACGGGTTGCTTTTGTAGTCTAAAGAAGAGAAGAGAATTTCAAGAAAGTGAGTGCCGTAAATTGCGAGAAAGCGTCAAAACCCGCATATCCATATAAAAAAGGGCGTTTGGGATATGCACACTTACAGGAAAAATATGTAAGTAAATATCAATTCTATGATCTTATTAATTCTCTCAATGTGTTTTAATTGATGATTTTATTATTTGTAACAATGCGTAGATAAAAGAGACGCAAAGTGACGAAACATCACTACCCGCACATATCTTGTGGAAGGAAGCTCGTGTTGGCAAAGATCGAGTTGTTAATCCTGATCTGCAACATGTTTATGATGAGTGTGTAAGTATAACATTGTGTCTTTAATATATTATGTTAAATGTTTATTAATATATAATTAATTTTTTATCTCCACTAATAATTTTTTATATGTAAATGAATTACAGGAGACCATATCGCAATCGGTATCCACAGCTGATGACCAGGATATTAGGGGCATACTCAGTCGAGCACTAAATGTTGTTGAGTATCCGGGTCGGGTGAGGGGTAAAGGTCATGGTGTGACTCCAACCTCTTTGTTTAATAATCCAAGAAAAAAAATCCTAGTAATGCAGAAGTGATGCAAACATTGCAGGAATTACAAGTATAAGTCTGTGAACTGCAGAAGGATAAAGAGAGATATATGTCAGAAAAGAGAAGTTCACAATTGAAAGAAACTAGTGACAAGGCTAATATCAACTGTCAACATAAGTTTCCGGAGGTAATTAACATGATAATCCATTGGAGAAAGTTTAATTGTAATTTATAAAGGAAGTCTAACGGTTATTATTGGTTTTGGGCATTTCATGTTGTCAGCTATACCTATCGTCACCGACTTATCGGGTAGTTTTCAAGGGAAAAATGCACAACACTTTGGGAGATTTACTTCACCATAGACCGCTCCCGGATAGACACATGAAAGTATCGGTTGGTGTTGCTTTAGATCTGAATGCATTGCTACCGATACCTGACATTTTTGCTGAGACCACATTGTTGTGAGATGCAGTATGATCTTTTGTGGCATGGCCATCAGACCTCATTTTCATAGATAATCAGGTATGTTTAAAACCATTATGAATATTTAAGTATTCAACTGAAAGTTCTGACCTCAATTTTTACATGATAAATTTAGACTCCTATAAAACCCGCATCTAAGGATAAAGGGATTTTGCGGCACGACGAGTTTGTTGCATCGCAAAAAGAGGTATGTTTAAAGTGTTAATTATATGATCCAAATAAAAACCTGCATAACTTTATAGCTTACCTAAGTCTATATAATTTTTAGGTACCTTTTCAAGGGTCACAACAACTGAGCCAGAAAGTTGGTAGGCTACCACCCAAGAAAAGGGTTCCTGTTAGAAAATTTGTGCCTAGATTTCGGCAGTGTCTTGAAACACTAGTGGGCACATCAGGTTTGATGAATGGTGGTATTCGTCAACTGGATATGGATGCATGTGTCTTTGGTTTTCCTTGCACCGAAACAATTGGACAATAGGACATGGAACAAATTTTTCTTCATGGTGAATTAGGCGTCAGTGTTATGCACTCGTACATCCGGTAACCCGATCAATATAGTATATAATTGGTTGAACATTTTTTAAAACATTTAATTGAAATAGTCTAATATTAATTATGTTTTTATTTAAGGTTTTTATATGACAAATTGATGCGCGAGAATTAATTGTCAAATATATTTCATTTCGTGTCTTCCTCCCGTGTCAGCGGAGCGACAATTGCTAGAGAACTGGAGTCAGTAAGAGAGCACTTGGTCGATAGATTTATGGCAACTGGAAGTATAGAAAGCTTGTATCTTTTGGCGTATAATACAGGGTTAGATTTTCATTCTAAGTTTATTTTAATATTTGTATTTTTTACATGAAAATTTTCATCTAAATTGTTGCTTTAATTTATAGATGTCACTGGTTGTTGCTTGCTATCGATCCTATAAAAGAAGTGGTCTATTGTCTGAATTCGGTTGACGGTGATTGGACAAATTATCCGGATATGAAGTTAATGATTGATACGTAAGTGATATTATTCTAAATATTCGTGTGTGTTTATATATTTAACTATTTCTATGTCATTGTTCTAAATAAATATTTTAATTTTGTCAGATCAATACAAGTATTCCGATGTCAAAGGGAAGCTTGGGTACCACGGTCTAAATCAAACAACATTGATTGGATCAAAGTACAGGTATATTAATTTCCACAATTTTGCTTATAATATTTATGCTACTTGATAAAACAATACATCTATATATTCTTATTTGTTTTTCTATGTAGTGTGCTCAACAACAAAATGACATAGATTGCGGATACTTCATTTTGAAGTTTATCAAAGAAATCATTCAAATGAATGAAATAGAGATTCCAGTCACAGTATGAATTTATAACTTATTCTGGATTTATACTTTATTTTATTATTTATCGAATATTTCATATAATTTATTACCTTTAACTAAATCATGCATATATTTTGTTTTGTTATGTAGTATTTTGATGAACACAAGTGTGCATATTACACGAAACTTCAATTGGAAGAACTCAAAGAGGAGTTGTGTCAATATTTTATTGAGCAAAGAACCCTATACGGTATGAATACATTATTGTGTGAAAATGGTTATGAATACATTGTTGTGTGTATACAATACTGACCGTGTTATTATGTTCATATCTTGCAGGATCAGGACCTTGAATATATATGTACATTAGGACTAATTTACTTATTGTTATATAGCTGATTTTGTTAGGGTTAATTTTGGTTACGTTAAAAATATGTTAAATGAATTACAATGGTGTATATATATTTTGGATAACAATGGCATATGATGGTATTTGTATATAATATTTAAATTTGGTATTTGGATAATAATGGTATATAATGGTATTTGTATATAAGATTGTAAATTATCGGTTTATGAATTACATGTTTATGAAATAATGGCTGCAAAAAATGCAGGTTTAAAAATTATTTAAATTTTTGATTTTTTAGTAGAAAAACTATGAAAGCACTTTTAACCTAAAAGCGTTGCCTTAGGCCACCAATGAGAGCGCTTTTTGAGTAAAAGCGCTGCCTAAGCTATACCTATGAAAGCGCTTTTAAAGCACTTTCATAGATAGGCATAAGGCAGCGCTAGGATAAAAGCGCTTTCATAGGTGGCCTAAGGCAGCGGTTTTACGAAAAAAGCGCTTTCTTAGGGTACCTACAGTATGCATTAAAGGCATTCTAAAGTAGGCCTAAGAAAGCGCTTTTCCAGAAAAAGGTGCTGCCTTAGGCCTACCTATGAATGCGTTTTTTAGTGAAAAGAGCTTTCATAGGTAGGCCTACAAAAGCGCTTTTTCCTAACAAAAAGCGCTGCTAAAACCTATAGCAGCGCCACCTACGAAAGCGCTTTTAAAGCCCAAAAAAAGCGTTTTCGTAGGTCTTTTTTGGCATAGTGATATAGTTCATATAGCTCAACAATATCATATGTCATCATTATAACAACGCTATGTTATCATAGTACATATGTCATAATAAATTCGTCACACAACATCCAACTTATCATACTATGAGTACTGAAACAGACATCATTTTACTCATTTGGTTCCACCAAAATATATTTCATAGTGTTAGCTTTCCAACGCTTTGTACGGTGCGTCAAACGAAATCCGAAACCCCAACTTACAACATTTTCAAAACTACAACAGTTGTGTTCGCCCGAGGCTCACCTAACAACTGGATATGTCGCCTGAGGCTCGCCCGACTAAACGTAGGCGTGGCCACCCCTTCAATACATTTTCTAGAAGCACCTCTTTTCCACCTTTTTTGTTGCCCCTTATTTCTCCTGGTGATGCCTATGCAAAATCACTTCGCCCGGTGCTGCATGTGACTCGCCCAACGATGCGTGCCAAACAATAACTCTTCTGTTGTGAATTGTGCACCAGTCCAACCCTAAATTGCATACGAATCCATACCAAAATAGTCCCAAAATCCCCAAAAGCCATCATATTGTTCGCGTTAAAAGGTGACACGCTAGAGGATGCGAACGTGAGTTCGGATCTTCTGGCTCGTAACGATTTAAATCTTTTGATTTGTTTATAAAGATGCCGCGAGCATCAAGCTTTATTATTTTCAACACAAGAAAGATGATTTAATGATTATGAAAAAGGGAAAAGCTGAAATACCCTCAATTGATTTGATATGCGTAACGACTAGCGCAAACTAGACGCGACGCATTGGGGAGATTCTGAGTAAGGGGGATTGTTATATAAAGGGAATAGATGGAGCACCCTAAATATATGTAGTTATCTACAGCTTTATATATGAATATATTTGATATGTTGTGTGTTTTTTAATTGCTATTTCTATGATTGGGAAAGTTTCTCCTTTGGTTTTTTTAAGAAACAGATAGGTTATGTAGAATTCTAGGTTTGTTATTATTGTGCTCGCAAAGATCTGTGGATCTTCTCCTTACATATCCCCTAATGGGAATCAGAGCATTTGTAGCTCGGATCTACAGGGTTCTATGATTTGTTTGGTCTGAGGGAGATAAAAATTTGCTCGGCAAGGATGAGACCTTGTGCCTACGTATTCTCAAAAGGATGTTGAGAAAGTCAGAGCAATCGTAGTTCCCACTTATGCTAGTGGAAAGCAACGGGATGTTAGTAAGAGACAGACAAATGTCATCTTAATGAAAAATGTATCTAATCTATTTCATCACATACATTTTTTGAAAAGTTTGATTTGATTGAAAATCTTTCGTCGTAAGTATTAGGTGTTTTGCTTGAGTATACAAGCGTTACCACTTACATGTTTAAGAAAGATGTTTGAAAAGTTGATTGAATCTTTTAACTGTAAGTATTGGGTGTTTTGCTTGAGTATACAAGCGTTACCACTTACAATTAACAAATATTTTTGTTTGAAAATAATTTGAAAAGTTTGTGAAAAGTTTTGACTGTATGTGATGTGATAGATAAGATACTTCTTCCATAGAGATGATAGATGTCTAAATCTCGAGGAGAAATTGATTGGATTAAAGGGATGCTTTTAAGAAGCCCATGGGTCATTGTATTGTAAGCCCAAGAGGAGGCATTCCGAGGGTCATCGAGGGTCCTTGTATGAAGCTCAAGAGGAAGCTATAGGGTATGGTTGGCTTTGGCTTGAAAGGGATTTCACCGAGAAACCATCCTTTTCTGAATAAGAGCAATTTCACCGGGAAATTTTACTCTCTGGGGAATTTGAAAGTGATTTCACCGAGAAACCATCCTTTCAGGGTTCTATCTTAGCGCGGGTGATTCTTTGTATTGGAAGCCCAATAGGAGGCTGTTAAGAGATTTCCTGTCTCTTTCATTGTATTATGCCCAAGAGAAGGCTAAACTCAATGAGGAGTTCTTTTGAACGAAGCCCAAGAGGAGGCTGATTCAACAGGGGAGTGTGTCTTATATGAAGCCTAAGCGGAGGCTAAACTCAGTTGAAATGAGTTTTCTTATATGAAGCCTAAGAGGAGGCTAACTCATGTTGGGGATGAGTTATCTTGTACAAAGCCCAAGCGGAGGCTAAACTCTGTTGGAGATAATTATCTTGTATGAAGCCCAAGCGGAGGCTATACTGTGTGGGGAGCCTATTGGTTAGACTAATTGTTGTGTTAATAACTGAACAGTTATATAAACAAGTGTGTGTGTGATATGTATTCACAGGAGTTTATGAAGGAAATATAAACAATGCATGATGTTCATTTACAAGAGTTTATGAGATATAAACAAGTGTCTGTGAAACGAACGTTTAAAACGAGCGTAACTTGATTATTCACAAGTTTGAACTGTGTACAAGGAAATGAATATGTACACGAACGAGTTTTTATGTACAGATAATGATGGATGTACATAGGAGGGTTGGGACTTACACTGTAAGAGAGGCCCATTGATTTGAAAGCAGTTTCACAGGGAATAATGCTCCTTTCAATACCAATGGTATTTAATTGTATATACAGATGAAACGGAAACGAACGATCGAGGTTTATCTGTTGTTTGAATATTTATAAAAAAAGTATCTGTGTTATGTACAGATAAAAGTTTTGTATGAAAAGTATTTGATATGTACAAGGAAAATATGTACACAAAAGACTGTTTTGTTTGTGGATACACAAGTGAAATGAAAACAAACGATCGAAGTTTGTCTGTACTTGAGTATAAAAGGAGTATCTGTATTATGTACAGATGAAATTTTGTAAAACGTTTTTGACAAAAAGTTTGATATGTACAAAGAAATATTATGTACATAAAAGAATGTTATGGGACTTACACCGTGATGGAGGCCCATTGGTTAAAAAGAAGTTTTATCGGGAATAATTCTTCTCCTAGAACCAATGGATTCAGTGTATAAACAAACGAATGAAAACGAAAGAAATTTGTTTACGTTTGAATATTAACAATGATGATTTGAGTATGTACAAATAAAACAAAATATGTACATAAAGGATTGGGACTTACACCGTAAGGGAGGCCCATGATCGATCGAGAAATTCGAGAGAAGACGAAATCAGTTTTGCCGTTTAATCGGATCGATCATGGTAAAAAGATGCAAGTTTGATGAAATGTTTTGAAAAATGATTTGAAAATGTTTTTGAAATGTTAAGTTCATTTATGAGAAGTTTTGAAAAGAATCGGAAGTCGAAAACTTGAAAAATTCACCTTTTAAGGAGGTTTGAAAAGTGTTCAGAACGTCGTTTTTGGCTCGATTAAAAATTAATCGGATGAAAGTTTTTTCTGAAAATTTTTGCACTATCACAAAATAGATGTATTTATTGACAAGTGTCCAAAAAATCAACTTAAAATAAGGAGTTTTGATTGGTCAAAAAAATTGTGCAAGTTTGATAAAAAAACATGAAAAATTGAAAGTTTTTGTAAAAAGAATGGTCCTGATAGGTGTTGAACCCATGACCATGAGGTGGGACGCGTGGCAAGAATGACTTAAAGGCAAGCAGACAACCACTAGGCCAAACGTGCTGGGATGTGTTAGTGGATTAAAACACGCGTTGATATAAGATTGGTTCATTTAAAAATTTGAAAATTGAAGAACATCAAGAACACGCGCGCAGCCTGGGTTTGTGGTTTGATCTTCAGTTTACCAATTTCAATCCAAAATCTACGTTTCTCAACCAAATTAAGTGAAGTAAAAATCAAACTTGATCGTTTTTTCATCACGAACATGGAGATGCTTGTTAATTTCATTTATATTTAGCCTATCATGTTTTTGGTTTTGAAGAACACGAAGAACCCTAAACTGAAAAATCTTTAATTAAATGATGTTTGTTGAATGATTGTTTGATTTTATTGAGGGTTATCAATCGTTATGAGTGCAGAAAACAATTGGCCAAGAGTTTTTGTCAAAAGAATCAAAGAATCATGCTAACCAAGTTCGTGTTCATACCTGGAAAAATGAGAATCGAATTCTGGATTTTGATGCTTCCAGTTGTTGTTTCTTGATTGCTTAAGCACCAGCGGCCTCTAGGGATGGTGTATGAGTGGTCTGCACTTCATGAGCATGCTTGGATTACTCTACTCAAGTCCACCTGCACAAGCTTGAAAACGAAACTGGAAATCGTGGTTAGAAGTGTTACAGGTTGTTGTTCTTGTTTTGAATCATCTCTATGATGTCTATGGATTGTGTTAGGATGATCAGAACTCAAAGGAATCAAGCCTAGCCATGAATTCGATTGATAAGGCAGTTTTGGTTAAGAAAATGACATGAAGTGTGATTCTGAATCCTAGCTTGTTCTATGTTGATTTTAATGTTCAAACAGATTCCATATGGATATTATGATGTGTTAGACACCAAAGAGTATCACAGTTCTTGCTAAATTTGAAAATTGCAATGTTTGGCAAATTGAGCTATGATACTTGAGTTTGAAGAAAAAGAATGAGAGCATGTATTTTTGCATTTGCTTTGGTGTGCATTTCTCTTGAATTGGTGATCCTTTTATAGGCAACAAGTCTGAATTGTTAGGCAAATGTCCATGGCATTTGGATGATTCAAAGATAACTTAGAGGGCAAGAATGACTTTTGCCAAAAAAGGAAGCTTCCTTTTTTCACCATGTGCTCAATTTTACTTTGATCCTATCTCATCTCAATTATTACTTCCAAGCTGATATTTATCAGTTCAATCAATCCATTTGGCAAGGTTGCAAGTGGTCTAAATGAGAAAATCACAAAATGACCTATAATTGAAGTTTTGAACTTTGAAAAACCAAGTTTCATGGAGCCTTATGTTTCAATTTCAAAAGTATAGCTAGACTCCATGGATTTGAGAGTTCTTGGACATTTTGGAAATATCTTTTCACAAGCTACAACTTTCATGTTTTGAGTTTTTTCAAATTCAAATTAGAACTAGGTGAAAAAATGGCATGAAGTTTGAAAAAAAATAACAAATTTCAACACTTAGAAATTTTTCTAAGTGTGAAAACTTTTGACTTTTTGTTGACTTTTTCAAATTCTTTGATTTTTGATGATCATGATGGATCATTTGAAGTATTTTGATGATGGAAAAAGTTTTGTTTTGAAAAATTTGACCAAAAGTCAAAGTTTGACTTTTCTGTGCAGATGAAATTTCATCAGATGTTTCTGAAAATGACTGATGAATTCTGTGAACTTCTGTGATGATTTGGATCCAGAAATTAGGTCAAGAGGTTATATCTAAAATATGATTACCAATCTCTATCCAAAAAAGTCATCCACTGCTCAAAAAGTCAGAGAATTCTCATGCCCGATCAAAACCCTAATTGGTCGATCCTCGATCGATCAAAACCCTTAGTTTTAGGACTTAGGGAGGACCAGCGGTTGTTTTCCATTTTCTACAGTAAACAGAACGCTTATGCCTTGTTGATGCCTCTATTAATTGACAATTTGGCGATGGGGGATGAAGCCCTGTTTGTACCATATGCATGTGCATTTGAATAAGTTGTTGCATCTCATTGTTGCATTTTGAGTTGTTGTGTATGTTGAATAAATTGTAGAATTGTTTGTTGTGTGAATAATTTACGAAGCGGTGATTTACATTATTTGGATTCTAATATATATTATTTATCATACGATTTAATAGATTGTTAGATATCTCACCCCTTCTGTTGTGATGTTACCTCTACGTGGATAACGTGCAGGTAGTCCAGAGTGAAGGTTGTCTACCTTCAATAGTTCGAGTCGGTGTTTGTCGCTCTGATACATAGCACTCGGGGGGGATGAATGCATGTTTTGTTTTATAATTGATTATTATTCTGTTGTTGGAGTTTTAAGTTGTTTTATCCAGAAGTTTGGTTGCTTTTAAAGTTGTTTGAGTTTTGATAAAGATGCCATGTTTTATTCTGAAAAGTTTAACGTTGTGAATCCGCTGCGTAGTTATTATAAAAGTTGATTTGTGTTTAAAGAATAAACAGGTTGTTGAGCTCATCCTTCTGATTAAAGTGTTATGTATCTGATTTAAATGAAATCATGGGTGGTGTTTTTAAGTTGAAAATGTGATATCCCAATTTTTGTTTGAAATTTTATACTGATTTATTTATAATTACCGGGTAGAAATTGGGGTGTTACAATCCACACCATGTAGGACAAGAGACACCAATATCGTGAACCATTCGGTTCACATCGCTCTTGACCCACGCCATCAAGGATCAAAGCCAACCAACATTGAGAACGATTCAATTCACATTGCTCCCGACCTACTCCATCTAGGATCAAAGCCAACCAACAAGACTAGAGTCCCCAACACTTAATGCATGTGACACAACCATGCAACAAAACAACACACGTTGATATCTACATACATCAATGCGACACGCCATTACATGCCACGAGCTATTCATACATGAAACATACACTACAACAAAATTAATTTTGGACAGCGCCTCTACGAAAGCGCTTTTAAGAGAAAACGCTTTCATAGGCCTTAAAAAAATTTCGCTTAAAGCGCTTTCATAGGGTACCCTAAGAAAGCGCTTTCCAAAAAGCGCTGCTAAAGGCCTTAGAAAGATCTAACCTAAGAAAGCGCTTTTGAAAAGCTCTCTTATAGGTGGCCTTAAGAAAGCGCTTTTAAAAAGCGCTCTTATAGGTGGCCTTAAGAAAGTTCTTTTAAAAGCGTTATTATAGGCCTATGATACGAAAGCGCTCTTATATATGGGCTTTAGAAAGCGCTTTTAAAAACGCTTTCATAGATTATTTTATAATTAAAATTATAACCCTAAATACGATTTCATTACCACAATCTCCTTCCTGCGCGTTCTGTTCATCTTCTATCTCTGTCTACTGCTCCTGCGTTCAACCTCCGTTCCTGCATATTGTTGTTCTTCCGCACTCGCCACCCTTCGCCGTCGTTCAGCCCTCAGTCTTCTTCGTCTACCATCATCGTCTTCCTTGGTAAGTTTCAGGTTTTGAGATTCTTTTGTCAAGGTTGTGTTTTCGATTTCCAACAACGGCCGCGTTCTATTTCTCTGTTTCATTTCCAGCAATGTCTCTGTATGTATGTCTGCCATTGCTAGAATCTCTCTGTATACATGTCTAGTTATTAATTTCTTTTTAGTACTGTATGCATGTCTCCCATTTCTAGAGTCTCTCTGTATGCATGTCTCCCATTGTTTAAGTGTTTGTGTCATTCTCATGTTCATTGTCGGTGTAAGTAGATGATTCTAGCAACTAAGAACAGTACTACTGATACAATGTAAGATGTTTTACAATTAAAAATAATTTTTGTTAGTTGTTTTGAGTGGATAAAGAGTTTGGGATATTGTTAGTATGTTATCCAGAGAAGTTTCAATGAGTTTGTGATGCTACATGTTTAAGTTGAGAATAATGAGTAAATCAGTTGTAGCATAGTTTGGGTAACTACCGTTTGATTTTGAGAGTGTTTGAGAAGAACTTTAATGCGCGTTACTAAGTTTGTTCGTGGCTGCCTGAATTTTGTTACGTTTGATTTATAGCTTGCATTGAATTTGGTTTATCATGTTAGGTTCACTTGCATTTGACTTTGAAAGTTCAAATCGATTATGACAGTGTTTTGTGTTTAGCGTTGATATTAAGCATGATAGAAACAATATTATCAAGCTCTAGTTCATGTGCATAGTTGCTGCCCGAAATTTTGTTTGAAGGTTCAAAGCCTATTTAGAACTTGGTTTTCATGTTGTAATACTAGTTCAAGTGCATGTTTGTTCATGGATGCCCAAATTTTGTTACGTTTGCTTTATAGCTTGCATTGAATTTGGTTTATCATGTTAGTTTCCCTTACATTCATTCATTCCGTTTAGTTAAATGTTCATGTACATTCATCCTATGTTTTATAATAGAACTTTTCTTTTCTTTGAATTAGCAGCGTTTCCCGGCCTAGTTCGATGTACGACTCTCATTCTCCGCGTTTCTTTGAGTTCGATAAATCCAAGGTAAATTTCTTCCTCAAATTACTGGTATTGTGATGAATTTGTCTTAAATTGCCTTTCGTATTTTGCGTTTTCTTCATACGGATCCACTTCGTGTATACTTTGCGTTTCGATAGAAACGCAGTATACTGTTTTGTGCACTAATTAGTTGATATGGATAAGACATGGATGTATTCCAATCGATTGTATAAAGACTACGAGAATGAGGTATCATAGTTTTTTAAGTTTGCTGTTGTGCACGCCAAAGACCCCAGTCGAATGACATGTCCTTGTTTGTATTGCTGTTATGGGAACCGGGTTGACGCAGTTCAGTTGGCATCGCATTTAATACGGTATGGTATTGATAGAAGTTATACATGTTGGAATGTGCATGGTGACATATGTAACATGAATGTTGAATCGGGGGATAAGAGGACCTATGCTTCAAACGACAATTGCGCAGATACATATGATTATGATCGAGTCGAAGAGATTGCAAAAGCGATTGAAGAAGATCTTAATGATTGTCCCAAAATGTTCAAGAGGTTGGTAAGCGATGCAGAGAAACCGTTGTATAATTTTTGTACAAAATTCACAAGACTGTCTGCGGTATTAAAGTTGTACAACTTAAAGGCGGGCAATTGATGGTCGGATAAACGTTTCACAGAGTTATTAGCCCTTATGAAAGATATGCTACCAGAGGACAATGTTCTTCCCAATCGAACGTATGAGTCCAAAAAGTTGTTGTACTCTATTGGCATGAGCTATGATAAGATACATGCATGTCCAAATGATTGCATTTTGTTTCGAAACGAGTATGCATCATTAAATGAGTGTCCTAAATGCGGTGGCTCTCGATATAAGAAAACGTTGTCTCCGACAAAAGTCTTATGGTATTTTCCTATAATTCCGAGATTTAGACGAATGTATCATAGTGAAACCGATTCAAGACACTTGACTTGGCATTCAGATGAAAGAATTATTGATGGAAAATTTCATCATCCGGCAGATTCTCCACAGTGGATAAAAATTGATAATGATTATCCTGAATTTGGAAAAGAAGCAAGAAACCTTCGCTTGGCATTGTCTACTGATGGAATGAACCCACTCGGTATTCAAAGTATCTCGTATAGCACATGGCCTGTGATTCTTATGATTTATAACCTACCTCCGTGGCTATGTATGAAGCGTAAGTACATGATGTTATCTATGTTAATTTCTGGGCCTAAACAACTTGGAAATGACATAGACGTATACTTGGAACCTTTAATCGAAAATTTGATGATTTTGTGGGAGAACGGTGTGGAGGTTTATGATGGGTATAGGAAAGAAAGTTTCAACTTGAGGGCGATGTTGTTTGGAACAATTACCGATTTTCCAGCATACGAAAATCTATTCAAGTATAGCATTAAAGTTGAAAAAGCATGTCTTGTCTGTAAAGATGGAACCGATACAATGCGATTGAAACTTTGTCAGAAGAATGTATTTCTTGGTCATCGTAGATTCTTAAATTCTAAACATCAATATCGTGGATGGAGAAAAGCGTTCAACGGAGATACCGAACAACGTAGAACTCCGCCTGGATTGACAGGTGATCAAATTTTTGAAAAGGTAAAAGATGTGAGTATTCATTTTGGCAAGCCTTTTGCACATAAAGTTGTCACAGGTGGGTGGAAGAAGTGGTCAATTTTTTTTTGAATTTCCATATTGGAAATCTTTGTACATAAGATATTTACTTGATGTTATGCATATTGAAAAAAATGTATTTGACAGTGTTATTGGTACGTTACTCAATATAAAAGGGAAGTCTAAGGATGACCTTAAAGCAAGGGATAACATGGTAGAGATGGGAATAAGAACAAAATTGGGACCCGTGAAGAAAGGAAGACGGACATATCTACCACCTGCTATTTACACTCTATCTAGAAAGGAGAAAAAAATATTGTGTAAGTTTTTGAGTGAAGTTAAAGTTCCAGAAGGCTACTCATCAGATATTAGAAGACCTGTGTCTATGAAAGACCTTAAGTTAAAGATTTAAAGACGCATGATTCCATGTTATAATGGAACATTTTCTACCGATAGGTATACGTTCTATTCTGCCAGAAAAAGTAAGAAGCGCAATAACTAAATTGTGTTTTTTCTTCAAGTCAATTTGCAGTAAGGTGATCGATCCTAAGATCTTACCAACATTGCAAAAAGAAATAGTTGTTACTTTGTGTGAGCTTGAAATGTATTTTCTTCCCACGTTTTTTGACATAATGGTTCATCTTGTCGTTCATCTTGTGAAAGAGACACAATTGTGTGGACCAACTTATATGAGATGGATGTACCCTGCTGAACGTTATATAAAATATTAAAAAGGTATGTGAAAAACCGAAGTCGACCAGAGGGTTGTATTGCCGAACGATACATTGTTGAAGAAGCGGTTGAGTTTTGTACTGAATATCTATCAAATGTTCAATCAATTGGACTCCCCAAATTTCATATTGTTGAAAAAAAGAAGGTAAAAAGCTAATTGGAAATAAAGTTGTGATAGTATCAAGGGTCGAACGGGATCAAGTCAATTTGTATGTTCTACATAATGAGATTGAGGTTGAGCCGTATGTTGAAATGCACAAGGTGTTCTTTGAGGTTTAAATCCGAGTTTCATACCATGGTTTAAGGAACATATTTATTCAAAGTATCGTTCAGATCCCACTTCAGTAATAGAAAGGTTTAGATGTTTAGCATATGGTCCAAGTTTGGTTGTGTTTTCTTATAGCGCATACGCAATTAATGGATACACATGTTATACCAAAGAACAATATGATAAAAGTACTATGCAAAATAGTGGTGTCACCTTGGTAGCTGAAGTAATGCACATATCATGTGTCAAGGACTTAAACCCGAAATTTGCAAATTTGTTGTATTTGGGGATATCGAGCGCATTTGCGTGTTTGATTACGAGAAATTTCATATTCCAATATTTGGTTGCAAGTGGGTTGAAAATAATAATGGCATACGAATGGATAAGTCAGGATTTTTGCAAGTGGATCTTAACAGAGTGGGGTACAAAGACGAACCTGTCATTCTAGTCTCTCAAGATAAACAAGTGTTCTATGTCACTGATCCGACAAGTACGAAATGGTCTATAATGCTTTTATCTAACAAAGTAATTGATGAAAACATTGGAGATCAAGGCGATATTGGTGTTGACATTGAATCTTTTACCAGAAATGATCAAAATGAGAATGAATCATGTATTAGAAATGATCATAATGAGGGTATTTGGATCAATCCAACCGTCCACGTTGTTAAGAGTCGAGTAGAACATATTCCTACCAAGAAAAGAAAGAGACGTTAGTGAAAAAGGTAATAGTATATATAATTATAGCCTATATCATTCAATACAATTTAAATATATGTCATTTCATTTTTTTCCTTTAAAGTATATATGATTATGGATTTTTATATTTGTCATTTTATTTTATTTTCTTTATTACAGGTCAAATGGCTAGTAATCAAGAATATTCATAAGATGCAAATGTTCCACAAGATACTTCAGAAAAGGCTATCACACGAGGCATAACTATTATGCGGGGAATCATCCGTGATAGAGATAAAGGAGTTACATATAATGTAGATTGGAATAATGAGGACCAATTAATTGGGTCTAATTCTGCAAAGCTGACAAGCTACATCGATACACTTGTTTGTATGCATATTCCGATCACCACTCCTAGATGGACAAAAGGAGAGTTGGACGAGGCTAAAGAAAAAATTTGGACTGAGATAAAGGTATCATATATGGTTGTTGTTATTTGCTTTATATTGATGATAATGTGTTTAAATTACATATACTAACACACTCTATGCGTATGTTTTTTTGTAGAGGTCCTTTAACATTGAAGATGCCCGCAAAAAGTATATAATGGGTTTGGCCAGAAAAGGACACAGAGGGTGGAGAACTTTTTCAACAAATAAGTATCTTAAAGATGAGGAAGGAAATTTTGTTGAAGAGGATCCTGAAAGTCCAAAGAAATATGAGAGCTTCATTACACCTGAAGAACGGGTTGCTTTTGTAGTCTAAAGAAGAGAAGAGAATTTCAAGAAAGTGAGTGCCGTAAATTGCGAGAAAGCGTCAAAACCCGCATATCCATATAAAAAAGGGCGTTTGGGATATGCACACTTACAGGAAAAATATGTAAGTAAATATCAATTCTATGATCTTATTAATTCTCTCAATGTGTTTTAATTGATGATTTTATTATTTGTAACAATGCGTAGATAAAAGAGACGCAAAGTGACGAAACATCACTACCCGCACATATCTTGTGGAAGGAAGCTCGTGTTGGCAAAGATCGAGTTGTTAATCCTGATCTGCAACATGTTTATGATGAGTGTGTAAGTATAACATTGTGTCTTTAATATATTATGTTAAATGTTTATTAATATATAATTAATTTTTTATCTCCACTAATAATTTTTTATATGTAAATGAATTACAGGAGACCATATCGCAATCGGTATCCACAGCTGATGACCAGGATATTAGGGGCATACTCAGTCGAGCACTAAATGTTGTTGAGTATCCGGGTCGGGTGAGGGGTAAAGGTCATGGTGTGACTCCAACCTCTTTGTTTAATAATCCAAGAAAAAAAATCCTAGTAATGCAGAAGTGATGCAAACATTGCAGGAATTACAAGTATAAGTCTGTGAACTGCAGAAGGATAAAGAGAGATATATGTCAGAAAAGAGAAGTTCACAATTGAAAGAAACTAGTGACAAGGCTAATATCAACTGTCAACATAAGTTTCCGGAGGTAATTAACATGATAATCCATTGGAGAAAGTTTAATTGTAATTTATAAAGGAAGTCTAACGGTTATTATTGGTTTTGGGCATTTCATGTTGTCAGCTATACCTATCGTCACCGACTTATCGGGTAGTTTTCAAGGGAAAAATGCACAACACTTTGGGAGATTTACTTCACCATAGACCGCTCCCGGATAGACACATGAAAGTATCGGTTGGTGTTGCTTTAGATCTGAATGCATTGCTACCGATACCTGACATTTTTGCTGAGACCACATTGTTGTGAGATGCAGTATGATCTTTTGTGGCATGGCCATCAGACCTCATTTTCATAGATAATCAGGTATGTTTAAAACCATTATGAATATTTAAGTATTCAACTGAAAGTTCTGACCTCAATTTTTACATGATAAATTTAGACTCCTATAAAACCCGCATCTAAGGATAAAGGGATTTTGCAGCACGACGAGTTTGTTGCATCGCAAAAAGAGGTATGTTTAAAGTGTTAATTATATGATCCAAATAAAAAACTGCATAACTTTATAGCTTACCTAAGTCTATATAATTTTTAGGTACCTTTTCAAGGGTCACAACAACTGAGCCAGAAAGTTGGTAGGCTACCACCCAAGAAAAGGGTTCCTGTTAGAAAATTTGTGCCTAGATTTCGGCAGTGTCTTGAAACACTAGTGGGCACATCAGGTTTGATGAATGGTGGTATTCGTCAACTGGATATGGATGCATGTGTCTTTGGTTTTCCTTGCACCGAAACAATTGGACAATAGGACATGGAACAAATTTTTCTTCATGGTGAATTAGGCGTCAGTGTTATGCACTCGTACATCCGGTAACCCGATCAATATAGTATATAATTGGTTGAACATTTTTTAAAACATTTAATTGAAATAGTCTAATATTAATTATGTTTTTATTTAAGGTTTTTATATGACAAATTGATGCGCGAGAATTAATTGTCAAATATATTTCATTTCGTGTCTTCCTCCCGTGTCAGCGGAGCGACAATTGCTAGAGAACTGGAGTCAGTAAGAGAGCACTTGGTCGATAGATTTATGGCAACTGGAAGTATAGAAAGCTTGTATCTTTTGGCGTATAATACAGGGTTAGATTTTCATTCTAAGTTTATTTTAATATTTGTATTTTTTACATGAAAATTTTCATCTAAATTGTTGCTTTAATTTATAGATGTCACTGGTTGTTGCTTGCTATCGATCCTATAAAAGAAGTGGTCTATTGTCTGAATTCGGTTGACGGTGATTGGACAAATTATCCGGATATGAAGTTAATGATTGATACGTAAGTGATATTATTCTAAATATTCGTGTGTGTTTATATATTTAACTATTTCTATGTCATTGTTCTAAATAAATATTTTAATTTTGTCAGATCAATACAAGTATTCCGATGTCAAAGGGAAGCTTGGGTACCACGGTCTAAATCAAACAACATTGATTGGATCAAAGTACAGGTATATTAATTTCCACAATTTTGCTTATAATATTTATGCTACTTGATAAAACAATACATCTATATATTCTTATTTGTTTTTCTATGTAGTGTGCTCAACAACAAAATGACATAGATTGCGGATACTTCATTTTGAAGTTTATCAAAGAAATCATTCAAATGAATGAAATAGAGATTCCAGTCACAGTATGAATTTATAACTTATTCTGGATTTATACTTTATTTTATTATTTATCGAATATTTCATATAATTTATTACCTTTAACTAAATCATGCATATATTTTGTTTTGTTATGTAGTATTTTGATGAACACAAGTGTGCATATTACACGAAACTTCAATTGGAAGAACTCAAAGAGGAGTTGTGTCAATATTTTATTGAGCAAAGAACCCTATACGGTATGAATACATTATTGTGTGAAAATGGTTATGAATACATTGTTGTGTGTATACAATACTGACCGTGTTATTATGTTCATATCTTGCAGGATCAGGACCTTGAATATATATGTACATTAGGACTAATTTACTTATTGTTATATAGCTGATTTTGTTAGGGTTAATTTTGGTTACGTTAAAAATATGTTAAATGAATTACAATGGTGTATATATATTTTGGATAACAATGGCATATGATGGTATTTGTATATAATATTTAAATTTGGTATTTGGATAATAATGGTATATAATGGTATTTGTATATAAGATTGTAAATTATCGGTTTATGAATTACATGTTTATGAAATAATGCTGCAAAAAATGCAGGTTTAAAAATTATTTAAATTTTTGATTTTTTAGTAGAAAAACTATGAAAGCACTTTTAACCTAAAAGCGTTGCCTTAGGCCACCAATGAGAGCGCTTTTTGAGTAAAAGCGCTGCCTAAGCTATACCTATGAAAGCGCTTTTAAAGCACTTTCATAGATAGGCATAAGGCAGCGCTAGGATAAAAGCGCTTTCATAGGTGGCCTAAGGCAGCGGTTTTACGAAAAAAGCGCTTTCTTAGGGTACCTACAGTATGCATTAAAGGCATTCTAAAGTAGGCCTAAGAAAGCGCTTTTCCAGAAAAAGGTGCTGCCTTAGGCCTACCTATGAATGCGTTTTTTAGTGAAAAGAGCTTTCATAGGTAGGCCTACAAAAGCGCTTTTTCCTAACAAAAAGCGCTGCTAAAACCTATAGCAGCGCCACCTACGAAAGCGCTTTTAAAGCCCAAAAAAAGCGTTTTCGTAGGTCTTTTTTGGCATAGTGATATAGTTCATATAGCTCAACAATATCATATGTCATCATTATAACAACGCTATGTTATCATAGTACATATGTCATAATAAATTCGTCACACAACATCCAACTTATCATACTATGAGTACTGAAACAGACATCATTTTACTCATTTGGTTCCACCAAAATATATTTCATAGTGTTAGCTTTCCAACGCTTTGTACGGTGCGTCAAACGAAATCCGAAACCCCAACTTACAACATTTTCAAAACTACAACAGTTGTGTTCGCCCGAGGCTCACCTAACAACTGGATATGTCGCCTGAGGCTCGCCCGACTAAACGTAGGCGTGGCCACCCCTTCAATACATTTTCTAGAAGCACCTCTTTTCCACCTTTTTTGTTGCCCCTTATTTCTCCTGGTGATGCCTATGCAAAATCACTTCGCCCGGTGCTGCATGTGACTCGCCCAACGATGCGTGCCAAACAATAACTCTTCTGTTGTGAATTGTGCACCAGTCCAACCCTAAATTGCATACGAATCCATACCAAAATAGTCCCAAAATCCCCAAAAGCCATCATATTGTTCGCGTTAAAAGGTGACACGCTAGAGGATGCGAACGTGAGTTCGGATCTTCTGGCTCGTAACGATTTAAATCTTTTGATTTGTTTATAAAGATGCCGCGAGCATCAAGCTTTATTATTTTCAACACAAGAAAGATGATTTAATGATTATGAAAAAGGGGAAAGCTGAAATACCCTCAATTGATATTGATATGCGTAACGAAGCGCAAACTAGGCATAACGCATTGGGGAGATTCTGAGTAAGGGGGATTGTTATATAAAGGGAATAGATGGAGCACCCTAAATATATGTAGTTATCTACAACTGTATATATGAATATGTTTGATATGTTTGTGTGTTTTAATTGCTATTTCTATGATTGGGAAAGTTTCTCCTTTGGGATTTTAAGAAACAGTAGATTATGTGGGATTCTAGTGTTTATTATTATTGTGCTCGCAAAGATCGTGGATCTTACGCATACATATCCTAGTGGGAATCGAGCATTTGTAGCTCGGATCTACAGGGTTCTATGGTTTGTTTGGTCTGCGAGAGATAGAAATTTGCTCGGCAAGGATGAGACCTTGTGCCTACGTATTCTCAAAAGGATGTTGAGAAAGTCAGAGCAATCGTAGTTCCCACTTATGCTAGTGGAAAGCAGCGGGATGTTAGTAAGAGAGACAAATGTCATCTTAATGAAAATGTATCTAATCTATTTCATCACATACATTTTGAAAAGTTTGATTGATTAAAATCTTTCGTCGTAAGTATTAGGTGTTTTGCTTGAGTGTACAAGCGTTACCACTTACATGTTTAAGAAAGATGTTTGAAAAGATGATTGAATCTTTTAGCGTAAGTATTGGGTGTTTTCTTGAGTGTACAAGTGTTACCACTTACAATTAATAGATGTTTTGTTTGAAAATAGTTTGAAAAGTTTTGAAAAGTTTTTGTTGTATGTGATGTGATAGATGAGATACTTCTTCCATAGAGATGATAAATGTCTAAATCTCAAGGAGAAATTGATTGGATTAAAGGGATGCTTTTAAGAAGCCCGTGGGTCCTTGTATTGTTAGCCCGAGGAGGCATTCGAGGGTCATCGAGGGTCCTTGTATGAAGCTCAAGAGGAAGCTATAGGGTATGGTGGCTTTGGCTTGAAAGGGATTTCACCGAGAAACCATCCTTTTACGAATAAGAGCAATTTCAGGAAATTTTACTCTGGGAATTTGAAAGTGATTTCAGAAACCATCCTTCGGGTTCTATCTTAGCGGGTGATTCTTTGTATTGGAAGCCCAATAGGAGGCATTAAGAGATTTCCTATCTCTTTCATTGTATGATGCCCAAGAGAAGGCTAAACTCAATGAGGAGTTCTTTTGAACGAAGCCCAAGAGGAGGCTGACTCAACAGGGGAGTGTTGTCTTATATGAAGCCTAAGCGGAGGCTAAACTCTATGGGGAGAGTTTTCTTATATGAAGCCTAAGATGAGGCTGACCCATGCTGGGGATGGATTGTCTTGTATAAAGCCCAAGCGGAGGCTAACTCATGTTGGAGATGAGTTGTTTTGTACAAATCCCAAGCGGAGGCTAACTCAATTAGGGATGAGTTATCTTGTATGAAGCCCAAGCGGAGGCTAACTGTGGGAAACCTATTGATTAGTCTAATTGTTATGTTATGATTAGACAATTTGTATAAACAGGTGTGTGTGTGTGTGTGATATGTATTCACAGGAGTTTATGAAGGAAATATAAACAATGCATGATGTTTATTTACAGCAGTTTATGAAATATAAATAAGTGTCGTAAACGAGCGTTTCAAAAGCAGCAACTTGATTATTTACAAGTTTGAATTGTGTACAAGGAAGTGAATATGTACACGAACGAGTATTTATGTACAGACAAAGGTGGATGTACATAGGAGGTTTGGGACTTACACTGTAAGAGAAGCCCATTGATTTGAAAACAGTTTCACGGGGAATAATGCTCCTTTCAATATCAATGCTATTCAGTGTGTATGCAGATGAAACGGAAACGGATGATCGAAGTTTATCTGTGTTGGAGTATTTGTAAAAAGTATCTGTGTTATGTACAGATGAAAGTTTTGTATGAAAGGTATTTGATATATACACAAAAAATATGTACACAAAAGACTATTTTGTTTGAGTATACACAAGTGATGTGAAAAACAAACGATCGAAGTTTGTCTGTACTTGAGTATAAAAGAAATATCTGTATTATGTACAGATGAAACTTTGTAAAAAGTATTTGACAAAAGTTTGATATGTACAAAGAAATATTATGTACATAAAAGAATGTTATGGGACTTACACCGTGATGGAGGCCCATTGGTTAAAAAGAAGTTTTATCGGGAATAATTCTTCTCCTAGAACCAATGGATTCAGTGTATAAACAAACGAATGAAAACGAAAGAAATTTGTTTACGTTTGAATATTAACAATGATGATTTGAGTATGTACAAATAAAACAAAATATGTACATAAAGGATTGGGACTTACACCGTAAGGGAGGCCCATGATCGATCGAGAAATTCGAGAAAGAACAAATTTGATTCTATCGTTTTAATCAGATTGATCATGGTAAAAAGATGCAAGTTTTAATGAAAAAAGTTTTGAAAAATGATTTGAAAATGTTTTGAAGTGTGAGGTTCATTTATGAAAAGTTTTGAAAAAAATCGGAAGTCGAAAACTTGAAAAGTTCACTTTAAAAGGAGGTTTGAAAAGTGTTCAGAACGTCGTTTTCGGTTCTGAAAATTTTTGCACTATCATAAAATAGATGTATTTATTGACAAGTGTCCAAAAAATCATCACAAAATGAGAAGTTTTGATTGGTCAAAAAAATTGTGCAAGTTTTGTAAAAAACATGAAAAAAATTGAAAGTTTGTAAAAAGAATGGTCCTGATGGGTGTTGAACCCATGACCATGAGGTGGGACGCGTGGAAAAGGAACTTAAAGGCAAGCAAACAACCACTGGGCCAAATGCGCTGGGATGTTAGTGGACCATGACACACGTTGATATAAGATTGGTTTATTTAAAAATTTGAAAATGAAGAACATCAAGAACACGCGTAATTTTGGGTTTCTCATTTGATTTTCAGATTGCCAAATCCAAGCTACCATCCTCGTTTCTCAACCAAATTGAATGATATAAAAATGAAACTTGATCGATTTTGCACAACGAACGTGAATATGGTTGTTAATTTCATTTATATTCATCCTATCATGTTTTGATTTCTGGAAATCGTGATGAACCCTAAAACTAAGATTTCAAATTAAATGATGCACAGTTTATGATTCTTTGATTTTATTGAGGGTTTATGATCGTTAGAGGTGCAGAAAAAGAATGGCCAAGAGCTTTTTTCAATTGCTTCAAAGAATTATGAGAATCAGTTTCGTGTTCTTACCTGTGAAAGTGAGAATCGAACTTGATGCAAACGCGTTTCCAGAACTTGTTTGAGGATTGTGTGAGCTTCAACGGCCTATGTGGAAGCTATGTGAGTGGTCTGCGCATCATGGATTCATCTGGATCGTGCCATCCAAGTTCACCTGCATACACTCAAAAATGGAAACTGGAAATCGTGTTAAAGGTGTTACAGGTTGTTGTTCTTGATCTGGATCACTCATATGATGTTCATGGAAGGTGTATGGATGATCAAAACTCAAAGTAATCAAGCCAAGGTTCAAACTCGATAGCTATGGCAGTTTGGAAGTTTTGGAAAATATGAAAATGAAATCTGATTTTTAGCTTAGTTCATGTTAATTTAAGCTTGTAACAGGTTTGATAGTGATATTGAAACATGTTAGACACCAAATTTCATCATGGTTTTAGCTCAAACTCAAAAATGCCATGTTTCTCAATTTGCACTATATTGCTTGATTTTCAAGGAAGTAAAGAGAAAGCATGTATTTGTGAGGTTTTTGGTGTCCATTGAACTTGAATTGGTGATCCTTTTATAGGCCAATTAGGACTGCAATGTTAGGCAAGAAGGACATGGCATTTGGTGATTCAAAGAAAGCTTAAGGGGCAAGAAAGTCTTTTGTAAAGGAAGGAACCTTCCTTTTTTTCACCATGTGCTATATTTTTACATTTTGATCCAATCCTTTCAATTATCACTCTAGGCTGATATTTATCAGTTCATCTATCCACTTGGCAAGGTTAGAAAGCTTATAGATGAAGAAACACAAAAATGACCTATAATTTGAAGTTATGATCTTTGAAAATCAAGTTTCATGGAGCCTTATGTTTCAATTTCAAAAGCATAGCTATACTCCATGGATTTGAGAGTTCTTGGACATTTTGGAAATACTTTTCCACAAGCTACAACTTTCATGTTTTGAGTTTTTTCAAATTCAAATTGGAACTAGGTGAAAAAATGGCATGAAGTTTGAAAAAAATAAGAAATTTCAACACTTAGAAAAAATTTCTAAGTATAAAAACTTTTGACTTTTTGTTGACTTTTTTCAAATTCTTTGATTTTTGATGATCATGATGGATCATTTGAAGTATTTTGATGATGGAAAAAGTTTTGTTTTGAAAATTTGACCAAAAGTCAAAGTTTGACTTTTACGTGGATGAATTTTCATCGACGTTTCTGAAATTGTCTGATGAAGTCTGTGAACCTCTGTGATGTTTTGAATCCAGAAATTAGGTCAAGATGTTGTATCTAAGATATAATGGCCAATGTCTATCCAAAAAAGTCATTTCTTGCTCAAAAAGTCAGAGAAAACTCATGCCCGATCAAAACCCTAATTGGTCGATCCTTGATTGTTCTGTGAGAGAAATGGGTATCTGATGATCAGAGGCTGGTGATTTGATCAAGATAGATCAAATGAGGTGATAAAACTCAAACCCTAATTGGTTGGCTCATGAATCAGATGAAAATCTGATGAAACCCTAATTTTGACACATGAATGCTATACAGATTAATCTATACGAATATTAGTAATGCAATGATGCAAATGTAAGGTGGTATATTAGGTCAAAAATTGGGGTATGACAGATGCCCCTATTTAAGTTTCTTTAACCTGAGAGATGAAGATGAATATCTTCGTTTTGATAGGTGTAAAGAGACTTAAATATCAGAATACGCAAATTTTGGACCTAAGATACCAAAAATGCGGATGATGTAAAATGATTGTAAAAAGTTTCACCCAAATGATATCAAAGAAATGACATGGTGGGGAAAAATTTGTGAATACATCCCTGTTGGGGAAAGAATGATTCACAAAGACATGTGAATATCTGTCTCACTTTGGGAAACAAAGAGATTACCTTCTGTCAGCCTCGTGACAATGTTTAAGGTAAGTGAAAATGACATTACCAATTATCAGCCTTGTGATAGTTCATGGTAAGGGGTTCTGAAGATGTTACCAATTATCAGCGAAGTGATAACTATAACAAGGTAAATCTTGAGAAATGAGTTGCTGTGTATTCAGATTTGTGAATAACAGACAGATGAAAGAAAACAAATTTTAAATGAGTTTTGAAGATATTACCAATTATCAGCAAAGTGATAACTATAACAAAGTAAATATTTGAAAATTAATGTATATTCAGCTTTGTGAATAACAGACAGTGAAAGAAATAGAACTCAATACGAGTTTCTATTTTTCTTGGATACAATCTTGCCGAGAATCTCTCTTTTTGAGAAGATGCGGGCACTTTGATCGGAAGACACAAGTTTTCTTTTTGACAGAAAAATAACTGCTGGGAAACTTCTCATACAGTCATGATTTTGACTTGGTTGAGGAGAACAAAACTTTTTGTGATAAGTTCAAGGATGAAAATAAGCGGCTCAAATGATGAGGCTATTGCTTATTGCTTTGTTGATTATAGACATGGTTCTATCCAGGAACGAACTGGAAAGAAAAAAGTCAATCAAGACATTGTTCCAAATGAGGAATGATCTCAGCTGGGGAATATGGTGGGGAGAAGAAAATGCATTTCTCTGTTTGGGGATTCCGCCGGGGAAAAGGAAAATGTATCTTTTCCGTTTGGAGAGAATCTGCTGGGGATATGATATACTCGTATGAGTATATATATAACCAGTGATTTGGAAGCAAACATTTTGAGAGATGCAAAAAATGCAAATGAATGATGCTATTATGTATGAATGTCATGAATGTTATATGCATGCTAACAATACATGACAAAGACAACTAAAGCGATATTTGGGAAAAGGACCACGTCACAGTTCGAACAAATACTTGATGAAATTTGCAGCAATGGTGCAGATGTTCACTAATGAAGATTTTGAGTTGCAGGCTTTAAACTTTCTGAGAAAGGCACTTCATTGGCAACTTGGTTGGGGATTCTTTTTTTGAATAAGAATACCGTCCTTTGATGATTTCCGCTGAGGAGAAGACTGCTGTAGCAGCTGTTTTATCCTTCGGAGACCGAAACACTCTTGGAGAAACTATTGAAGTTCTTTCTGTGTTCATAGTTCAAAGGAAATTTTTTTTGCTTTTGTTTCAAAATTTTGAAGTAAAAATTCATTTAAAACATTTTTGTTTCAAAAAGTGATTTTCACAATAAAAAGCGTTATTTTGCAGAACAGAATAAAGCAGGATTTGCAAACAAAAGGCACAAAGCTCAAGTTTTATTGATAGAATGGTAATCAGCCAAATGCGTGATTCCATGAACTATTTACAAAAGTTGGAAATGATAATGTATTGGGAAAAGGCTACATTGAAAGCAAATAACCACTACTATCCTAACAACTTTGAATTCAAGCGTGCTTGTTGCTTGGAAGAGTTGATTGAAGATCCGTTGATGGAAAATTCTTCATATGGACAATCTGAATTGCAATTACTTTGTCATTTTGTATCCTTGTTTTGCCTAGATTTCCTTTTCGAGTTTTCAATCTATCGGGATAATTTCTATTTATTGTCTCTAATTTTTGCTGGATCGCCTTTTCGGTTTTCAATCCACCGAGGCGCTCTTTTTGCCTAAGCCGCCCTTTTGGGTTTTCGACTTACCGATTTGTTCTTTTGTTTTTAGACAAAGTATTTCTTGCATCGGCATTCACGGATGCGGAGTTCATCACCGTCCATGGTTGTGAGAATCATAGCACCAAAAGCTTCTTTTGACGATGTATGGGCCTTCGTAATTAGGAGTCCATTTGCCCTAGAATCTGTTTGAAAAGACAGAATCTTTTTAAGCAAGTCGCCTTCTCGAATTCACGGTCGGACCTTTTTGAAAGCTTTTTCATTCTTCTTTGATAGAGTTGTCCGTGACACGAGTGGTCGGCGTTTTCTTCAATTAAGTTCGGTTGGTCGTATGCTTGGATACCATTTGGCCTCGAATATCTTGGTTTCCATGAGAACTCTCATTGATGGGATTTCAACTTCTACGAGAACCTTTGCTTCCATGCAGTATACTAGAAAAAGGGTTGCCTGTTGAAGTGCGTCTTGATACGATACCCATGCGAGCAAATGGCGACATTCGTGCCGGTCTTTGTAAGTGATGACCATTTTGGACAATCTTTTGATGTTCTTGTTAGGCGCTTCACCGTTCATCTTTGGCGGTAAGGAGGCGAGTTATGATGCTCGATCTTGAATTCCTCACAGATTCTGTTATCATTTTGTTGTTCAAGTTCGATCCATTATCGTAATGATCTTACTTGGAACTCCATATCGGCAAATGAGGTTGTTCTTGATAAACCTCACAACCACTTGTCTTGTGACGTTGGCGTAAGATGCTTGACCCATTTGGTGAAGTAGTCAATGGCTACTAGAATGAAGCGATGTCCGTTGGGCGCTTTTGGTTCGATCATCCGATCATGTCAATGCCCACATGGAGAAAGGCCACGGAGAGGAGAGCGTTGAGTAGAGTCGGTGGCACATGGATCTTATCGCCTAGATCGCGCTTGTGACATCTTTTGGCGTGTTCTGACAATCGATTCCATCGTTATCCAATAGTATCCTGCTCTCAAGATTTTTCTAGACATCACATGCCCATTTGAATGGGTTCCAAAGGACCCTTCATGCACTTCATGGATGATTGTGTCGGCTTCATGTCGAAGTTTCTTTTGTATAGAACATCTTCATTGAGGAAGAAATTCCTAGAAAGCCTCCTCAGAGTTTTCTTATCTTTGTACGATGCCCCAAGTGGGTACTCTCGTGTTTGAAGGAAACGTTTGATGTCGTGAAACCATGGTTTATCGTCAAAGACTGCTTCTGTTGCAAAGACATATGCAGGTCTTTTAAGGCGTCTGATGCGAATTCTAGGCATATCATTCCAATCGTTGATTTTGAACATGGAAGATAGAGTAGCCAAGGCGTCTGCCATTCGATTTTGATCCCGAGGGATATGATGCAGCTCTACTTTGTTGAAGAAAGTCAACAACCGTCTTGCATAATCTCTGTAAGGAATTAGACCAAGATGATGAGTTTCATACTTGTCTTTGATTTGATTGATCACAAGGGATGAATCTCCATATATGTCAAGGATCTTATATGATGCATGCTTCGTATTCTGCTATGTTATTGGTGCAATCAAATAGCAACCTGGCAGAAAATGGTATATGAGAACCTTCGGGAGTAATGATGACTGCCCCGATTCCATTACCAAAAACGTTAACTGCTCCATCAAAGACTAGGCCCCATCTGGATTTTGGATCTGGTCCTTCTCCGTGTAGCGGTTCGTCACAATCTTTCATCTTTAAGTACATAACATCCTCGTCTGGGAAGTCAAATTTGAGAGATTGGTATTCGTTGAGCAGCTGATAAGCCAAGTGATCGGCGAGAATGCTTCCTTTGACCGCTTTCTGGGCGCGATATTGGATGTCATATTCGGATAGTAGCATCTGCCATCAGGCGATTCTCCCTGTTAAAGCAGGCTTTTCAAAGACGTACTTGATAGGATCCATTTTGGATATTAACCAAGTCGTGTGGTGATCATGTCTTGGCGGAGGCGTTTGAAGCCAACCAAAGACATGTTTTCTCGAGCATGGAGTAACGAGTTTCACAGTCCGTGAATTTCTTACTCAGGTAGTAGATAGCATGCTCCTTCTTATCGGTTTCGTCTTGTTGTCCAAGTACGCAGCCCATGGACTCTTCTAGTATGGTAAGTGCGAGTTAAGGGTCTTCCTTCTACTAGAGGGATCAGTATTGGTGGTTCGGCGGTATTCCTTGATCTTGTCGAATGCTTTTAAATCTTACATCCACACAACCTTTTGATCTTTGCGGAGAAGCTTGAATATCGGCCCAGTGTGATCATCGAGAGATAAATCGGAGATGTAATTCAACCGTCAGAAATCCCTTACTTTCTTTTCTGTATGTGGCGTAGGCATTTCTTGAATAGCTTTGACTTTGTAAGGGTCAACTTCAATACCTCTTTGACTGACGATGAAACCTAGGGTTTTCGGATCTCACCCCAAAGGTGCATTTGTTAGGATTGATGATGAAATTTCCTAATCATTGAAACAACTTTAAGAGATATTCTATATGCTCTTCTTCTGTATCAGACTTTGCTATCATATCGTCTACGTAGACTTCAATCTCTTTGTGCATCATGTCGTGAAAGAGAGTAGTCATTGCCCTTTGGTAAGTCGCGCCTGCATTCTTTAATCCAAACGGCATTACTTTGTAGCAAAAGGTGCCCCACGGCGTGATGAAAGATGTCTTCTCCATGTCTTCGGGAGCCATTCTGATCTGATTATAACCAGAGAAACCGTCCATGAAGGAAAAGACATTGAATTTTGCAGTGCTTTCCACTAGCATGTCGATATGCGGAAGTGGAAAATCGTCTTTCAGAGTTGCTTTATTCAGATCCCGGTAGTTAACACACATTCTGACCTTACCGTCCTTCTTGGAGACGGGCACTATGTTGGCTAGCCATTGAGGATATTCCGAAGTGATTAGGAAACCAACGTCGAGCTGCTTTTGAACTTCTTTTCTGATTTTGTCAGCCATTTCAGGGTGAACTCTCCTCAATTTCTACTTAACTGGCGGACACTCTGGTCTTAACGGTAAGTGATGCTCCACGATGTTGGTATCCAAACCCGGCATGTCCTGGTAGGACCAAGCAAATACATCAACATATTCTTTGAGGAGATCTATAAGTTTGCTCCTGACGTTGCTGTCAAGTGAAGCTCCGATATTTACTTCTTTTTTATCCTCCTCAGAACCCAAGTTGATTGCTTCTAGAGGTTCTTTATGAGGCTGAATGATCCTTTCCTCGTGCCTTAGCAACCTAGAAATTTCATCTGGGATCTCTTCTTCAATTTCTTCCTTGGCGACTTCACAGGGAATTTCAGAGTTGAGAGAGAGCGTAGAGTTATTGCTTTCAATGGATTTGTCCATCTGTTTAATCTGCATGTTTTGATTTAATTTTTTGATTAAAAAAAAAAAAAATTTTTTGTGAAAGTGTATGCAGATTAATTTTATGATTTTTGAAGAGATTTTTTTTACTGTGTTTTTTAGGATTATCATTTCCAGAAAAGGGTAAAAATGAAAATAAACACAAAATGTGGAATCAAAACAACGCGTTTTATTTATGATTCACAATATGAGCAGGCCTAAAATACAAACTCATTCGTCTTGGGCAAGACAAGAGAAATTATTTAAAAGCTAAGCCCTATAAAACATCTCTTCGCTTTAGGCGGCGAGTTCAAAACAAAAGCAAAGATAAACTACTTAGAGCTATGAAAATTAGTCCTAACTAGCGGGTTTCCAGTGGTAGCGAACTCCTTGGAAGTCGAGGTACTCGGGTAATTTTCCGCTTGGTTTAACCCTCGAGTAAACTTTGATTCTTGGTGGCGGGCTTTGAAGACTACGGGCGATGGCCTTTGCCTTTGGTCTTTGCTAAAGCGATCTTCTTGATTAACAGATCGGGAAGTATGAGAGATAGCCTTTGTACTTCCTGTTGATCTTTGTGTTGAATACTGGGGATGTTCCTTCCAGTCTTCTGAGTGAAGAGACTCGTTGTCGGCGACACTTTCCGCATCGTATCCTGAGTCATACTCTTGATCTTCAGTGATCATGTTGATGTAGTGATAACCAAGATCTGGCTTGGTGAAATCCACAGATGTGTTGAAACAAAGATCCTCGGTTGGGATCTTGATTTGTTGATTAGGTTGAGAAGATGAGTATTCCTCTTCTGATTGACTAGGGTATTCAAAGTCATCACCCCATCTTGTGGGTTGGATATCTTCGATCCGAATTTTTGAGCTTTCTGGTGCAGAGTATTTCACCATGTAGTCAAATTTACCACTTGGTTCTCCCAAGGTATCCCAAACTTCGGAGGGTGGCGGATTTTCATGTTCTTTGGGGACATGTCTTTGAATTGATCGATCGGTGCATATGATTCCTCTTGAGACACATACTGGGCTATTCAAATAAGTGCTCCACTCTTGATTGGATGGATCATCTTCATCTTCTTCAATGGTTACAACATTAACCTCTTGCGGAGCGGGGTTTAGAAACCTCCACTATGAAATACTTCCTTGATCGGGAAAGTGCTTCATCTTTCCGCTTTTCTTTGGAGAATACGGTGTGAACCCAAGTCCGACTTCGTTTCATTCTTGTGGGTTTGATAACTTGTCCCCATCCTCGAGTATTGCCATCTTTTACCATTTGTCTGCTTCTTTATACGAAGAGATAGATGATCATTTTAGTAGATTCATCTTCTAGCGTTTTACGGGAGATCGGCTTCAATGTCATTAGCGGTGATGAAGGAGAAGCTGGATAGATGACTTACAAGTAAAGCTTGTTCACGTGATGGTCACCAACTTTCCATTTCTTGTGAATTTTAATTTCGATGGAGTAGAAGTTCTGCATCGTGGATCCAAGGTCTTCCTAGTAAGCAGCTGTATGTAGGTAGCGTCCATGATTTGGAAGGTAATTTGGAAAGTGTGCGGGCCAATCGTCATCGGAGATCAACTTCCCAATAAGCGACTTCTGGATCCATCAAAGCTCTTACTATGATGTCGTTGAACTTCATTGGTGTTCCTTTGTAAGCTAAGCGGCGTCGTTTTGGCATTACGTTTAAAGATGAACTGTATCCACCAATACATTGGATAGGGAATCGTGGCAAATCATCGAGATGTGCAAGGCCAAGTTGTAATCTTTCCCTTCTTAGGAAGTTCTTAGTCACTAAAACTCGGGTTATTGCGGTTGTTATATTGGAGCGATCCTCAAATTGGTCCGTAGTCACATCGTGATCCACATGAGCTGGTCTAGTACTCTCATCAAAGCTTACGGGTGAGCTTGAGTTGAGGAGTAAAGGCGGTATTGAAATTTTGAAAGATGCGCATCAATTGGTCTACGACTCGATATTCGCTCTTCTTGATTAGTTTCGATATCTCGTCAAAGTCTGAGTTGATGTTGGTTCCATCAGTAGAACCAATGTTTGTGCTTGGGTTAGCAATGGGAATCGTTGCAGGATTCTCAACAGATATGCTAACTTGGTTTTGTTTAACAACAGGAGCTGAAGGCGATTTTGGTGGCAATGGGCGTGTACTCGTCCACGCGTTACTCGTCCTATTTACATTATATTGACATTAGGCGGAAGTGTAGGCATGGGTTTCTCCTTCCCATCCTCTATCAAGGTTGCATTATCTTGGTAAGGAATTGCTCTGGTAGGCTATGCGGAGCAGGGACCGGTGGGCAAATCACCAAAGGAGATGTTGGAATGTTGGAACCATTGTACGCGATCTCCACATGCTCGGGTATGTTGAAACAAGGGATCACAACATTTACTTCGGGATTTTCCGAATTGATATCTGAGACTAAAAGCTCATGCGGAAAATGCCCTATTGTATTTACGTCATGATTATCTCTATTTCGGTAAACTTGTAAATCACCAATGTCTAACAAATGCTGGATATCTGCTCTTATGGTGGAACATCCTTGAATATCCTTGGAGCAAATGTTACAGGCTAAGTAATCGTGCTTAACGAAAGCGCTCATTGCACTGTATGTCTCGTGTAGATGCACTAAGTTTCCTCTGATTAAGTTTACATTTGTGACAAGGTACCTGTCTGTATTTCTTAGCATTAGATTCACTGAGTGTCCACTATGACTGGGAAGTGGATTGGCTTGCACATTCGGACTTGTGTTTCTGAAGGAAAGAAGATTAGCCTTGATAATCTACGTACTCTGTGATGCTATGCAATGCTCGAGGTCATGGCACGGTGCCCTTGGTGAAAAGGGCAAGAATCGTCGACTTTGTACCACCATGTTAGTTTTCGGGGACCGGTGGTAACCTTGTACGTATTAGATTCCTTTCTATAGCGCGAGGGTAAAGTTACGTATGCGTCATAGGAATTGGGTCGGTGACCCGGGCGTCTGGTTTTGGTTGTGAAGCTAGCGAGCTTGTTGGCGGTGTTGAGTTTGTTGATTTTGTTGAAATGCGGAGCAATTCACGGAGTTGTGTTGACGAGAGGGTGCTATGGCACTACATCGTTGTTGAATGACATTCTTGCGTGGTTTCCTCGGGACACCATTCCTACGTCATGTTCTTTTTCCTTGGGAAGCTGGTTCCAACTTTCTTGGTACTACTAGAAGATCCTACTTCCTTGGTTAGGCGTCTGTCGAACCCCTTCTTCTAGTCGCATTCCCATGCTTACCATTTCGTTGAAGTCTCGGGCGCTAGCGATCATTCGCTCATAATAGAATGAGCCTAGAGTATTCAAGAATACCTTAGTCATCTCTTTCTCTTCCAAGGCGGGTTGATTTGGGCACAATTTCCCTCCATCGTTCGCATATTCCTTGAATGTCTCTCTTTCCTTTTGAGACATGGGCGGAGTTGATCCTATCGAGAGCCATATCAAGTTGAATTTGTATTCTTTGGATAAAGGCTTTGCCTAGGTCATTGAATGTTTGGATATTCGTCTTTGTCTAAACCCATATACCACTTGATGCGGCACGGTGAGACTATCACGGAAGTAATGGATCGTGATGATCCTCATTGTGCGTAGACATTTTCTGGCATACATCGTGAGATGACTTTGCGGACAGGAGTTTCCTTTATACTTTTCAAAGTCGGGGACTTTGAATTTTGCAGTATTTTCGCGAGGAACTAAGCACGGATCACAGGCGTTTTTCAAACAATTCTTTCCCTCGAATCGTTTTATCTCAATGCATTTTGAGGAGTTGTTCTGGAGATTCTCCATTGAACCACGGCGTTCGTGTTATTTCTGGAGTGTGATGAACTTCTTAAATGCGTGGTAGTGTGCACTCTGAGGTGAATTCAACATGATCGGTTGAGAAACCGACATTGTTACTTGTGAAAAGTTATTCCACGTTGTGGAGTGAACATAGCGTTTTCTTTGCAAAGTAGGTATTTCAAGCGAGGTTGTTTGAGAAGTCGGTTGGCGAACTCCAATGCGAAGTTAAAGGCATTCCCCATGGATAGCCCTACGGCATCTTTGAAAGGTGAACTCTTGTTCGACAATTTGGCTGGAGTAGTAGTATCCTCGAGTTCTTTGTTTGGTTTTGACTTTCGATCTTTGCTTGTTGACTTTGCGATGTGGCAAGCGAGTTGACCAAGGATGTGAGTCTCTCCACTTCTTCTTGTAATGTAGTTACCGTACTACGGAGTTCAACGTTTTCTTGCTCAAAGTTCTCCATTACTTTTCTTCTTTTTGATCGGTATAAATGCGTTCGAGTTGGCTGCGGATGCGATCGAGAAACTCTAAGGCAGCGACGACAGCGATCTTTATATTCGTTGTTCAAGCGGAAAAGCGTGAAAGTGGAAAGTATCAGACCCTAAACAATAGACTTAAATGCAAAGTATGATGCATGAATATGATTGTAAAGAAAAGAAATTTCAAAATTTCGCTAAAGAGATATTTACGGCAAATATTTGGATGGAAAACACAATTTTATTGATTAATGAAGGAAGATTACAACAATTGTTTTTGTTTGTTGGAGCATTGCTCACACAAATGATAAAATAAATGATAAAATTACAAACTAAATTGAACTAATTAAGCGTCTTCGTCGGATGGCGATCAAAAGCTTGATGCGACTTGACGAGTTTCCTTCCATAGTGAGCTTTCGGTTTGGCTTTCTCGGCTTTTAGCTTGCTAATGACTCTCTTCCACTCGTTGGGGCGGGCTTGCTGGTTGTCATTTCCTTGAGCTTTCTTTTCCTTTCCTTGGCGTATTTACGGATTGCGTTATCATACAGCGAATCTTCTCATCTTTCTCCATGAGCCATTCATCACGGAAGTAGGCGTCTTTTCATGATCTTTGACTTGCTTCTTGAGCTTCTCATTCTCAAGGTTAGTCTTAAGAATTTGCTTTCAAAGCTTCTTTCTCAAACCTTATCTTGGTCAAGGCTTCTTGGTATTTCCCACGGCTTCAGCGGGAAAATTTGTCGATTTAGGCGGTGAGAACATGGGATCCTCATAGCGTAAGGCATTGAAATTCCTTAGCTCTTTTCTTTATCTAAAGTGTAGGTTTCCATGGCTACACAATTCTTTGCTTTACCTTTTCCTTTTCTTCGGATGTGATGCAAGCTTTGATCATCCTAGCCTTGATCCTTGGAATCCTCTCCTTCGTGATAAGTAGCTTTCTCTTGTAAAACGGAAGGTTTACCAAAATTCGTATCCGTTTTGCTAGGAATGGGTTGTAGTTGATTCCCCTCTCGTACCAATGAGGAAATGCGTTGGCAAATTCTCCACAACTCTCAATGATTTCCATCTCATTGTTTGCCAAGCTATACCAATGGATATAAATGGTTTGTAAGAGACATGAGTCTTACGGACCAATGCCACTCGTCTTTGTTTTCGCGGAAGATAGGAGATTTAGGCAAGTGTGAGGTAATCCATTTGAAAAGCAGTGCAACACACGATAGTTCCGTCTCCTTGCGATTCCTATGGTGAATAGAGGCGTCGTATCACCAAGCGAGTGGGAGCAGGTTTCCAATCGAAAGATCCTTATGGCGTTGATATCAACGAAATTTGGGACGTTAGGAAACAATACCAATCCATAGAGGTAAAGCTAAAATAACTTCAAAGGCTATCATACTACCGACTTAGGAATTTGAGAGCCTTCTCCATTAGGAACTTTGAAGTCGAGTCCTAAGAGTTTTCCTCTGGTAGTTAGGTTTTGTCTATCTGATTTCTTTAAGTGAGTCATCGTTGCAATGACTTGTGACTTGGGAATGGCTTCAAACCATTGAAAGGCACTTTGTAAATCTTGAGATACCTAGGATATCGCATACTCTTCCAAAGTAGGCATCAGCGATGTCGGGGAAAGTGAAGCAGTGATAGGTGGATCGTAGAATTGAGCGAAAGTTTTGAGAAGTCCTTCATCAGCGTTAGCGTTCGGAAGAGTTAAAAAGAGTTCCATAGCGTTTTACGAAATCGAGGATCTTCTACCAAGGATGCTAACTCTTTCAACTTTCCTACATCGAGAATTCTAAAGCTATCTCTTGGTGAATCTTCCTCGGCGTCCATCACTCTAACCTAAAATATTTTACAAAGAAAAATCTCTAAATTCTTTGGAAATGGAAAGAAAATGAAGTTCTTTTTGTTTTTGAATGAATGAATGAATGCATGAATCACGGCAAACATGGTTAGTAGTTATACACACGGTCAGCGTTGAAGTCACGAGCATGAAGCCAGCGATAAGAATCAACGTGGTTAAGTTCTATGGGCTTATTCATACGTGAAGCGGGTTCTACTAATAATACGGGCTCAACACTCCCTTGAAAACATTATTGGATTTGTTGAATACTCGATGGTCCAATAATATTTTCAAAGAAACTACTTTGATCGTAGTATTGCATGACAATTACTCTGGGCTTACACCGAATAATCTACACTACATCCTAATGGCGGGATGGTTTATGTGTTCTCTGATCCACTCGACTTCTTAAGTTCCCCGAAAATCAGCGTTTTCGCAATTACTTGCTAAACACAATACCCCAAGACAACCTCAATGCGGAAATATTAACCCAGCGTTGAGCACTCACGTATTAATACCTCCACCTAAATCTTAAAAATGTTTCTTAAATCCGGGTTAGGATTTCTTTCCATCAAGTGAAATCATGAAACACACAATAAAAAGATATATGCAAAAAAGCTTATCCCTTTCTTTTCTTTTGAAAACAAAAAAGCTTGGTGCTCTCGGCGAATGTAGCGTTTTCTTTTTGAAAAATCAAAGTTTAACATATCCCCATCAGTCGCCATTTTCTGTTCGCGTTAAAGGTGGGCTAGAGGATCTGACGTGAGTTCGGATCTTACGGCTCATAACGATTAAATCTTTTGATTTGTTTATAAAGATGCATGAGCATCAAGCTTTATTATTTTCAACACAAGAAAGATGATTTAATGATTATGAAAAGGGAAAATTGAAATACCCTCGATTGATATTGATATGCGTAACGACTAAGCGCAAACTAGGCATAGCGCATTGGGAGATACAGTAAGGGGATTGTTATATAAAGGGAATAGATGGAGCACCCTAAATATATGTAGTTAACTACGACTTTATATATGAATATGTTTGATATGTTTGTGTGTTTTAATTGCTATTTCTATGATTGGGAAAGTTTCTCCTTTGGGATTTTAAAAGCGATAGATTATGTGGGATTCTAGTGTTTATTATTATTGTGCTCATAAAGATACATGGATCTTACGCATACATATCTAGTGGGAATCGGAGCATTTGTAGCTCGGATCTGAGGGTTCTATGGTTTGTTTAGTGCGAGAGAAGAAATTTGCTCGGAAGGATGAAACCTTGTGCCTACTATTCTCAAAAGGATGTTGAGAAAGTCGGAGCAATCGTAGTTCCACTTATGCTAGCGAAAGCAGCGGAATGTTAGTAAGAGCAGACAAATGTCATCTTAATGAAAAATGTATCTAATCTATTTCATCACATACATTTTGAAAAGTTTGATTGATTAAAATCTTTATCGTAAGTATTAGGTGTTTTGCTTGACAAGCGTTACCACTTACATGTTTAAGAAAGATGTTTGAAAAAGATGATTGAATCTTTTAGCTGTAAGTATTGGGTGTTTTGCTTGAGTGTACAAGCGTTACCACTTACAATTAATAGATATTTTGTTTGAAAATAGTTTGAAAAGTTTTGTTGTATGTGATGTGATAGATGAGATACTTCTTCCATAGAGATGATAAATGTTTAAATCTCAAGGAGAAATTGATTGGATTAAAGGGATGCTTTTAAAAGCCCGTGGGTCCTTATTATTAGCCAAGAGGATTCATTCATCGAGGTCATCGAGGTCATCGAGGGTCCTTGTATGAAGCTCGAGGAAGCTATAGGGTATGGTGGCTTTGGCTTGAAAGGATTTCACAGAAACCATCCTTTTAATAAGAGCAATTTCAAGGAAATTTTACTCTGGGGAATTTGAAAGTGATTTCATAGAAACCATCCTTCGAGGTTCTATCTTAGCGGGTGATTCTTTGTATTGGAAGCCCAATAGGAGGCTGTTAAAGATTTCTATCTCTTTCATTGTATGATGCCCAAAGGCTAAACTCAATGAGGAGTTCTTTTGAGCGAAGCCCAAGAGAGGTGACTCAGCAGTGTTGTCTTATATGAAGCCTAAGCGGAGGCTAAACTCGTGGGAGAGTTTTCTTATATAAACCTAAGAGAGGCCCATCTTTGAGGATGGATTGTCTTGTATAAAGCAGCGGAGGCTAACTCATGTTGGAGATGAGTTGTCTTGTACAAAGCCAATGAGGCTAACTCAATTAGGGATGAGTTATCTTGTATGAAGTAGGAGGCTAGCATGGGAAACCTATTGATTAGTCTAATTGTTATGTTATGATTAGACAATTTGTATAACAGTGTGTGTGTGTGTGTGTGTGATATGTATTCACGAGGAGTTTATGAAAAATATAAACAATGCATGATGTTTATTTATTTATGAAATATAAACAAGTGTAAACGAGCGTTTAAGCAAGCACAACTTGATTATTTACAAGTTTGAATTGTGTACAAGGAAGTGAATATGTACGAGCAGTATTTATATACTGAAAAGGTGGATGTACATAGGAGGTTTAGGACTTACAAGAGAAGCCCATTGATTTGAAAAGCAGTTTCACGAGAATAATGCTCCTTTCAATATCAATGGTATTGATGTATATCAGATGAAAGCGGAAGCGGATGATCGAAGTTTATACGTGTTGGACTATTTGTATATCTATATTATATATGAAAAATTGTATGAAAAGTATTTATATGTACACAAAAGACTATTTTGTTTGAGTATACAAGTGATGTGAAAAACAAGCGATCGAAGTTTATACGTACTTGAGTATAAAAGAAATATCATATTATATACAGATGAAACTTTATAAAAGTATTTGACAAAAGTTTGATATGTACAAAGAAATATTATGTACATAAAAGAATGTTATGGGACTTACACGTGATGGAGGCCCATTGGTTTAAAAAGTTTCACAGGAATAATTCTTCTCCTAGAACCAATGGATTCGATGTATAAACAAAAATGAAAAGCGAAAGAAATTTGTTTACGTTTGAATATTAACAATGATGATTTGAGTATGTACAAATAAAACTAAATATGTACATAAGCGATTGGGACTTAGTAAAGGCCCATGATCGATCGAAATTCGAGAAAGAGCGAATTTGATTCTATCGTTTTAATCAGATTGATCATGGTAAAAAGATGCAAGTTTTAATGAAAAAAGTTTTGAAAAATGATTTGAAAATGTTTTGAAGTGTGAGGTTCATTTATGAAAAGTTTTGAAAAAAATCGGAAGTCGAAAACTTGAAAAATTCACTTTAAAAGGAGGTTTGAAAAGTGTTCAGAATGTTGTTTTCGGCTCGATTAAAATTTAATCAGATGAAAGTTTTTTTTCTGAAAATTTTTGCACTATCATAAAATAGATGTATTTATTGACAAGTGTCCAAAAAATCATCACAAAATGAGAAGTTTTGATTGGTCAAAAAAATTGTGCAAGTTTTGTAAAAAACATGAAAAAAATTGAAAGTTTGTAAAAAGAATGGTCCTGATGGGTGTTGAACCCATGACCATGAGGTGGGACGCGTGGAAAAGGAACTTAAAGGCAAGCAAACAACCACTGGGCCAAATGCGCTGGGATGTTAGTGGACCATGACACACGTTGATATAAGATTGGTTTATTTAAAAATTTGAAAATGAAGAACATCAAGAACACGCACGTAATTCTGGGTTTCTCATTTGATTTTCAGATTGCCAAATCCAAGCTACCATCCTCATTTCTCAACCAAATTGAATGATATAAAAATGAAACTTGATCGATTTTGCACAACGAACGTGAATATGGTTGTTAATTTCATTTATATTCATCCTATCATGTTTTGATTTCTTGAAATCGTGATGAACCCTAAAACTAAGATTTCAAATTAAATGATGCACAGTTTATGATTCTTTGATTTTATTGAGGGTTTATGATCGTTAGAGGTGCAGAAAAAGAATGGCCAAGAGCTTTTTTCAATTGCTTCAAAGAATTATGAGAATCAGTTTCGTGTTCTTACCTGTGAAAGTGAGAATCGAACTTGATGCAAACGCGTTTCCAGAACTTGTTTGAGGATTGTGTGAGCTTCAACGGCCTATGTGGAAGCTATGTGAGTGGTCTGCGCATCATGGATTCATCTGGATCGTGCCATCCAAGTTCACCTGCATACACTCAAAAATGGAAACTGGAAATCGTGTTAAAGGTGTTACAGGTTGTTGTTCTTGATCTGGATCACTCATATGATGTTCATGGAAGGTGTATGGATGATCAAAACTCAAAGTAATCAAGCCAAGGTTCAAACTCGATAGCTATGGCAGTTTGGAAGTTTTGGAAAATATGAAAATGAAATCTGATTTTTAGCTTAGTTCATGTTAATTTAAGCTTGTAACAGGTTTGATAGTGATATTGAAACATGTTAGACACCAAATTTCATCATGGTTTTAGCTCAAACTCAAAAATGCCATGTTTCTCAATTTGCACTATATTGCTTGATTTTCAAGGAAGTAAAGAGAAAGCATGTATTTGTGAGGTTTTTGGTGTCCATTGAACTTGAATTGGTGATCCTTTTATAGGCCAATTAGGACTGCAATGTTAGGCAAGAAGGACATGGCATTTGGTGATTCAAAGAAAGCTTAAGGGGCAAGAAAGTCTTTTGTAAAGGAAGGAACCTTCCTTTTTTTCACCATGTGCTATATTTTTACATTTTGATCCAATCCTTTCAATTATCACTCTAGGCTGATATTTATCAGTTCATCTATCCACTTGGCAAGGTTAGAAAGCTTATAGATGAAGAAACACAAAAATGACCTATAATTTGAAGTTATGATCTTTGAAAATCAAGTTTCATGGAGCCTTATGTTTCAATTTCAAAAGCATAGCTATACTCCATGGATTTGAGAGTTCTTGGACATTTTGGAAATACTTTTCCACAAGCTACAACTTTCATGTTTTGAGTTTTTTCAAATTCAAATTGGAACTAGGTGAAAAAATGGCATGAAGTTTGAAAAAAATAAGAAATTTCAACACTTAGAAAAAATTTCTAAGTATAAAAACTTTTGACTTTTTGTTGACTTTTTTCAAATTCTTTGATTTTTGATGATCATGATGGATCATTTGAAGTATTTTGATGATGGAAAAAGTTTTGTTTTGAAAAATTTGACCAAAAGTCAAAGTTTGACTATACTGTGCAGATGAATTTTCATCAGACGTTTCTGAAATTGACTGATGAAGTCTGTGAACCTCTGTGATGTTTTGAATCCAGAAATTAGGTCAAGATGTTGTATCTAAGATATAATGGCCAATGTCTATCCAAAAAAGTCATTTCTTGCTCAAAAAGTCAGAGAAAACTCATGCCCGATCAAAACCCTAATTGGTCGATCCTTGATTGTTCTGTGAGAGAAATGGGTATCTGATGATCAGAGGCTGGTGATTTGATCAAGATAGATCAAATGAGGTGATAAAACTCAAACCCTAATTGGTTGGCTCATGAATCAGATGAAAATCTGATGAAACCCTAATTTTGACCTGTGAATGCTATACCCGATTAATGCTATCTGGACTGTTAGTAATGCAATGATGCAAATGTAAGGTGGTATATTAGGTCAAAAATTGGGGTATGACACATATTACCAAGTAACAACAATAACACAAAGTCCTACACATCTTTGGCATCAAAACATAAGGATTTAACATTTTAATTCATCAATTTCATAACAATCACCAGATCAAACTTCTACATACCAATCAATGGTGACAACCAGATCAAACTTCTACATTCCAATCAATGGTGACAACCAGATCAAACTTCTACATACCAATAAATGGTGACAATAGATCAATCTTCTACATACCAATCATTGTAAAATATCCTTAGAGAGTTGAACCCCACCCTTGCCTTGGATTGACGGTTCCTAAGCTTCAACAATGGATTCTCTTGCCATAGCTCTTCTCACCTTCATGCTTCTACTTATCTCTGATTATGATCATTCCAAATGATACAATTTCACTATGTATTCCTCCTTTTTACTAGTTTAGCCCTTAGACCTCTAATAGCATATTCCGCTTATACCCTTCCACATAATAATAAATAAATAATTATTTAATTATTATTATCACCATATTATTCAAATATTCTAATTTGAATAATAGTAGTAATAATCTCTTTCCACTCCTAAGTGTCTACACTAGTTATACACCCCAATATCGGTTCCTTCTTCGAACACCATAAGATTAATGTTCCACCAAACATAAAGAGGTATCCAGCTGTATACTTTCGATCTTTATCTCCACACCAATCGGAATCGGTAAAACCAAGCAAATTGTATTTTCTGCCCATATCCTCCGAAAGAAAGAGATTTCTGCAGCCAATAGTTCATTTGACATATCTTAAGATCATCTTGATTTCTTCAAAGTGAGACACCTTCGGTCTCTATATACTCATAATACTGGCACTAAATGCTAAATCTGATTGCATATTGCACAAGAAACGTAACAATAGAATCAACCTTCTAGAGGTTCTTGTGAGGCTGAATGATCCTTTCCTCATGCTTTAGTAGTCGGGAAATCTCATCTGGGATCTCTTCTTCAACTTCTTCCTCAGTGACTTCATAGGGGATTTCAAAGTTGGGAGAGAGCATAAAGTTATTGCTTTCAATGGATTTGTTCATTTGTTAATCTGCATTTTTGATTTATGTTTGATTAAAATTTTTGTGAAAATGTATGCAGATAAAAAATTTTTGATTTTTTTTTTTACTGTGTTTTTTTAGGATTATCATTTCCAGAAAAGGGTAAAAATGAAAATAAACACAAGGTGTGGAATCAAAACAACGCATTTTATTTATGATTATATGAACAAGGCCCTAAAATACAAACTCACTCGTCTTGGGCAAGACAAAGAGAAATTTATTTAAAAGCTAAGCCCTATAAAACATCTCTTCGCTTTGGGCGAGGCGAGAGTTCAAAACAAAAAAAACAAAGATAAACTACTTAGAGCTATAAACATTAGTCTGAACTTCAACAGGTTTCCAATAGTGACGAACTCCTTGGAAGTCGAGGTACTCAGGTAATTTTCCGCTTGGTTTAACCCTTGAGTAGACTTTGGTTGCTGGCTGAGCAGGCTTTGAAGACTCTGGATGATGGCCCTTTCCTTTTGTGCGGCTAAAGCGATCTTCTTGATTAACAGATCGGGAAGTATGAGATATAGAATTTGTACTTCCTGTTGACCTTTGTGTTGAATACTGGGGATGTACCTTCCAGTCTTCCGAGTGAAGAGACTCGTTATCGGCGACACTTTCTAGATCGTATACCGAGTCGCACTCTTGATCTTCAGTGATCATGTTGATGTAGTGATAACCAGGATCTGGCTTGGTGAATTCCACAGGCGTGTTGAAGCAGAGATCTTCGTTTGGGATCTCAATTTGCTGATTAGGCTGAGAAGACGTATATTCCTCGTCTTGATTGACTAGGGTATTCAAAAGAATCACCCCATCCAGTGGGTTGGATATCTTCGATCCGGATTTTTGAGCTTTCTGGCGCAGTGTATTTCACCATGTAGTCAAATTTGCCACTTGGTTCTCCCAAGGTATCCCAAACTTCAGTAAGGACAGGTGGATTTTTATGCCTTTGCAGGGACATGTCTTTGAATTGATCAGTTGGTACATACAATTCTTCTTGCGACACATATTCAGGGCTGTTTAAATAAGTGCTCCACTCTTCAGATTCGGAGGGATCGTCTTTATCCTCTTCGATGGTTACAACGCTAACTTCTTGGAGAACAGGGTTTAAGAAACCCCCACTGTTGAATATTTCTTTGATTGGACGAAGTGCTTCATCCTTTTGTTTGTCTTTGGAGCATGGTGTGAACGAGTCAAACTTTCATTCGTTCTTGACAGGTTTGATAACTTGTCCCCATCCTTTAGTATTGCCATCTTTCACCATTTGTGCAGCTTCTTTATATGAAGAGATAGATGATCTGCTTTTGTTGGTAGATTCATCTTCTAACGGATATTACGGGTGATGTGTCCTTGACATCATTAAGCCGTGATGAAAGGACAGATGGCACAACAAAGCTTGTTCACGTGATGGTCACCAACTTTCCGTTCTGAATTTTAATTTCGATGGAGTAAAGTCCTTGCTCACGCCTCGTGAATCCATGGTCTTCCTAGTGAACAGCATAGCGGTATACGTCCATGACTTGGAAGGTAATTTGAAAGGTATGCGGGCCAATTGTCATCGGGAGGTCAACTTCCCCAATAACTGACTTCCTTGACCCATCGAAAGCTCTCACTATTATGTCATTGAACTTCATTGGCGTCCCTTGTAAGCTAAGCAGCGAGTGTAATTTTGGCATTACATTCAAAGATGAACGGTGTCTGTCGTTGGACGGGGAATCTAGCGGCAAATCATCGAGATGTGCGGGGCCAAGTTGTGATATTTCCTTCTTACAGGAGTTCCTAATCCTTTGAAGCTTAGATTATTACAATTTGTTATGTTGGTGACAATGCCTCAATGATGCAGTAGTCACATTGTGATCCATATAAGCTGGTCTAGTACTCTCATCAAAGCTTCTCGGTGAGCTTGAGTTAAGGAGTAAAGGCAGTGTTGAAATTTTGGAAGAGTGCATCGGTGATCTCGACTCGGTATTCACTTTTCTTGATTAGCTTTATTATCTCATCAAAGTCTGTGTTAACGTTGGTTCTAGCAGGAGGACCAAGATTTGTGTCTGGGTTAACAGCAGGAATCGTTGCAGGATTCTCAGAAGATATGTTAACTGGGTTCTGTCTATCAACAGGAGCTGCAGGCGATCTTGGTGGCAACAGGCGTGTACTCGTCCACCGTGTGACTCGTCCGATTTCTGTTATATTGATATTAGCTGGAAGTGTAGGCATGGGTTTTTCCTTCCCATCCTCTATCAGGGTTGCATTGTATTGGTAAGAAATTGCTTTGGTAGAACTGTATGGAATAGGACCGGGTGGGCAAATCACCAAAGGAGATGTGTGAATGCTGGAACCATTGTATTCAATCTCCACATGCTTGGGTACGTTGAAACAAGGGATGATAACATTTACTTTGGGATTTTCCGAGTTGATATCTGAGACTAAAAGCTCATGCGGAAAATGTCCTACTGTATTTACGTCATGGTCATCTCTATTTCTGTAGATTTGTAAATCACCAATATCTAACAATCGCTGAATGTCGGTTCTTATGGTGGGACACCCTTGCAGATTCTTGTAGCAAATATTGCAGGCTGCATAATTGTGCTTGGTAAAGGCACCCATTGAACTGTATGTTTCATGGAGATGCACCAAGTTTCCTCTGATTAAGTTTACGTCTGTAACAAGATACCTGTCTGTATCTCTCAGCGTTAGATTCACTGAATGTCCACTGTGACTGGGAAGTGGATTGACTTGCACATTTGGGCTTATATTCTTGAAGGAAAGAAAATTAGATCTTACTAATTTCTGTACTTCTGCCTTTAATGCTATGCAATGTTCAAGGTCATGGCCTGGTGCCCCTTGGTGAAAAGGCAAGATCGTCATTTTGTACCACCACGGCAATTTTCGGGGAAGGAGGTGGTGACCTTATACATGTCAGATTTCTTTCTATTAGCGCGGTAAAGATTACGTATGCGTCATTGGGATTGGGTCAAATTGGTGACCCGGGCGTCGGTTTTGGTTGTTAAAGCTAGCACATTGACGATTGTTGAGTTTATTGATTTTGTTGAAATGCGGAGCAATTCCTGTGTTTGGAGTTGTGTTGACGGCGGGTGCTATGGCAGCTACCTGTCGTTGTTGAATGACATTTTTTCGCGGTTTCCCTCGGGATACCATTCCTATGTCATGTTCCTTTTTCCTTGGAAAATTGGTTCCAACCTTCTTTGTTCCACTAGAAGATCCTGCTTCCTTGGTTAGGCGTCCGTTTCGAACCCCCTCTTCTAAACGCATTCCCATGCTTACCATTTCGGTGAAATCTCCGGGAGCGCTACCGATCATTCGTTCATAGTAGAATGAGCCTAGAGTATTCAAGAATACCTTAGTCATCTCCTTTTCTTCCAATGGTGGGTTGACTGGGGCAACAATTTCCCTCCATCGTTGCGCATATTCTTTGAATGTCTCTCTTTCCTTTTGAGACATGGAGCGAAGTAGATCCCTATCGGGAGCCATATCCAAGTTGAACTTGTATTGCTGGACAAAGGCTTCACCTAAGTCGTTGAATGTTTGGATATTCGTGCTCTCTAAACCCATGTACCACCACTTGATCGGCACGGTGAGGCTATCTTGGAAGTAGTGGATTAATGTGATGATCCTCATTGTATGTAGACATTTCTGGCATACATCGTGAGATGACTTTGTGGAGGAGTTTCCTTTGTACTTTTCAAAGTCGGGGACTTTGAATTTTCTGAGTATCTTACGAGGAACTAAACCACGGATCTGGCGTTTTCCCAAACAATTCTTTCCCTCGAATCGTTTTTATCTCAAGCTACATTTGAGGAGTTGTTCTGGAGATTCTCCATTGAACCACGTGGATTTGAGTTCTTGCCTCAGTATGGTGAACTTCTTCGTCTATGGTAGCGTGCACTCTGAGGAGTTCGTCATGATCGGTTGAAACGGTATTGTTACTTGTGGAAGAGTTATTCCACGTTGCGGATAATCAGAGTTTCTTTGCAAAGTAGGTATTTCAAGCGAGGTTGTTTGAGAAGTCGGTTGGCGAATTCCAAAGTTGAAAGGCATGCCCATGGATAGCCTACGGCATCTTGAAGAGTGAGCTACTAGCTATGGTTGAAATTGGAGTAGTAGTATCCTCGAAATTCTTTGGTTGATTTTGGTACTCGATCTTTGCTTGTTGACTTTGTTGTAATGATGTGTTGACCAGAGATGTGAGTCTCCACTTCTTCTTGTAGTGTATTCGTACTACGAGTTCAACGTTCTCTTGTTCAAATCCTTCCATTACTTTTCTTCTTTTGATCTGGTATCGTACGTTCGAGTTGGTACGTGGACGGGGTCGAGAAACTCTAAGGCAACGACAGCGATCTTTATCTGTTCGAGCTGTTCAATTTGTTTGGATGCAAGTATAAATGCAAGTATCGGACTCTAGACAATAGACTTAAATGCAAAGTATGATGCATGAATATGATTGTAAAGAAAGATTTCAAAGAATTTACGCTAAAGAGATATTTACGGCAAATATTTGGATGGAAAATACAATTTTATTGATTAATGAAGGAAGATTACAACAATTGTTTTGTTGGAGCATTGCTCACACAAATGATAAAATAAATGATAAAATTACAAACTAAATTGAACTAATTAAGCGTCTTAGTCGGATGAAGATCAAAGGCTTGATGCGACTTGACGGATTTCCTTCCATAGTGAGCTTTTAGTTCGACTTTCTCGGCTTTTAGCTTGCTAATGACTCTCTTCCACTCGTTGGGAGCGGATCGCTGGTTGTCATTTCCTCGAGCTTTCTTTTCCTTTCCTTGGCGTATCTTTGGATTGCGTTATCCATACGCGAATCTTCTCATCTTTCTCCATGAGCCATTCATCACGGAAGTAAAGCGTTTTTCATGATCTTTGACTTGCTTCTTGAGCTTTTCATTCTCAAGATTAGTCTTAAGAATTTATTTTCAAAGCTTCTTTCTCAAACCTTATCTTGGTCGAGGCTTCTTGGTATTCTCCACAGCTTGACGGGAAAATTTGTTGATTTGGGCGATTGAGAACATGGGATCCTCATAAGCGTAAGGCATTGAAATTCCTTGCTCTTTTCTTTACCAAAGTGTAGGTTTCCATGGCTACACAATTCTTTGCTTTCCTTTTCTTTTCTTCGGATGTGATGCCAAGCTTTGATCATCCTAGCTTTCGATCCCTGGGAATCCTCTCCTTCATGGTAGAAGTAGCTTTCTACTGTAAAACCAAGAGGTTTACTAGAGTTTGCGTATCCGAGTTGACGTCTTGCCAGAAATGGGTTGTAGTTGATTCCTCCTTTCGTACCAATGAGAGGTACGTTGGCAAATTCTCCTGACTCTCAATGATTTCCATCTCATTATGCGCTAAGGTATACCAATGGATATCGTCGTTTGTAAGAGACATGAGTCTTCGAGACCAATGCCACTTGTCTTTGTTTTCGCGGAAGATAGGAGATTTAGGAAAATGTGAGGTAATCCATTTGAAAGCAGGTACACACACGATAGTTCCATCTCCTTGCGATTCCTATGATGAATAGAGGCGTCGTGTCACCAAGCGTGGAGCAGGATTTCCAATCGGAAAGATCCTTATGGCGTTGATATCAACGAAATTTGGGACGTTGAGGAAACAACACCAATCAAAGGCTACCATACTACCAGCTTCAGAGATTCTCCATTAGGAACTTTGAAGTTAGTCCTAAAGTTTTCCTCGGTAGTTAGGTTTTATCTATCTCGATTTCTTTATGTGAGTCATCGTTGCAATGATGGTGACTTAGGAATGGCTTCAAACCATTGAAAGGCACTTTGTACGATCTTGAGATACCTAGGATATCGCGTACTCTTCCAAAGTAGGCATCAAGCGATAATCGAGGAAAGTGAAGCGATAGGCTGGATCGTAAAAGCGAGCGAAAGTTTTGAAGTCCTTCATCAACGTTAGCGTTGGAAGAGTTAAAGAGTTCCATAGCGTTTTACGAAATCAGGGATCTTCTACCAAGGATGCTAACTCTTTTAACTTTCCTACATCGAAATTCTAAAGCGTATCTTTTGGTGAATCTTCCTCGTCCATCACTCTAACCTAAAATATTTTACAAAGAAAAATCTCTAAATTCTTTGGAAATGGGAAGAGAAATGAAGTTTTTGTTTTGAATGAATGAATGCATGAATCGGCAAACATGGTTAGTAGTTATACACGGTCAAGCGTTGAAGTCACGAGCATGAAGCCAGCGATAAGAATCAACGTGGTTAAGTTCTAAGGGCTTATTCATCGTGAAGCAGGTTCTGATATCTGAGCTCAACACTCCTCTTTGAAATATTATCAATTTGTTGAATACTCGATGGTCCAATAATATTTTCAAGAGAAACTACTTTGATCGTAGTCTCGCATGACAATTACTCTGAACTTACACGAATAATCTACACTACATCCTAAATGGCCAAGATGGGTTATGTGTTCTCACCCACTCGACTTCTGAGTTCCCTTGAAAGCACAGCGTCTTCGCAAATACTTGCTAAACACAATACCCCAAGACAACCTCCATTGGCGGGAGATATTAACCGTAAGCATTGAACTTCTCGTATTAATACCTCCACCTAGATCTTAAAATGTTTCTTAAATCGGGTTAGGATTTCTTTCCATCGAGATGAAATGAAACACACAATAAAGAAAAAGCAGATATATACTGCATTAGCTTATCCCTTTCTTTTCTTTTTGAAAACAAAAAGCTTGGTGCTCTTGAGCAGAGTCACATTTTCTTTTGAAAATCAATGTTTCAGCGTACTCCCAGAGTCGCCATTTTCTGTTCGTGTTAAAGGTGGCCTGCTAGAGGATGACGTGGTCGGATTCTATGGCTCGAAACGATTTACTCTTTTGATTTGTTTATAAAGATGCATGAGCATCAAGCTTTATTATTTTCAACACAAGAAATATGATTTAATGATTATGAAAAAGGAAAAATTAATACCCTCAATTGATTTTGATATGCGTAACGACTAGCGCAAACTAGGCATACGCATTGGGAGATCGAGTAAGGGGATTGTTATATAAAGGGAATAGATGGAGCACCCTAAATATATATAGTTATCTATAGCTTTATATATGAATATATTTGATATGTTTGTGTGTTTTAATTGCTATTTCTATGATTGGGAAAGTTTCTCCTTTGGGATTTTAAGAAGGTAGATTATGTGGGATTCTAGGTTTGTTATTATTGTGCTGCAAAGATCATGGATCTTACGCATACATATCCTAGTGGGAATCGAGCATTTGTAGCTCGGATCTAAAGGGATCTATGGTTTGTTTGGTGCGAGGAGAAAGAAATTTGCTCGGCAAGGATGAGACCTTGTGCCTACGTATTCTCAAAAGGATGTTGAGAAAGTCGAGCAATCGTAGTTCCACTTATGCTAGTGGAAAGCGGGATGTTAGTAAGAGGCAGACAAATGTCATCTTAATGAAAAATGTATCTAATCTATTTCATCACATACATTTTTGAAAGTTTGACTGATTAAAATCTTTCATCGTAAGTTATAGGTGTTTTGCTTGAGTGTACAAGCGTTACCACTTACATGTTTAAGAAAGATGTTTTAAAAAAAAGATGATTGAATCTTTTAACTATAAGCATTGGGTGTTTTGCTTGAGTGTACAAGCGTTACCACTTACAATTAAGAGATGTTTTTGTTTGAAAAGAGTTTGAAAATTTTTTGAAAAGTTTTGACTGTATGTGATGTGATAGATGAGATAGTTCTTCCATAGAGATGATAAACGTCTAAATCTCGAGGAGAAATTGATTGAATTAAAGGGATGCTTTTAAGAAGCCCATGGGTCCTTGTATTGTTAGCCAAGAGGAGGCATTCGAGGGTCATCGAGGTCCTTGTATGAAGCTCAAGAGGAAGCTATAGGGTATGGTGGCTTTGTGTTAAAAGGATTTCATGAAACCATCCTTTTGGAATAAAAGCAATTTCAAGGAAATTATACTCTGGGTTCTATCTACGGGTGATTCTTTGTATTGGAAGCCCAATAGGAGGCTGTTAAGAGATTTCAGTCTCTTTCATTGTATGATGCCCGAAGGCTAAACTCAATGAGGAGTTCTTTTGATGAAGCCCAGAGGCTAACTCAGTGTTGTCTTATATGAAGCCTAAGCGGAGGCTAAACTCAGATGAATGAGTTTCTTTGTACAAAGCAAGAGAAGGCTAACTACGTGGAAGAGTTATCTTATATAAAGCCCAGAGGAGGCTAAACTCATGCTGGTGATGAATTATCTTGTATAAAGCCAAGCGGAGGCTAAAGCGTGGGGAACCTATTGATTAGTCTAATTGTTATGTTATAACTAGACAGTTGTATAAATAGGTGTGTGTGTGTGTGATATGTATTCACGAGGAGTTTATGAAGGAAATATAAACAATGCATGATGTTTATTTGAATGTTTATGAAATATAAACAAGTATACGTGAGCGAGCGTTTAAAAGCAGCGTAACTTGGTTATTTACAAGTTTGAATTGTGTACAAGGAAATGAGTATGTACGAGCAGTATTTATATGTATAGAAAGATGGATGTACATAGGAGGGTTGGGACTTACACCATAAGGGAGGCCCATTGGTTTAAAAGATTTCAAGGAATAATGCTCCTTTCAATACCAATGGCATTGGTGTAAAATATACGAGACAAAGCAGCGAGCGATCGAAGTTTATGCATGTTTGAGTATTACAAAAATATCATGTTATATACGAGACAAAATTTTGTATGAAAGTATTTGATATGTACAAGGAAAAGATGTATGTACATAAAAAAAATGTTGATTTGTATATACACAAGTGAAGTGAAAACAAACGATCGAAGTTTGTCTGTTCTTGAGTATAAAAGAAGTATCTGTATTATGTACAGATAAAAATTTGTATGTGTTTGGAAAGAATTTGGTATGTACAAAGAAATATTATGTACACAAAAGAATGTTATGGGACTTACACCGTGAGGGAGGCCCATGATCGATTGAGAAATTCGAGAGAAAACGAATTCGGTTTTATCGTTTAAATCGGATCGATCATGGTAAAAAGATGCAAGTTTGATGAAATGTTTTGAAAAATGATTTTGAAAGTATTTTGAAATGTGAAGTTCATTTATGAGAAGTTTTTGAAAAGAATCGGAAGTCGAAAACTTGAAAAATTCACCTTAAAAGGAGGTTTGAAAAAGTGTTCAAAACGTCGTTTTCGGCTCGATTAAAATATAATCAGATGAAAGTTTTTTCTGAAAATTTTTGCACAATCATAAAATAGATGTATTTATTGACAAGTGTTCAAAAAATAACCTTAAAATAAGAAGTTTTGATTGGTCAAAAAAATTGTGAAAGTTTTGTAAAAAAAACATGAAAAATATGAAAAGTTATAAAAAGAATGGTCTTGTGAGGGATTGAACCCATGACCATTGGGTAGCACACGTGTCAGAAAGCCTTAAGGGTGAGCAAGCTACCACTGGCACAAACGCACGCTGGTGTTTAGTGGACCAAAACACGTGTTAAAATAACACTGGAATATTTGAATTTGAAAAAAGCTCAAGAACACGCGCGAAACTTGTTCTTCGTGTTTGATCTTCAGATTCAAGAATCCATGCTAGAATCCTTGTTTCTCAATGAAATTGGACGAAGTAAAAATCAAAGTTGCTCGATTTTTCATCACGAACATGAAGGTGTATGTTAATTGTATTTATTTTAAACCCAGAATGATTTAAGTTTTGAAGAACACTATGAACCCTAAACTGAAAATTTCAAATTAAATGATGCATAGTTGATGATTCTTTGATTTTCTTGAGGGCTTATGATCGTGATAAGTGCAGAAAGAGATCGGCCAAGAGTTTTTTTGTTTAAGTTCAAAGGATATGGATATCACAGTTCGTGTTCATACCTGTGCAAGTGGAGATCGAAGAAGATGCAAACGCGTTTCCAGAACTTGTTTCTTGATTGCTACAGCATCATCGGCATATATGGAAGCTAGGGAAGTGGTTTGCTTGCTTTGAATCTTCCCAAATCAGTCCAGCCAAGTCCACCTGCGCAGTTCAGAAATAGAAACTCGATTTTGATGTAAAACCTGTTACAGTTACTTGCCAATGATCTGGATCATGTACATGAGGTACATGGAAGGTGTTAGAGTGATCACAACACAAATTAATCCAGCCTAGCTTCAAATTCGAATCATAAGGCAGTTTAGCAAGTTTGGAAAAATGAAAATGCAATTATGATTTTTTCTTGTTTTCAGTTTGATTTTAAGTTGTAAACAAGTTTGCTAATGATTATGGAATGTGTTTGACACCAAAGATCTTATGTTTATTAACTGAATTTTAAAATTGCAAGTTTGCTCACTTTTGCACTATGTTGCTTGATTTTGAAGAAAGAAGTGAGAAAGCATAACTTTGCAATGCTTTGGTGTAGTTTGGACTTGAAATATGATCTATTTATAGGCCAAAAGATTCTGAAATGTTAGGCAAGAGTACATGGCAATTGGAAAAACAAAGATGCCTTAAGGGGTAAGAAAGACTTTTCCAAAGCAAAAGGAAGTTTCCTCTTTTTACCATGTGTGAAAAATCTTCAAATTGATTCTATCCAATCTCAATTATATCTAGCTGATATTTATCAGCTCAATGATCCATTTGGCAAGGTTATATTGCTTCTAGATGAAGAAACCTAAAAAATGACCTATAATTGAAGTTTTGACTTTTGAAAAATCAAGTTCATGGAGCCTTATGTTTCAATTTCAAACGTATAGCTAGACTCCATGGATTTGAGAGTTCTTGGACATTTTGGAAAGCTTGTTTCTAGCTACAACTTTATGTTTTGAGTTTTTCCAATTCAAATTGGAATTAGGTGAAAAAATGGCATGAAGTTTGGAAAAATAGAAATTTCAACACTTAGAAATTTTCTAAGTATAGAAATTTTGACTTTTGTTGACTTTTCAAATTCTTTGATTTTTATGATCATGATGGATCATTTGAAGTATTTTGATGATTGAAAAGTTTTGTTTTGAAAAATTTGACCAAAAGTCAAAGTTTGACTTTTACATGGATGAATTTTCATCGGATGTTTGAAATTGGTGATGAAGTCGTGAACTTACGGGATGTTTTGAATCAGAAATTAGGTCAAGATGTTGTATCTAAGATATAATGACCAATCTCTATCCCAAAAGTCATTTCTTGCTCAAAAGTCGGAGAATACTCATGCCCGATCAAAACCCTAATTGGTCGATCCTTGATTGATCTGTGAGAGCAATGGATATCTGATGATCAGAGGCTGATGATTTGATCAAGATAGATCAAATGAGGTGAGGAAAACTCAAACCCTAATTGGTTGCCTCTTGAATCCGATGAAAATCTGATGAAACCCTAGTTTTGACACGTGAATGCTATACAGATTAATCTTTATGACATTAGTGATGCAAATGATGCAAATGTAAGGTGGTATATTAGGTCAAAAATTGGGGTATGACAAAGATACCATTAGACACATTAGGTTTATCGCACATCAAGTTTTTGGCGCCATTGCCGGGGACTTTGATCTAGTCACTAGTGCACTCTTAAAGTAGCACTGTCTAGACTAAGGCAACTATTTATTTTCCTTTTTGTATGCCAAATACTCGCTCTCGGCGGTACTTTGCATACCCATATCTGATATTGAGCGTTATCTTGATTAAGAAGGCAATTCAAAGAGTACCGTGCACTCGACAATCTTCCTCGTCTGTTCTTCTAGATCTCGGCGAATTACGAAGAATGGGTGATCCACCTCCTCCTCCTCGTCCTCTTAAAGGATTCGTGATTCCTTCTCAGCGGACCTCATAATGATATTGCAGCTCTTGCTATTGCTCGAAGCGATTTCGAGTGAAACCTTCGCTTCTTTCGGTTCGTGAGAACGGTTCTCGGAGCTCTCTGGCGACCCTAATCTACATCTATCTATGTTTGTGCGATGCGAGACCTTTGTGAAAGCGAAAGGAGTAAACCCCGCGATACGATTGCGCCTTTTCCTTTTCTTTAAGAGGCAGGCTGGTGCTTGGCTTCAATCTCTTCCAACTCAATCACCACTTGGGTGAGTTGAAGAAAGTCTTCTTAGCTAGATATTTTCCTCCAAGCAAAGCGCTATGCTCGAGCCAACATCAATGGTTTCAAGAAAGACAATGAATCTTTATTGAAGCATGGGAGCGATACAAGGATATGCTAAGACTACGCCTCATCATGCTTTAGAAGAATGGTTGATTATTCATACATTCTATAACGGTCTCTTGTACAACACAAGATTAACCATAGGCTTCTTCTTGGTGGCGCGCGATGGATAAACCATACGTCGAAGCGAACCAACTTATTGAAAGTATGGCTCGAACCACTACCAATGGAGGCGAGAGAGCTAATGTAGAAATCTCAAGCGAAAGGTATCAAGGTTGAATTGAGCAGCTGGATCAAGTTAATGCTAAAGTGGAAGCTCTTACCCAAAATTAGAGAATCTTTCTATCACTCCCGCGACTACCGTAGCTGATGATCTAACTTGCGATCTATGTGGTATTCAATCATCTTGCTCGAATGCCCCTTCGGCCGGAGTACCAGCCGAACAAGCTAACTACGTGCAAGGAAATCCCTAATGTCGTATAACCCGAGTTGGAAGAATCATCAAAATTTCTGTACAAAAGCAACCATGCGTTGTATGCTCTGGACAAGCTCTGCTACACCACACGGATATCCAAAAGCTATCCCGAATCATCCTAATAACGGACCTAATACTTCAACATTCCTAGAAATCAAACCTCGAAATTATGATAGAACACTTCATTGCTTCTCAATCCCGGACCAATAAGGATGTTTTAAATCGAATTTACATACCAATGAGCAAATTAAGCAATTATCTAGCAAGGTCGATGCTTTAGCTACCCATAACAAGATGCTTGAAACTCAGTTTCACAAGTAGCTCAAGGGCACCTCTGCTGCTCCTCTTTGGAATATTTCTGGTCAACCACAACCTAACCCAAAGGACACGCTAATGCGGTGATACTAAGGAGTGGAAAAGAACTTGCGGACTGTTGATCCAAGACTAGAAAACCCACTATGTATCGAAGCAAGACAAGTCGGTGAAAAGCGAGGCGACCGAAAGAAAACGAAACTCAGAGGCTGTAGAAAAGAAATCTTATGTGCCTCCACGCCCTATAAACCACAAATTCCGTATCCTCGGAGATTAACCAATTCTAAATCGATGAGCCAATTTAAGAAATTCGTGGAACTTCTGAAACAACTAAATATCACAATACCATTCACAGAAGCCATTACCGAGATGCCATCGTATGCTAAATTTCTTAAGGAAATCTTATCCAACAAGAAAAAGTTAGAAGATAGCGAACGATTACCCTCCTTCTTTGAGTGTAGCTATCATTTAGAATAACATGCCTCCTAAGCTAAAAGACCAAGGTAGTTTCTCTATACCCTGTAACATTGGAAAATTTGTCATAGACAAAGCTCTATGCGACTTAGGAGCAATATCGATGTCATGCCCTATCTATTTGCAAAAAGCTGGAAATGGGAGAACTTACACCTACAAAAATGTCTGTTCAATTAGCTGACCGATCAGTTAAGTATCCCGAGTGGGTACTCTCGTGTTTGAAGGAAACGTTTGATGTCGTGGAACCACGGTTTATCATCGAAGACTGCTTCTGCTGCAAATACATATGCAGGTCTTTCAAGGCGTCTGATGCGGATCTTAGGCATATCGTTCCAATCGTTGACTTTGAACATGGAAGATAGAGTGGCCAAGGCGTCTGATGCGGATCTTAGGCATATCGTTCCAATCGTTGACTTTGAACATGGAAGATAGAGTGGCCAAGGCGTCTGCCATTCGATTTTGATCTCGAGGGATATGATGCAGCTCTACTTTGTTGAAGAAAGTCAACAGTCGTCTCGCATAATCCCTGTAGGGAATCAAACCAAGATGATGAGTCTCATACTTGTCTTTGATTTGATTGATCACTAGGGCTGAATCTCCATATATGTCAAGGATCTTGATCCTCAAATCGATGGCTTCCTCGATACCCATGATGCATGCTTCATATTCTACTATGTTGTTGGTGCAATCAAATAGCAATCTGGCGGAAAACGGGATATGAGAACCCTCGAGAATGTGATGGCTGATTCCATTGCCAAAAATGTTAACTGCTCCATCAAAGACTAAACCCCATCTGGATTCTGGATCTGGTCCTTCTCCGGGTAGCGGTTCGTCACAATATTTCATCTTTAAGTACATAACATCCTCGTCTGGGAAGTCAAACTTGAGATTGGTATTATTTGGTGGTGATAAGCCAAGTGATGTGAGAATCTTCCTTTGACCACTTTTTGAGCACGATACTGGATGTCATACTTAGATAGTAGCATCTGCCATCAAGCGATTCTCCCTGTTAAGGCAGGCTTTTCAAAGACGTACTTGATTGGATCCATTTTGGAGATTAACCAAGTCGTGTGATTGATCATGTATTGGCGAAGGCGTTTTGAAGTCCATACCAAGCACAACATGTTTTCGAGCATGGAGTACGAGTTTCACGATGCGTGAACTTCTTTTCGGGTAGTAAATGGCATGCTCCTTCTTACGGTGTCATCTTGCTGTCCAAGTCAAGACCCATGGACTCTTCTAGTACGGTAAGGTACATGATTAGCGGTCTTCCTTCAATGGAGGGATCGGTGTTGGTGGATTACGGCATTGAATCTTGTCGAATGCTTTTTGGCAATCGGTGTCCACACCTTTGATCTTTGCGGAGAAGCTTGAATATCGGCCACGGTGCGATCATTTGAGAGATGAATGGAGATGTAATTCAATCGTCAAGAAATCCTCTTACTTGCTTTTCGTATGTGGCGTAGGCATTTCTTGAATAGCCTTGACTTTGTCGGTCCTTCAATTCCTCTTTGTTGTGATGAAACCTAGGGTTTTCACGATCTTACCCAAAGGTGCATTTTTAGGATTCGTGTTTGAAATTTCCTTAGTCGTTGAAACAACTTCAAGAGATAGTCTATATGCTCCTCTTCAGTTTCAGACTTTGCTATCATGTCGTCTACGTAGACTTCGATCTCTTTGTGCATCATATCATGAAAGAGAGTAGTCATCGCCCTTTGGTAAGTTGCGCCTGCATTCTTTATACCCTGTAGTTTCTATACCCTATAACATTGGAAAATTCGTCAAAGACAAAGCTCTATGCGACTTAGGAGCAAGTATCAGTGTCATGCCCCTATCTATTTGCAAAAAGCTAGAAATGAGAGAACTTACACCTACAAAAATATACATTCAATTAGGCCGATCGGTTAAGTATCCTGTAGGTATATTGGAAAATGTTCCAGTTAGAATAGGTCAATTCTATATCCCGACCGATTTTATAATCATGGACATTACCGAAGATTCAGTTACCCCTATCATATTAGGAAGACCATTCCTAGCTATATTTGAGCTATAATTGATGTAAAGAAGGCGGATTAACATTGAAGTCGGAGAGGAAAAAGTGAATTCATCCTCACTCAATTTCTACAAGCACCGCCATGAATGACACATGTTATTTACTCGATATTATAGGCAGTGCGTGAGAGAGATGGAAGCTGAACAAACCACATATACCGAAATAATGAAAATTGAAACCCCTCTGATATTCGAAGACGACAAACCACATATAGCGAAAGTCTAGCACTTACACCTAATCATATGCCATGTCCCAAGAAACCAAAACTAGAATTAAAAGTTCTACCTAAAAATTTACGATCACAATTCCTTGATCTTGAACAAACTCGACTGTAATAGTGAATTCGGTTTAGGAGCTCGGCGAGAAACATTTAGGCGTTCTAAAAGTACCCTACTGCGTTAGGTTACAACATATCGGACTTAAAAGAATTTGTCCTTCAATTTGTATGCACCGTATTCTATTAGAAGAGTTGCAAAACCTCGAGAACCTCAAAGAAGAATCAATCGATCCTCGACCTTTGTAGTCGAGATGAAATCAAAAAGCTAATGGAGCTGGAATTATACCCGATCTCCAAGCGGTAAATGGGTTAGCCCAGTGCATGTCATACCTAAGAAAGGAGGTGTCCTTATCGTGAAAAACTCACAAATGAATCGATAACACAAAGAGTTGTTAGTGGACATAGAGTGTGCATTGATTATAGAAAAGCGAACAAAGCTACTCGGAAAGACCATTTTCCTTTACCCTTTATTGACCAAATGTTAGAGCGATTAGCCAAACACTCCTATTTACGCTATTTAGGCGGTTATTAGGATTTTCCAAATTCAATTCACCACGGCGATCAAGAAAACTACATTCACGTGTCCCTATGGAGCGTTCGTCTGACGAATGCCTTTTGGATTATGTAACGCTCCCGCAACTTTCCAACGATGTATGATGGCCATCTTCGCAGATTTCATTGACAACATCATGGAAGTGTTTATGGACGACTTCTCTGTGTGTGGACAAAGCTTTGAAGGATGTCTATCTAATTTAGAAAATGTTTTAGAACGATGTGTGAAAGTAAACCTTGTGCTCAACTGGGAAAAATGCCATTTCATGGTCAGAGAAGGAATCGTACTTGGACATGTTATTTCCAATAAAGGAATTGAAGTTGATAAAGCTAAGATAGAAGTGATCAAAGAACTCTAACCACCAAAGACAGTTCGAGAGATACGAAGTTTTCTAGGACACGCCGATTTTTACCGACGCTTTATTAAAGATTTCTCGAAAATTACAAAACCACTCACTGGTCTATTAATGAAGGATGCTGAGTTCATATTCGATGACGATTGTCTCAAAGCTTTTGAAACCCTTAAAGCCGCACTTATTTCTACACCAATCATGCAACCGCCCGATTGGAGGTTACCTTTCGAAATCATGTGCGATGCAAGTGATTCTGTTGTCGGTAGAGTTCTTGGACAAAGAAAAGATAAGAAACTTCACGATTTACTATGTGAGCGCTAAACTCAGCTCAGATGAACTACGCCACAAATGAAAAAGAACTCTTAGCCGTGGTCTTCGCGCTTGACAAATTCCGTTCTTACCTTGTAGGAGCAAAAATTATCATTTACACGGACCACGCTGCTATTAGATATTTACTTGCCAAGAAAGATGCAAAACCTAGACTCCTCCGATGGATTTTACTTTTACAAGAATTTGACTTGGAAATTAAAGACAAGAAAGGAACCGAAAACGTCGTAGCGGTTCATTTATCCCGTTTAGAAGGTATAAAACCGAACAAGTGCCAGTGCTGCGATTTTCCGTATGAACATCTGATAACACATATGATAAGCGACCTAGCTCAATTGGATTTAAATAAACCAGAAGCTAAGGAAGTCGTGGAAGCCATTGACATAACATATGATTGCCTTGGTATGCTGACATCGTTAATTATTTAGCTGCCGGTGCGCTTCCACCTGACTTAACTTACCAACAGTAAAAGAAATTCTTCCATGATCTCAAGAGTTATTATTGGGACGAACCACTTTTATTTAAGAGGACGATGGAATTTTCCGCGTTGTATACAAGCGAATAAATAGAAGGCGTCAAAATTCTCAAGCCGGCCTTTACGGCTAACTTTGTGGAAGGATGTCCATCGCCGTTAAAAGCGTGATCGATGCCAGCGCACGGTAATATCTCAAGACACGATGAAATGCCTCGAAAGGAATACTTGAAGTTGAAGTCTTTGATGTTTGGGAATAGATTTCATGGGACCTTTCCCATCTTCTTTTGGAAACAAGTTTATACTCGTAGTATCGATTATGTTTCAAAATGGATCGAGGCAATAGCATCTCCTACAAATGACACCAGTGGTGATAAAGCTTTTCAAGAATATCATTTTCCGCATTTTGGTGTTCCCGACTTGTTATTAGTGACGGTGGATCTCATTTTATTTCGAAGATATTTGATAAATTACTATCTAAATATGGAGTGAAACACGGCGTAGCAACACACGATCATCCATAAACTAGCGGACAAGTTGAAGTTCGAGCGAGAGATTAACCAAATATTAGAAAAAGCGTAGCTATATCTCGAAAAGATTGGTCATCAAGCAACGAAGCTTTATGGACTTATGGGACTTACAAGACTCCTATCGGACTACACCTTTCAAACTTGTTTACGAAAAATCTGTCATCTCGGTAGAATTAGAGCATAAAAGCTTATTGGGCGATAAAGACACTCAATATTAACTACTGCTTTGGCGAACGAATCCTCGATTTACATGAGCGGAAGAATTAAGACTAGGCGCTTATGAAAGCTAAAATATACAAAGAACGAACTAAAAATGGCACGATCGTTTATCTCGGAAAAGAATTTAGTGTGGGAGATGTCGTACTTTTATTTAATTCTAGACTTAGACTCTTCTGGAAAACTTAAATCTAGATGGTGCGGTCCTTTCGAAATTGCAGAGTATTTCCAAGTGGGCGGTAGAAATTAAGGATAGAAATAGCGCCCGTTTATTGTAAGCGGGCGTGGTTAAAAACATATCATCGTATAGATAATAGAGATTATCGAATAAGCTTAAACTCGTAGAACGCCACTATTTCCCCGACTAATCTTTCACTAGGTATTTCGGCAGGCTTATGACGTTAAAAACAACGCTTCATGGGAGGCAACCCATTTCATTTGTTTTTTCTTGCTATTTTGTTTATATTCTTTGTTTTTGCTTGCTATATAAGTATTTTTTTTTCATTTTTAAAACTTTTATAAAACTGCTGCTGATTTCAAAACAATTTTACTTGCTACAGGATTTCTTAAAAGTCTTTTTCTCTTTACTTTCTCCTCTACTCTGTTTCCCTGCTTTACTTTTGCTATGGATCCCCCACAGAACTTTATGGAAACCACCTTTAGAGGTAGAAACCAAAGACGAAGATTTGAGGCTTTGTCTCAAAGAGACATCAGTTTAACCTTGTATTATGATGTACCAACTATGGACACTTTAGGCATTACTGACAGTGTTTACTACATGTTTAACTAGTTGGGATGGGAGAAAGCACACCTGAAAAATAGGTTTATCACTTACCGAGAGCTTACCCTTGATTTCTTGAGTTCTTTTGTTTACATCCCTGAACACGGTGTCGGAACCCGAAAAGGAATCATTGCCTTCAGACTTTTTGGTATCGAGTTCACCTATAACCATAGGGACTTAGCTGCTTTATTAGGATTCCCCAGCGGACCCTTAGCTTTTACTACCCCTGAGGCCGATTTATTGGATTTTGAGCTGGATTACTTCTGAGGTACTTTAACGAAAACTATCACCACGACCCAGAAAGTATGGATAACAATGAGACACATAACTTGACCATCCGTTATTTCCATAGGATTCTTGCCACACTCTGTTTGAAAAGAACAAAACCAAAATGTTGTATCAAGGATGAATTATCTACGCTTTATTGTATAAACATAGGGCCACATCAATCTTTGTCCCTCTGATGAAGACCTTTACCCGCGTTAGTGAGGACCTTAATGTTCTGTCCTTTGTGGGAGGATTAGTTACCATGATTGCGAATGCTCTTGGACTTCGTTACCAACTTAATAGCGTGCACCGTTTGGATCGATTAGGCCTATGAATATTGATTTCTTCAACAACACGATAATAGGAAATTTAGGCCTGCACCTTATGATTACGATAAAACGAAGTTGTTACTCTTTTTACCCTTCGAACCATGCAGGGTGAGTGTCCATAACCGTGAAAATTGGTTGTATGAATTGAATCCACGACCATCCTTGACACCCACACCACAATCATATTTTGTTCTTGATAATTTCATATGAAAGCAAGCGGATCACGAAACTCCTCCAGTTACCATGACTTTACAAATATGGTGAAGCACAAGTAGTGATATAAACCAAGGAGAATACACTACACAATTAAACACCATTCGACCACTTTGGATTCCTATAAAACTAACATTGATGGAATAAAGAATGAGCTGAAGACTATCGTTTGGATCTTATTGGTTTAATGACATCACGATGGAGCAATTCTATAACATCACCAAGCTTTAGAGATATTGAAAGCAAAGATTGGATGAAGCGGTTTTAGTTTTTAGTTTTGGTTTCGGTTTTCAATTCTTAGTTTTTAGAATTTTCCATTACATTTTGTTTCTAGGTAGTTCAATTCTTTATTAAATTATTGCATTTCAATTTACAAGTCATTTACTTTACATCAAGAAGAACAAGTTACTCAATTTGAATTAATGCAATTGTTTGTTTTCGATTTTAAACTTACATTCATTATTACCTTACAATGTTTTATGGTTTTCTACACTATTACGAATTATATATATTGGATTATATGTTGAATAAATTAATGTTGTGTTTATGTTGGAATACGAGATATTACACTGCTATAAAAATATATACTCTGTGTCATTGTGTTCTGTTCTATAAAAATTTGCAAAATTTGTAGCTGCCACGATCGTAATCCACCCCCCCACGACCGTCACACGCCTCACGATATTCACGCTCGTCGACTTAGTGTTCGACCGTAACACGAACTACATCGATAACCACTTAGCGAGCGTTCCTTTTCTTCTTCCCTTAACCTTTCTCTCTTCTTCTTCCATAACTCCCCAATCATCCCACTTCCTCCATTAACTACCCATTAACCCCATTCAACCCACCACTAATCCTTCTCAATTTTCAAACTTCCCACTATCTCCTTCCAGTATATATACATCCATTACCCGTATCACTTTCTCATTCTCTCCTTCACCAACCACACCCATTCTCACTCAAACACCCTTGCATGCAAATGGCGAACAACCTCCAACCTATTCCTGGCATTACCCTACGTGATGGTGAACAAGGCGAGACTCAGCGCGTTAAGTTTTGAAATTCCAGCGTCGAGGTCTACACCCACTAGGTATGTTGACAGCCTCGAGATCTTGGTTTGCTTGAGGGTGTTCAACGCCTTCTTGTGTGACCTGTGGACTCTATGTAGCCCGACCCGTCAGAATCTCACCCTCGGGTTCCTCGGCTCATACGCTACATCACTCCACCGGTTCAACAAACCAACTTTACGGTGTTGCGAGGTTTACATATTCGGTGCAGTGAGTTCACTCGAGCAGCGTTCGGACAATTGTTGATTTACGCAGAGGAAGGTTCCCACCTCCGTGTACCCGACAACTTTGGAGAAGAGTCTTTCAACCTTTGGCATAGCCTCACCAACAACCGAGCACACTCTTATGATCATCTCAACGCCACTCAAATCCACAATCCGGCCATCGTTATTTCCACATATCACGGTAATACAATCTTCGCAAGAGATAGTAACCACAAGCTCAACTCTAAGGAGCTCTTTTTCATGCATTGTGCATTCTCGGGTCAGAAAATTAACGCCGCACCCTTCCTCCTGGCCCATATTCACTCCATCTGCACCAGAGGCGGCAAACCTTTCTATTTCGGAGGGCTTGTCACTTCTCTTGCTTTGGCACTAAATCATGGAGACACCCTTGCTCATCGCCATCCGACCACGGTCCTGCTTACTTTGGATCATTGCAAATCAGCCCACCTCATCCACGAGCGGGACGACGGAAAATTTCATCCTGTGATACAGAACCGAGTTTACACTAACATTGTTTTGCCTTGTAGGGACTGAATCGACCCTCAGAACCGAGCCAATTGGCTATTTAACCTTGAAGACCCTGAAGGCGCTACTGCTGCTCAAGAAGAACCTCATGTAGGCCCCGCTGATGAGATGCAGGAAGAACTGGATCGAGCTGTTCCGTGCACGACATTCACGAGTCCTCCTGCCACCACCTCCATCTTTTGGCGAGATCCTCGAGCCATTCATCATCGAATCTTATATACGCGGGCGAGAGGGTGCATCGGGGGCGTTCGGCGCCTTACTCGCGAGCGCCCAAATCATAAGTGGTCAACGCTCGACGAATGAAAGGCTTGATGAAGTGCTAAGCGAGCTTAATGCTTTAAGGATGGATGTAACATCTCTTGGACCCCAGAGCACTGACTCTGAAGCTACTCCCTCCAGAAGGTCACGAACCCGAAGCCGCCGTGGTCGCGATGGTTTTTCCTTTTCTTGTTGTTTTCCTTGTTTTTAGATGTATTTTTAATTTAACCTCGCCGTTATATCATAACATTGAGACAATGTTTGATATAGTGTGGGAGGAGTACTGCATTCTCAATACAGAACGAGTAATTTCATTTCCATTTCAGTAATATTTCGTTATTTCATTTTCTCCCCATTTTATTTAGCCATACCAAAATATTTTCGCCTTTTATATTCGCATAATCGTTAGTTACCTACTTTAACTGAAATCTTAGTTAGAAGGCCGAGAGCGATCCAACGAGAACTATCGATTATGACACCTTGACTCCTACTTGCGAATCGTCTCCATTTTCGTTATACCGATACTTTGAGTTTTAAGTCTTAAATTAGCCCCTAGTAGTTTATATTAGCAGTCGGCACCAGTCTTAGCACAAACCACGTGGAAAGCCGATGAACATAAGTGGATGATCTTGCAAATTGTTTTAAAAAAAAGAATGTTACATGCTTTAAGGAAAAAGGTATTGCACCAATTAAATTGGGCGATCCTCACCCGATCGTTTAGTCCAAAGGATGCAAAAGCTTCTACTAAGTAACATGAGAATCCTTTGTCTAGGTGGTTCAGAAGCATCTGGTACTGAACTCGGTAGGGCAAACTACGGTTTGATCCCCCGCATCTTGCAATTGGATAAAAGAGGTTGCCACATAATTGTGCCAGAATGCGTTGTGTTTTGATCAGAACCACTAACCGGCTATTCCACTACGTGCGTGAAAGGATAATGGGCTTAATGTGATTGCGCAAGAACGAAACCGGGTGAAATATGAACGAGAGACCTTGAGTTAAATTATAACGGTATAATTGGACGTTTTGTTTAAAACGGATAGTCGCCGACTAGCTTGTTGGTTGTGTCATTAGCGTATCGTTGTTGTTTCATTCGATTTTCTTGGCCGAACTAACTTAGGATTTCTTGTAATTATTTGAAAACGAAAGGTATACTAGTTATGTGCGTTTATAAAAACTTGTCCGATATTTTTAATTGATTATTTTGCTTGAGGACAAGCAAAGGTTTAAGTATGGGAGAGTTTGATAACACGAAATCATATCGTTTATTTTCCATGAAATTAACCCGTTTTGTATTATTTTGACCAATTAACTCCGAATATTCAGTTTGTCAATACTTTTGCGGTATTCATAACTCACTCAAAGCAGAAAACATGAAACAATGCAAGAAAGCATCAAAAGAATAGAAGAAAAGATAAATCATCAAAATTCTGATTTTGTAGGCTGTGGTCGTAACACATACGCCACGACCGTAAGCCATCATCATGGCGTGTACGGTAACACATCCACCAGGCTGTAACGGAGAAACCAAACTGCTCATAACGCGCGGTGGCCGTAATGTGCATAACGGTTAAATGAAAGTGCGGATCGTGGCCAAGCAAAGCGGAAGGTTTTGAAACTCCTTATTTCCATACGTTCACCACTTCTTCCTCAACTACCCGTCCCTACATTCATGGAGACTTTCAAGAGTGCTTCGTGTGAATTTCAAAACCAGCTGCCAATTCAAGTTTTCTATAAATACCTCAACATTCAACGTTAGAGGACACGAGCATTCTGATTTACTTGTCGGAAGCTACTGAAATCAAACCCATTATTTCTTCAGTTGTTATTTTTTCTGCATTCGATTATTTCCATTCTTTTATTTTCATTGCCCAAATAATAATTTCCCACATCAGGAAATTATTATTATAGTTTAGGATTTATTATTCAAGCCTCAGAACTTGTCATATTATCGATACCAAGTCCAAGTTTCCGATTTGTGGAAGAGGGATTGAAGTATTGGCTTTGTTTTCAGGTTTTTATTTTACGATTGTATTACAGTACCTTTTAATTAATTTATGCAATTTCATTTATTATTTATAATATCCATTTCATATTTGTTTATTTTTATTTCCTGTGAGTTCATTGTAATTTCCATGGCTAGCTAAACCTTTAGTGTCGGTATGGAATAGTTAGAGACAATAGGTATCTGATCAAACATAGGCTAAAACCTTAATCAACTTAACTCTGGTTATAACTTTTTATGCTTAAAAATAAAACCTTAGTTCAAGTAAGAAGAATAAATAGGTTAGATCGAGACCACGAAAGTGTGAGTTTTTAACGGATAGCTAAAGTTAGGCATTTGATTTAAATACGATTGAAAGCGCTTTAAAGCAGTTAGAATTAATTAAGTTTCCAAAAGTATTTCTAAACACCTATAGGCTAAGCGAAAGCGGTATAGGGCTTTAGGCGTATAATCAGAGATAAGACCATGAAAGTGTGAATTGAGGGTTTTAAGCGATTAATTCTGAGATGAACCAAGTTGACCATCCTTATCGCCTAGGTCCGATTAGATCCTTTAGTTCGACTCTATTGCATACCGACCATTTCATTTCATAATTACTTTAAAACCAATTAGTTTACCTTCCTTAACCTTCCCAAAACCAAACGTGACAATTTCCGCCTTAGCTAAACTAGCATTACTTTCCCGCACTAGAGTGATTACAAAGTCCTTATGGGTTCGACAATCTTTTATTACTACCGCGATAGGCTGTGCGCTTGCAGTTAAGATACCGTTAGACACATTAGGTTTATCGCACATCACATATAATCATTCAAAGCAAACGTTGGACTTTATACAAACAACAATAGCAAGAAATTGTAAAGAGAAAGAACTTATATTTATTTGGAATATGGCGTATGTGTCATACCCCAATTTTTGACCTAATATACCACCTTACATTTGCATCATTGCATAACTAACGATTCGAACGGCGTGTCGGTATAGCATTCCACGGGTCAAAATTAGGGTTTCATCAGATTTTCGTCTGATTCAAGAGCCAACCAATTAGGGTTTGAGTTTTTCTCACTCCATTTGATCTATCTTGATCAAATCATCAGCCTCTGATCATCAGATACCCATTTCTCTCATAGATCAATCAAGGATCGACCAATTAGGGTTTTGATCGAGCATGAGTTTTCTCTGACTTTTTGAGCAAGAAATGACTTTTTGGATAGAGATTGGTCATTATATCTTAGATACAACATGTTGACCTAATTTACGGATTGAGAACATCACAAAAGTTCACGGACTTCATCGATCGATTTCGAAGCGTCGATGAAAATTCATCTGCCGAGAAAAGTCAAACTTTGACTTTTGGTCAAATTTTCAAAACAAAACTTTTCAATCATCAAAATACTTCAAATGATCCATCATGATCATAAAAATCAAAGAATTTGAAAAAGTCAACAAAAGTCAAAAGTTTTTATACTTAGAAATTTTCTAAGTGTTGAAATTTCTTACTTTTTCAAACTTCATGCCATTTTTCACCTAGTTCTAATTTGAATTTGAAAAAACTCAAAACATGAAAGTTGTAGATTGTGGAAACATCTTTCCAAAATGTCCAAGAACTCTCAAATCAATGGAGTGTAGCTATACCTTTGAAATTGAAACATAAGGCTCCATAAACTTGATTTTCAAAGTTCAAAACTTCACATTATAGGTCATTTTGGTTTGTTCTTTCTAGAAGCTTGCCACCTTGCCACAATGAGATAAGAACTGATAAAAATCAGATGGGATAATTATGATAGGATTGGATCAAAGTTGGAAATTAACCATGGTTAAAAGAAGGAAGCTTCCTTTTGCATTTAATGCAAAAAAGACTTCCTTGCCCTCTAAGGCAAGTTTGAATTACCAATGCCCAATTGCTTGCATAACATTTCAGATACAATGGCCTATAAATAGAGGTACCAATTCAAGCTCAAGGGACACCAAAACAATGCAAAATGATGCTTTCTCTTTACATTCTAGAAAATCAAGCAATATAGTGCAAATTGAGAAACATAGCATTTTTGAAATTGAGCTAAAACCATGATGATCTTTGGTGTCCAACATGTTTCATAATCACTATCAAACTTGTTACAAGCTTAAAATCAAACTGAAATCAAGTTAAAATCAGTTTTCATTTTTCAAACTTTTCCAAACTGCCTTAAGACACGAATTCATGGCTAGGCTTGATTAAACTGAGTATTGATCATCCATACACCTTCCATGAACATCATATGAGTGATCCAGATCATTGGCAATCATCTGTAACACGATTTACACCAAAATCCAGTTTCTATTTTTCACTGATGCAGGTCGACTTGGGCAAGATGATCCAGATGAATCCATGATGCGCAGACCATCCATTTAGCTTACATACATGCCGCTGGTGCTCAAATGATCGAGAAACAAGCTCTGGAAACACTCTAGCATCGAATTAGATTCTCACTTTTCCAGGTATGCATATGAATTGTGATATCATGATTCCTTGCATCTTTTTGAAAAAACTCACGGCCATTCTTTTTCTGCACTAATAACGATCATTAACCGTAAAAAAAATCCAAGAATCATCAAACCTTCATCATTTAATTTGAGTTTTTTGATTAGGGTTCTTGGTGTTTTGAAACCAAAATGTTCGGGTTTAAAATAAATGCAATTAACATACATATTCATGTTCGTTGTGCAAAACCGATCAAGTTTTATTTTACTTCACTTAATTTGGTTGAGAAACAAAGATTCTAGCTTGAGTTTTGCAATCACGAGAATCAAAGCGAGAAACCAGGATCTGCGTGTTCTTCATCAATTTTCAAATTTAAATTCAAATAATCCAATCTTATATCAACGCGTGTTACGGGTCCACTAACACTCCAGCGTTTGGTCTAGTGGTTGCTTGCTTGGCCTTTAGTTCTCTTTGCCGCGTCCACCTCATGGTCATGGGTTCAACTCCATGGACCATTCTTTTACAAACTTTCCATTTTCATGTTTTTACAAAACTTCAACAATTTTTGACCAATCAAAACTTCTCATTTTGAGATGATTTTTAAACACTTGTCAATAAATACATCTATTTTATGATAGTGCAAAATTTTCAGAAAAAACTTTCATCGATTAAATTTTAATCGAGAAAGCGACGTTACGAACACTTTTCAAACCTCCTTAAAGGTGAATTTTTCAAGTTTTCGACTTCCGATTTTTTTCAAAACTTTTCATAAATGAACCTCACCTTTCAAAACATTTTCAAATCATTTTTCAAAACATTTCATCAAAGCTTACATCTTTTTACCACGATCAATCCGATTTAAACAATAAAATCAAATTCGTTCTTTCTCGAATTTCTCGATCGATCATGGGCCACCCTTATGGTGTAAGTCCCAATCCTTTATGTACATTCTTAGTTTTTACTTGTACATACTCAAATTATCATTGTCAATATTCAAACATAAAGAAATTTCTTTCGTTTGTTTTCATTCGGTTGTTTATACACTGATACCATTGGTATTGAAAGGAGCATTATTCCCTGTGAAACTGCTTTCAAACCAATGGGCCTCCTTCACGGTGTAAGTCCCATAACATTCTTTTATGTACATAATATTTCTTTGTACATATCAAACTCTTCAAATACTTTTTTACAAAGTTTCATCTGTACATAATACAGATACTCCTTCTATACTCAAGTATAGACAAACTTCGATCGTTTGTTTTCACTTCACTCGTGTATACTCAAATCAACATTCTTTATGTACATACACATTTTCCTTGTACATATCAAATAGTTTTCATACAAATTTTTATCTGTACATAACACAGATATTTCTTTTTCAAATACTTTTTATCTGTACATAATACAGATACCTTTTACAGATAAACTTCAAACAATCATTTCCGTTTCATTTGTATATTTTACACTGAATACCATTGATTTTGAAAGAAGCATTATTCCCAGTGAAACTGCTTTCAAATCAATGGGCCTCCCTTATGGTGTAAGTCCCAACCCTCCTATGTACATCCATCCTTCTCTGTACATAAATACTCGTTCGTGTACATATTCATTTCTTTGTACACATTCAAACTTGTAAATAATCAAGTTACGCTCGTTTTGTAACGTTCGCTTCACAGACACTTGTTTATATTTCATAAACTGCTGTAAATAAACATCATGCATTGTTTATATTTCCTTCATAAACTCCTGTGAATACATATCACACACACACTTGTTTATACAAATTGTCTAATCATAACATAACAATTAGACTAATCAATAGATTCCCCACAGTATAGCCTCCGCTTGGGCTTCATACAAGATAACTCATCCCCAATTGAGTTAGCCTCCGCTTGGGCTTCATACAAGACAATCCATCCCCAGCATGGGTCAGCCTCCGCTTGGGCTTCATACAAGATAATTTATCTCCAACAGAGTTTAGCCTTCTCTTGGGCTTTGTACAAAGAAAACTCTCCTCACAGAGTTTAGCCTCCGCTTAGGCTTCATATAAGACAACACTCCCCTGTTGAGTCAGCCTCCTCTTAGGCTTCGTTCAAAAGAACTCCTCATTGAGTTTAGCCTTCTCTTGGGCATCATACAATGAAAGAGATAGGAAATCTCTTAACAGCCTCCTATTGGGCTTCCAATACAAAGAATCACCCGCGCTAAGATAGAACCCTGAAAGGATGGTTTCTCAGTGAAATCACTTTCAAATCCCCCAGAGGGTAAAATTTCCCGGTGTGCTATTATTCAGAAAAGGATGGTTTCTCGGTGAAATCCCTTTCAAGCCAAAACCAGCCATACCCTATAGCTTCCTCTTGAGCTTCATACAAGGACCCTCGATGACCCTCGGAATGCCTCCTCTTGGGCTAACAATACAAGGACCCACGGGCTTCTTAAAAGCATCCCTTTAATCCAATCAATTTCTCCTTGAGATTTAGACATTTATCATCTCTATGGAAGAAGTATCTCATCTATCACATCACATACAATCAAAAACTTTTCAAAACTTTTCAAACTATTTTCAAACAAAAACATCTCTTAATTGTAAGTGGTAACGCTTGTACACTCAAGCAAAACACCCAATGCTTACAGTTAAAAGATTCAATCATCTTTTTCAAACATCTTTCTTAAACATGTAGTGGTAGCTTGTACACTCAAGCAAAACACCTATACTTACGAAAGATTTTAATCAATCAAACAACTTTTCAAAATGTATGTGATGAAATAGATTAGATACATTTTCATTAAGATGACATTTGTCTATCTCTTACTAACATCCGTTGCTTTCCACTAGCATAAGTGGGAACTACGATTGCTCTAACTTTCTCAACATCCTTTTGAGAATACGTGAGCACAGGTCTCATCCTTGCCGAGCAAATTTCTATCTCCCTCGGACCAAACAAACCATAGAACCACAGATCCGAGCTACAAATGCTGCGATTCCCATTAAGGGATATGTATGAGAAGATCCACGGATCTTTGCGAGCACAATAATAACAAACCCTAGAATCCCACATAATCTCATTTCTTAAAATCCCAAAGGAGAAACTTTCCCAATCATAGAAATAGCAATTAAAACACACAAACATATCAAATATATTCATATATAAAGGTGTAGATAACTACATATATTTAGGGTGCTCCATCTATTCCTTTATATAACAATCCCCTTCGAATCTCCCAATGCGTTGCGTCTAGTTTGCGCTAGTCGTTCGCATATCAAATCAATTGAGGGTATTTGACTTTCCCTTTTCATAATCATTAAATCATCTTTCTTGTGTTGAAAATAATAAAGCTTGATGCTCATGACATCTTTATAAACAAATCAAAAGATTTAAATCGTTCTGAGCGGAAGATCCGAATTCACGTTCGCATCCTCTAGCGTCACCTTCTTGTGACAGTATGCCAAGCGGTTTGTACACAAGAAAAGTAAAAGCTATGGAAACACTCTCGTTAAGTTCCAACTATGCTAGTACTCATATATTTCAACTATCTCATCTCCTTTGTTAGTAGAAAGTGAGTAGGTGATCTTTGCCATTTGAATCTTGAATCTTGATAGTAGTACATGGGTAGGTGATCGGGCGAGACATAGTTATGCGCTTGAATCCCTAACTTTGCCTAGACCGCCCTTCGGGTTTTGATCTCGGGATACCCTTTTTGCCCAACCGCCTTTTCGGGTTTCGACTTGGGGTGTACATGTTTTGTATATATCCTTAACTAATTAAATTAATAATTATAATTATAATATTTAATAATTGAATTATTTTGGTGTCACAACTCTCCCCTACTAAAAGAGTTTTAGTCCTCGAAAATATACCTTAAACGAAAAGTTTGGGATCTGAGTCTTTCATTTGGCTATCCGGCTCTAAGTAACATTTCCACTTTGGTCCTCCCAAGCCACTTTCACGAGCTATCTCCTTACCCATATTGTTTCAACTTGATCCTCAATTCATGAGGCAATGCTTCTACGGTCAAATTATCTCGACACATATATCATCTACGAATCTCATAAGACGGATCGACAATGTACTTCCTCAAGCGAGATACGTGGAAGACATCATGCAAATTCATAGCGGCGGTAAAAGCAATCGATAAGCAACTTTCCAACTCTCTTGGTAATCGAAGCGGACCAATAAGCGCGGGGTCAACTTCTTTGACTTCAAAGCTCGACCAATATCGATCATCGGAGTAACTCGTATTATGTCGGTGACGACTTTGTAGGTTTTGTATCGCAAATGTGAGGATAGCAAGAGTCGCCACCGACTTTTCTTTTATCCAATTAAGGAAGGTGAAAAGAGCGGAAAAGACCTTCGTTAGATTACGAGTAAGGGAGAAGGTTATGAAAGGGAAGGTACTAGCACCCTTTCCATCCGTAGTTATCTACGGGCTCTTAGTTGCTCTAGATCACTTTAAAATTGTGCTTTCTGTGTGTTTGACAAAAATGTTTTGAAAAGGCATTTCGCTTTGACTTTGTAATGATTCATGTAGGAATGTATACAAAGTGTTCGGAAATGTTTCGTTTTTTGAAAAGAGTTTGAACTTTGACAAAAGTGTGTGGTGTGAAAAGTATTTTGATAGAGCAAGCAACTAAAAGTCTTTATTACCTACTCAGAATTGGTCGTTTTCGTGTCATTTTACGTTCCTTTAGAATAGCGCTATCCATACCATTAGTTGGTAGGTAACTCCATTCGTTGGATGTAAGCGGGACATTCGAAGGGACATCGTATGGTCATAGAAGGCAACTTGTAGGAAGTATCCTAGCACATTCGAAGGGACTATCATCATTTTTCGTAGGCGACAATCGAGGGTCAAGATCATGTATTCGTAGGCGACATCGTGGGTCTTATGATCTTTGTATCGAAGGGACTATGATGATTTGTTTTGAAGGCAACGGTGCTAGAATACCTCTACGTTCAAGGGACTTGACCATTTGAATTCGTAAGGCAACGAGAGAGAATTACCCTAAGGGGTGCGTGTGTGAAAAGAGTGTGTTGATTTCAGATATGTTATCTTGAAAATTAGTGGGCTATGTTCAGTTTTATCTTGCCATACACGCCTAATTACTAGCAGTTTATAGGGTGCGGAAATTAAATGCGGAAAGTAAAAGTGCGGAAAGTAAATGTCTACACTATTACATGGCTTTAGGGAGATACATAATTTAAAATCGGAAAATAAAGACCTAATTTAAACTATTACATCCCATATCTGATTACATTATTGGAAAAAAAAAAGCGGTAAAAAAGCGTCGAAGCGGAACAACTGCGGCGATAAGAGAAATCGGAAATATGATGAAATCGAAATAAGAAAATGTTAGAAAAATGCAAATTTTATATGAGAAAATTATTACATCTTGGAAATAATATAAATATGCTAAAATAAATTTTGGGATTTTTTAGATGCAATTTAATAATTTAAAATGAATTAAAAGTGATTTAAATGCAAAATTATGAATAAAAATAAATATGCATGCAAAAATATATTTTTTAATTTATTAAATTAAATAAAGGTTTTCTGAAAATAATGTGAAAAGAAAAATAATTTTTAGTGATTTTTAATGCATAAAATAAAATTATGAAAAGAAATTAAATTGATGCAAAATATTAAAATAATTAGAAAATAGAAAAATAGTTGAAAAGTTGAAAGTTTGAGAAAAAGAAACCAAAACCAGTGCCAATGGGAATCGAACTGGAGACATGTGAGAGGATCTTGGAACAGTGAATGCCTTAACCACTAGGCCAGCTTGCACTTGTTGTCATGGAATGGAAACGGATGATCATGAGATGCACACGCGTCGCTGTCTGGGGGAAGTCAAGGTACAGTCAGCTAGTGGGGTCCAAGTTGAACGAAGGAATGAATCAGGGCGCTCCATTGTGCCACGCTTGCTCGTGCCGGAGTCAGATGAGTCAACGACACCGGAGCCCTAGCTCCGGTCGTCTTCTCCGGCGAGGAGATTCTTGGAACCTGCAAAATAACGCGAATACAAAGAAAAAGAAGACCTTGTCCACCTAAATCGGACCTCCTGAATCCATTGGTGGTATTAGTTTTGACTGAATCGGCCTGTACAGGCCGGTTCGAAGCTCACAGTCCGAAAAACCCTAGTAATGGCATTATACGATTCTGACGTTCAAAACCAAGAACGATTGCCCAGATCAAACCCTAGGCATCTTGTGAACATGATAAAAGCATTAGAATCAATGGAAACAAGCGGATACTAAAAGTGCAAAATCAAGAAAATATTGAATATGTATGCATGTATATGGCTCGATCCAGCTTGTTTTAACCCATGGTAAGAGTGTATACTTACTCAAACTTACCTCCTGAGGACAATGGGATGGTTTTTGATGGCTGAAAGTGGCTGCACAATAGAATTTGAATTTCTCAAGTTTTGAGAAAATTTTTGCAAAAATAAGGGTTTGGCTTGAGCTAGGGTTTCGTGTGGCTTGCTGGCTATGATACTTGGTATTTATAGAGGATTTGGAGAGAAAAGGTGAAAAAGATTTGATTTGGAGAATTCAATTTTTTCAAATAAAAATCAAATTTTGAAAGAAATTTGATTTTTCCCTAATGCATGATCATGCAATTTGGCAAAGTTTTGGGCTATCTTGGACTTCAAGGAAGATGTAAATCAACTCATTTGAAAAATAATTTATTTTCATATTTTATATGATTTAATTTTGAATTAAATGTCTTAAAATTCAAAGATAAATCATAAAAATAGAAAATTACCATATTAACATTTATGGGTCAAAATCATGTCATGAACAAGTTTGGATCAAAAGATTTTAGGCCCTTTGGAAAATTTTGCATTTTGACCAAAATGTCCTTTTGTGCAATTGTCCAAAATTGCCCAACGAATAGTGTATCTTACTCAATTTCCCACATTTTTAGTGTTCTTGGACTTTTTGGAAAGCTCTTAGAGTCCTATAACCAACCTTTTGGTCTCATCTCAATTGGAGTTTCCATGCTCAATATATCTTCAAAACAAAAGTTGACTTTTGTTGACTTTGAAAATGACTGTAATGTTTTGGGCCATACCTCTCAAATGAAGCATTTTTGGACATTCTTGTGAGACATGAAGTTGTAGAGAATTGAATTTCCTTCAAAACAAGAGGTGGTGGAAAAATTTCGATAAAGTATGAAGAAGTTATGATCAATCAAAGTTTGGTTGACTTTTCATCTAGAAACCCTAATTTGGAAAGTTTGACTTTTGAGCAAATCTTGAGTTTTCTTGATGAATCATGATCAACCCTTGATCAAATGATGAATGTAACTTCAAAATGAGGATGTTGACCAAAAATCGAAGTTTGTTGTATGTTGACCACAGTTGAGTTTTGTCTGTAGATTTTCGACCATCGAGCAATTGTGCGAGCAATCTTGACTTGTGAGGCTTGAAACTTGAAATGGGGAATCTTTGAAGCATATGAGGAGGCATGAAGACCATTGGATATGTTGGAAGCCCATCTTTATCACGAGAAATTCAAACCCTAGTTTGGGTTGATTGTCTAGGAGAGTTTGTCGATCAACTCTTGAGGAATCCTTGAGTCTGGATGTATGGAAAGCCTTGAGAAGATGGAGGGCAAATTTTGGGTATGTGACTGCCTGTTCAATCTTCTTGTCTTGGAAGGTTAGATTGACATGCTTGTCTTTCGTGACTGGAGGTAGAAGATGATTGAACACTAAATACACTGAAAATTTGCACTCATTGTTGATTAATGCGGAATGGGCTTCTGATGCCATTTGGAGAGGTTGGAGATTTATTTGGGGAATGAGTCGTACGCTAGACTCAAGATTGTTGTTTGAAATAGGAGGCTGGCGGAGATGGGCTTAAGATGCCATCCAGAAAGAGTGATCTTTGGGGAGTGGAGCTGCGCTAGGCTTTGAGAGCGAAAGGAGATGGGCTTAGGATGCCATCCGAAGGGAGTCGTACGTTAGACTTCGTGCTCAACTTTGAATGAAGTTATTGGTTTGTATTGATTTTTAACCACATATGCAGCATTCTGAAGGTGGAGAAATATCGACAAGTAATCGGAGATGGGCTTAAGATGCCATCCAAGGCAACTGAGTCGCACGTTAGTTCTTCGTGTTGACCATTCTGGGGAATAGTAGTTGGCAAAGCGTGGATATTTTCCCTGTTGTGCATCGGGTGTTGATCCACTGCCTGTTATCGGAGGATAACTTGTGATCGTTCGGATAGGGTTTCCCGTCTGGCTTCGGGTATTAATCCTGGATCCGTTGTCGGAGGACAACGAGGATGGTCGTTCAGATAGTTTTCCCGTCGAGATTCGGGGCTTAATCTTGGACCTGTTTGCGTCAGAAATGATTTTCACCTACTTTGGAGAAAACAAGAGAAACTTTGATAGAATATTTGTTAGTTTTATGCAAAGTATGATGCATGACAATGAGTATGAATGACATATGCATATATTATGATTTTCATGAGTAATGTATGAATGATAGATGTTGTGGTATTTCAAAACATATCCATCTTGAGGAGGATGTGGATGTTCTGCTTTGAGATTTCTGACTTCTGTTTGAGGATGGAAATCCTGAGAAGAAAGAAACTTGGATTCCTCCGATGTACTATCTGGCCAAGTCTTGGGGCCTAGATATTGTTGAAGATGGTAGAGATCAAGAAACACGCTGTTGACGATCTCACGCATGGACCCTGATGGGGCTGATGGGGAGAGTCTGGGAGGCAATCGGTTGGGAGATCTTGTGTGTAGATCCTGCTGGGGAAGAATTAGGAGGCGCTCTACTGGGGATCTAGGGTGTAAACCCTGGTGAGGGGCATTTGACAGTCGTTTGGAGACCGGGTTAGAAAGATCTGGAGCCCGTTGAAATCTCTGACTGGAAAATAGAAGATGTAGATTTCCTCCGATGCACTATCTGACCAAGTTTCAAGGCTGGATACTGCTGTTGGAGAAAAAGGAATGGTTGAGAGATATCCGCTGGGAATCAATACCTTGGCTGGGGATGAAATGTTATTGCTCGAAGATGGGTGTAATCCGGTTAAGTCGAATGGAGCCACCGCTCGGGGATTCTCCTCTACTCCGCTGGGGGAAGTTTGTGGAGATCAACAACTTGTGGGGATCATGCTCTGTGGGGAAAATGTATTGGTGACATTCGCCGTCATCTCAATTCCTGGAGCCTGTAGTAATTACTTTTGTATGTTCACTTTTCGCACGTTTGCGAGCAGATATTTATTGTCATATGCATATAACCATTCAAAGCAAACGTTGGACTTTTATGCAAACAACAACAGCAAAAATTGTAAAGAGAAAGAGACTTGCATTTATTTGAAATGTGGTGTATGGCCAAGTAGTTTGTACAAAAGAAAGGTAAAAAGCTATGCGAAAACAATCTCGTTAAGTTCCAACTATGCTAGTGCTCATATATTTCGACAATCTCATCCCCTTGCTGTCAGTAGAAAGTGAGTAGACTGATCTTCGCCATTTGAATCTCGAATGCTGATAGTAGTCTGGAATTAGGTGATCTGGATGAAACATAGCCGTACGCTTAAATCCCTAACTTTTGCCTAGACCGCCCTTTTGGGGTTCTGATCTCTTGGGATACCTTTTTGCCCAACCCCTGCGGGTTTCGACTTGCCGGGTGTACATGTTTTGTATATATCCTTAACTTTTGCTCGAACCCTTTTGGTTCGCCAGGATGCCCTTATTTTTGCCTAGATCAGTCGACCTAGCGGGTCTCTCTTATGCGTAGTATTTTTTGACTATGTCTGCGTTCACAGGGTGTGGGAAGTCTTCATCATCCATGGTGCTAAGTATCATAGCTCCGCCGGAAAATACTATTTTGACTACAAATGGTCCCTCATAGGTGGGAGCCCATTTTCCCCTAGGATCACCTTGTGGAATATGTTTGAAAGTAATCTCTTCGAAGTAGGGGATCAAACTCAGAACATGCTCTCGATACGGAATGAGATTCGGATGCTTAGTATCCCAATCGCCCTTAATCTGTGATCACTAAAATGAGTCTCCATACACTTGTAAGAACTTGATTCTTAAGTCAATAGCGACTTTGATACCCATGATGCACGCTTATTCGGCCATGTTGTTAGTGCTGCTGAAACATAATCTGGCGGTGAAAGGAGTATGTCACTTTGTAGGGGATGTAATGATGGCGCCAATGCCATTGCCAAGTCGTTTGAGGCTCCATCAAAGACCATGGTCCATCGGGATCCTTGTTCGGGTCCTTAAATGCGGGCACAGTTCTTATAATCTGTAACTAGTAAAACATCTTTGGAAATTCGAACTACATAGTGATAGTCATCTGACGATGAGCCAAATGATGGCTACTATACTTCCTTTGATCGCTTTAAGAAGTGTCTTGGATGTCGTATTCAATCAAGATCATCGCCATCTTGCTATTCTTCGGAGAAATGGTTTCTCAAATATGTATTTATCGGATCCATCTTTGAAATCAACAAGGTAGTGTGAGTCAACATATCTTGTCTTAGTCGGCGAGCAAGCCAAAGCGTTGCAAGTTTTCTCATTGTGAGTATCTTGTTTCACAGTCGGTAAACTTTTTGCCAAGGTAGTATATTGCATGCTCTTTTCGGCCAGACTCGTCATGTTGCCCCAACACACACCCCATTGAGTTCTCTAACAATGTCAAGTACATGATAAGAGGTATTCCTTCGGCAGGCGGCATCAGGATAGGAGGATTACAGTAAGTACTCCTTGATTTTGTCAAAAGCGATCTGGCAATCGTCATTCCATTCCACTACTTGATCTTTCTTAAGTAACTTGAAGATTGGCTCACAAGTAGCGGTTAGATGTGCAATGAATCTGGCAATGTAGTTCAATCTGCCTAAGAAACCTCTGACTTCCTTCTCGGTACGGGGAGCTGGCATCTCTTGAATAGCTTTAACCTTGGCGGGATTAACTTTAATACCTTTACCACTGACAACACACCCTAGGAGTTTACCGGATCTGACTCCAAAAGTGCACTTGTTAGGATTAAGTCTCAGTCTGTACTTCTTCAACCTATCAAACAGTTTCTGCAAATGATCGAGATGTTCTTCCTCAGTCTGTGACTGAGCTATCATATCGTTGATGTAGACCTCTATCTCGTGATGGATCATGTCATGAAATAATGTCACCATAGCACGCTGATAAGTGGCGCTGCGTTCTTCGTCCGACGGCATAACCTTGTGAAAGAAGTACAAAGTAGTCTTGGGAGCCATCTTGATCGATTTACCGGAGAAACCATCCATGAAGGAAAACCTTATCTTTGGCGGTGTTGTCAACGAACATCAATATGAGAGTGGAAAATCGTCTTTCGGGCTCGCTTTGTTCGGATCTGTAATCACACACATTCGTATTTTACCATCCTTCTTGGGCAAGGCACTACGTTGGCAACCTTGTGGATAAGAAATATGACTAAAAGGCATTGACCTTCACAACCCGGCTTTGATTTTCTCGACATCTCGGGGCATGCGGCAGACCCACCTCTTTGGGAGAAAACTTTCTTTTGTTGGCAATCGGTGTACTACAATATCAATGTCTAAAACATGTCTTGTGGCAAAAACCTCATATAGTCTCGTAGCATCGAACCAACCTTTCTTTAACTGCTTCTCAAGACCGCTCCTATCTTGATCTCTTTACATCTTCCTAAATTCACAACCTCAACTGCGTGTGGCTGTATAACTCGCTCTTCTCCTTGCAAGTTCTCCACACTTCACAATCTTCCTCACGTCTTGACTTGGTAGATCGGATTATCGAAGTCATAGCAATAGCGCCATTTGCAATGAGATTCGAGTGATTAGCGATGTATCACGTGGGTGTGTGAAAACACATAGCTTTTTGAAGGGTGATAATAAAGAAAGAAAACAAACAATTGAATGCAAAAGTCCAACGATTTATTGAATGAAATATGCAAACAGAGATAAAACCCTATAAGCGAGCCATGATGCCCGGGTAAGGCACTAGGCTTTCAAAGTTTTATTGTCCAAAACATAAAGAAATCTGAAAAGCAAAACAAAACAAGAGCAATTACTCACTGGCTAAAGGGTTGGCGTCTTGATCTTCAATTCTTTGAGCCCATGATGAGTTGGGAAGATCCACTTGCGATGTCGAAGTCGTTGTAAGTCGTCTTCTATAGCATGGATTCCACTTTCACGAAAAGGAAGTTGGCACGTTCGTGGCGTATCATCTTCGACCTTTGATAGTGAAGCCTAAAATCTTATCAAATTTGAAGGAAGATCGACCCCAAATAACTACCTCCTTCTTCTGACTTGAGCATCTTTAGTGAGGCCATCCTCGGCGGAACTTGTAACCAGGAGTGCGGAGGTCATCAGGCATGACTCGGGGATTGTTTCAAAAGCTTGAGGTGTCTCAAAGAATTCACCTTCCATCTCATATTGGAAGATAGTGATGACCATATACTCTTCTTCACCACATCTTGTAACAACCTTCCCTTTCACTGGGTACTTGACCGATGTAAGGTGAAAATGCCGCCCCATGTATCCGGGCTTCAAGTAGGCAAGGTATCTTTGAACGGATGTCCATGACAAAGAAAGTGGAATCAAAGTAGGGAACCGACCTTGGGAAAGTGAGCTCTCCAATCGTTCGCTTAGAACCATCAAAAAATCTCACAATAATGTCATGGGTCTCGAACCAACCCTTCGACATCAAGTCGATCAAAAGCGATCTTGGTAGGATGTTCGAGCATAACGGTATCCACCAAAACATGAGACAATGTGCCTTGCATTCCAGAGATGTGCAAGGCTTTGTTGTGTTCTTTCCGGTGAAGTCAAATCGGCATCGGAGAAGCCTGGGCGTTGTTGGGGCTAGCAATACAAACTTCAAAGCGGTCGGTGGTAGTGTCTTGCGATGCGTGAGCATTCTTGAAACTTCACCAAGGCATTAGCATGAGCCTCGAGCACTGAGCGAGCAAGCATGGAGATCTTGGAGTCTGTCCCATTGTTCCACAACATTGTAGTCACTTTTCTTGATAATCTTGAATTTCCTCCACTTCTTGTTTGAGGTGTCTTGATAACTTCCTTTGGTACTTCATCCGGCGGGATGAGTCTTTGGTTCTTTCCCTTTAGCTTGGGAATGGATTGAATAGTTGGAATGCGAGCTGGAGTCGCGGTGTCTTTTGGAGGAGAGATTTCTGGAGAGAACACCCTTCCGGTTCTGGTCACCTTACTTGATCCGGTGATGTTGTCGATGTCAGGCATGGTAGCTTCAATAGTAAGATCTTCAATGGTCAGAGGGTCTTGCTTGACACCATGATAGTAAACATCAGATCCATAATCCCAAGGAATAGCTTTGTCAGAAGAATATGGAACTGGTCTTGGAGAAGTGATAATGAGAGGTGTCACTCTAGGCACAGGATCAGCAGAGGAAATCCTTATTGTGTTAACATCAGCATAGTCTTTTGGGAAATCGTCACCCCAACCGGTCGCTTTAACATCTTCAATAGGAATCTTGTAGCTATCAGGGATAGTGTACTTCACCATGTATCATACTTTCCACTTGGCTGCCCCAAGGTATCCCACAGAGATGGTGCGGTTTCATTCACATCTTCGATCTTCAACTTAGACATATCTTCACACGACACGCGGTGGTTTCGAAATAGTATCTCACGGTTGTCCATCATACCTTGGACCGTCTTCTCAACCAAGCACAACCATCGGTAGCGGATGGGCACCAGACATTCTCTGGGCATCTTGGATTGACGAAGCTTAGCAAATTCTTCTTACGATCATGAGGAATGGTCAAGTCATCTATGTTGAAAACATAAGTATCGTACAACGACATTGGAACTCTTGTCATGGTTAGGCATAGGCGCTTTAATCACATTGAGTCTCAGGAGGGTCAAACTCAATCAGCTTAGCAATCATATCTTGAATCTTATTCTTGAGCCCAACAATCATCATTACTATGTCACAGGCTGTTGGAGTGGTAAGCACTTAGCATTAGGATTATATCTCGGGAGGAAGTATTGACATTCGGGAGGATCCTCAGTAATCGACTACGCTTTCAACATGTGTTGCAAGGCTTGCGACAATGGCATGTTGATCTTCGTTGCTTCGTGGCGCATTACGGCTCACAGCGTTGTCTCGGCGAGGTTGTCTTGATGTAGGATTGGAATTACAAGCGCCCCCAGTTGAGCACGGTCGGTCTTGGCTCGGCTTTTCGACCATACACGGCATTGGCTTCTTTCTTACCACCAAAGATCTCTTGGCATTGGAAGATGACTCAACTGAATCTTTCCACTCTTGATACCAATCATTTCGCTTCGTATGTCGGCTCGGTGAATCCGGTGAAGAGTTTCAATCGGATGATTGAAGAATGGGCTGTCGGTGTTCCATAAACATATCAACCAACTCCCTATTGGACAAGGGTGGTTGAACTCTGCTAGATCTCTCATACAGCATACTCCTTGAACTTCTCATCACGACCCATAGACATGCTCTGCGATTGCATGCAGTGGGTGTCAATTCACATTGTACTCATCTTGCTTGTAGAAAGCATCGCCACGTCACTCCAAATGCGGATACGGTCATTCTCTAGCGATAATACCACTCCAGAGTTCGGACAAACTCTCTTGAAAATAGTGCATCCACAACTTTTTTGTCCATCGGTGTAGGATTGATCTTACGAACATATGACTTCAAATGACAAGGGCAAGACATGCCATCATATTTGCAAAAGTGGAACCTTGAACTTGGGAGGAATCACAACAGGGGCGAGACTCGAGATCATCAAAATTCATCCGAACATCTTGGGTTTTCCACGAGCATTCAAAGCGGTCTTCAAGTTGTTTGTACCTATCATCTTCATCAGTATTGGCCATCATCATAGTTCTTCTCAAGTTCGGTGTGCCTTCACCATCACCTTTGTTACTTTGCTCATCCTCCTCTTGACACTTCCCTCGAGAGAGCTCAATCGACGACCACTTTAGGACCACCTTTGTAGCGTCACCCATGTTGAGGACCAACAACCTTCTTCTTTACGTTGATGAGCTTCTTGATCTTCTTGGCCTTGGACCAAGCTGGTGAACATCTCTTTGGCCCAGGCATTACGAGCACGAAGATCTTTGTGTCATTCAAGAGCCATTTACGCTAAAATAAATAGCGAGCAAATGAGAAAACCAATCTCTAATGTACCTGTGATGCAATGTTATGCTATGATATGCAATGTTTATGCGAATGCAATGCAATGTTTTCAAGGACCTTAGAGATTTAAATTTGTTAAACAAGCAATGAACAAACATTTATTAGTACTTCTTTTTATTATTATTTTTCTTTTTAAGTACTAAAAGAAAAAACAGATAAATCAAAAAGCTCTAAGTCTCCCACGGGCGCTTCCTCTTGGTGCCGATGTGGGCGTTGATGTTTCGCTCCTCGTGAAGTAGCTTGGTCAAATCTAGCACTTTCTTCTCACCTGCGTAACACTGAGCTTCAAAGGTATCCCTCTCTTCTTTAAGCTGAACCCAAGATCTGTTCAAGTCTTCAACATTAGTAGGCATGTCAGGATGGAGAACAGTATAGGATTCGTCACCTATAGCAACAGGTTCCATAATTACGGGTAAAACAGGCGTGAATGGCATCATGAGGTTTTGAGCTCGAGCTCGCACCCATTTGAGGTAAGGTTCCCAAGGAATGGAGTTCCGGTGCCCCAAAGTCTTGGTATCGGTCTTCTTTACCATGCCCCAAGCGTGTATGAACCTTGTCGATAATTCGGAGATCGTGGTTGTGTCGAACACAATATCTTGGAGAAGCATATCATGAGGACCATCTCTTCGAGCAAAACCAAACTGACGTAAAGCTAGAGAAGGGTTGTAAGTAATACCTCCCCTTATACCTAGGAGTGGTACATTAGGGAATTCTCCATAACGCTCAATGAATGTGAAGTCCTTTTGAGAGAAAAAACTCCAACGGATATCTGAATGAGAGAGTGACATTAGTCTTTGAGACCATCTCAACCTTTGTTCATTCTTCAAAACTGATGGAGGAAGGTGCGAAATAAACCACACGGAAATAACGGTACACAACACATGAGAGTTCCTTGTCTCTTAGTAGTACGAGTGTGGAGAGAATGTAGAATATCCCCAAGTAAAGTAGGCACTGGATTGCGAGTAAGGAATAACTTGATGGCATTGACATCTATGAACTGATCCGAGTTAGGGAATAGAACCAAACCATAGATTAGCAAGGCCACAATGTCTTCGAATGCATGGAAACTCATAACTTTGAGGAATTCTCGGGCTTTCTTAATTAGGAACTTAGCAAGTAAACCCTTAACTCCGCTTCTAGTTTCCCAATTGGCTTCAATGTCTGAGCGCTTAAGATGTAAGGCTGATGCGATGTCTTCGTACTTAGGAACCTTTTCTAAACCGGTGAATGGCATTTGGTCAAGAATAGGTACCCCAAGTAGCTTAGAGAACTCTTCCAAGGTAGGAACTAACTGATAATCCGGGAATGTAAAGAAATGGTGTTTCGGATCCAAGAACTGGAATAGGACATGCATCATATCTTCTTTAAAACCGGAGATAACCAAGTCAAGTAGATAACCATGTCTTTTGATGCATGGTGGGAACTTCAAACCAATTCTTTGAGTAGAAGGTATAACCATGAAGTTGATTCGGATAGTCTTTCTAGAAGCCATAATACCTACAAAACAGAGCAAAGATAAATCCCTAGGTCCTTGAAATAGTTAGAAATGATATGTGTTAAGGACCAAATTGAAGTTATTTTGTACATTATTTTGTGGTCCTTAACAATGTCTTTGTATTTAATTTGTATATTTATTCTAGTATTTTGCTTTAATTAGGTTTTTATCTAGTTTTTGTTTAATATATATTATTTGACTTTAGTTACTCTTAATTGTAGGAATTTATTATCTAACTCTCCCAAGCTTGGATTCAAGAATTTCAAAGAGCTTTAGGGAAGATTCTTTTGAAGATAATTTTGGAAGAGGGAAGCGTGCTACAGGTCGCGCTCAGTGATGTCGGCATGATCACGCTCATTGTGGCGTGGCCAGGACTGTGTGATGAAGCAGAAAAAGGACAGAACCCATGCTTTCACTTTTGAGCCACCAACCCATCATTTCAGCTGACTTTTTGGCTTGTAAAGAAAACAAGAAACACTCCACCATCATTATCTTTCATCTTTGTAAAATCTAGGGCAAGTTTAGGAAGAAACACCATAGCTTTTCATTCTTGATTTTTCTTGGATTTTCATCATCACTACCAACAATCTTGAGAGCAAGCAACCATGGAAATGAGTGGCTAAGCTCTTTTTGTGTCAAGATTAGAGGTAGTTGATCTATATAGTATGTATTTATATTAATCCATTTGTGTATGAACATGGTTGATGATTAATATAGTTGAATATCTTTGTCCTTCATCTTTATGCTTTGAGTTTTGCTTGGAAAAGAATTTTTCAAAGTGACCTAGGATATTCATCCTCTCATAAACAAATTCTAGGAATAGATTTGTGTGTTAGAGTTTACAAAATATTGAACTTAATGATTATCATGCTAATAGTTGTAGTGAGGAATCATGCAAGGATTAACATGATAACATTCACAATCTTGGTGGGAAATCTACAAGATTGAGAGGATATGTATTTGTAGAAATCATCTATTATGTTCATCACTTGATTAAATGAATATGTATGAAACTAGATCAATGAAACTAATCTTGACATGCCTTCTTAACTTGAAAACAATCTCAAACTCTCTCTAATCCAAACTATAACTCTCTTTGAAAGACTTAATTTAGTTGTTGTTTGGAAACTCATGGTTTTAGTAGAATAGATAACAAACCCATTGGTTACATCATCTTAAAACATACTTTTCTATTGAAAGACTATAACATGCACCAATCCACATGGAATCGATAATTAAAAATACTTTGTTCACGGAAAAATCCTACAACAAAATGGGCCGTTCTTGGCGTTTGATGTTGTTAGTATAGCAATAGTTGTGTGTTTAAGACTTTTCTACTAATCTCTCTTTGTTTCTTTTGTGTGGCTAGACTTTTTGAGGAATTAGTTTATGCGGGAAGTATTCCGGTCGACCAACTCCTTTTCGATCCGAAATTGAAAGGACTAGGAGACTTAATAGTAGTGCTAAAAGAAGAAAAGACAAGCTAGGCAAAAACAAGAAAAAGAGAAAGAGAGAAGCATCTACTTCTTCAACACCACCGTGTTTGGAGAAGTCACCACTATGGAGGAGAATCAACCACCACCACCACCACCACCACGGGGGCCGTGTGTCAATAGCCCTCACCATAATGCTCAATTTGCCCGACAAGCAAATGCAAGGGTTGGAAATGAAAGCAGGGTTGCTTCAACTTCTCTATGCAAGTCCATTTCATGGCCACGACCATGAAGACCCTTACACTCACCTTACCAAGTTTTATGAGATCGCGGGGCGCGGGTGCTCCGGAAGACCAAGAAGAGCAATATTTCCAAGGCTTTTCCCTCATTCTCTAGTGGGCAAGGCAAAAGATTGGTATCTTGATCAATTGCAAGAGACAATGACTAATTGGAATGTTTTGGAGGAAAAGTTTCTTGACGCTTTTTCCTCAATCACGTTTCATGGAGGCTAAGGCGGCTATCTCGGTATTTTCGCAAGGAGTGAACCTTTGAATCGGGCATGGGAAAGATATAAGTCTATGCTAAGGAAGTGTCGAGCCACGGTTTGTGAGCTTACACAAATTCATATTTTCGAAATGGTCTCCAACCTCAACATAAATTGTTGTTGGATGCCACGGCGGGAGGTTCTTTGATGGCAAAAACACCGTATGAAGCAATCCAAATAATTGAGAAGATGGGTAGGAATGATCATCAAACTCAACATGATCAAGGAGGTGTACAAGTGGCGGAGTTTTAGAAATTGGTTCGAGTCATGAAGCACTTGTGGCGCAAAACAAATTGTTTGCGAAACAAGTTGAAGAATTGACAAAACAAATGGCTAAACTCCCTCAACAAATCATGGAGTTACAAGGAGCATCAAATAAGCAAGCTCACCAAATATCTTGTTGTGAATTGTGCAAAGGAGATCATAAAACCGGCTTTTGTCCTCCGGAGAATGAGGAAGCTAACTATGTGGCCAACCAAGGCCAAGGGTACCAACAACGAGCTCCTTACCCTTATCAAAATCAAAACCAAGGTTACCAACAAAGGGGTAATCAAGGTTATCAAGGAGGGTGGAGGCAAGATAACAATAACCAAGGAAGGCAAAATCCATATCAAACACAAAATCAAAATCAAAGTCAACAACAAAATCAAGGTCAACAACAAAACCAACCTCAAAATCAAGTGAGATCGTCCAACATTCAAGACACTCTAGCTCAATTTATGCAAGCTTCTATGGCTAATCAAAAGAGCACGGAGGCTTCTATAAAGAATTTGGAAACTCAAGTGGGACAACTCGCTAAGCAACTTTCGAACAAAGTGCTTGACATCATTTTCCCAACTATGCAAACAAATCCTAAGGAGCATTGCAAAGCCATAACAACAAGAAGTGGTAGAGTTTGTGATGAGAAAAGGAAGGTAGTTGAAAGAAAAAAGAAAGTAGTGGAGAAGGATGAAGAAGAAATAGTGGAGGAAGAGGTAGTTGAAAATGATGAAGGGGATGAAGTTGAAAAGCATGATAATGTTGATGTGGAGGATGATTTAGTTGAAAATGAGGTGTTAGTTGAAAATGAAAAGGAAAATGGTGTAGTTGAAAAGGAGAAAGTAGAGGAGAAAAAGAAAAGAAAAGAAGGAAAAGAAGGGTAACTTATCCATTGAGAAGTTTACCATATCCTCACCTTCCTTCTAAAAAGGATGATGCAAAGCACTATGCTAGGTTTATGGATATTTTCAAGCAATTGCAAATAAATATTCCATTTACCGAAGCATTAGAGCAAATGCCCAAATATGCAAAATTCATGAAGGATATCTTGACGAAAAGAAGAGGTACGGATCAAGAAACCATAATGGTGGATGCTAGTTGTAGTGCAATAATTCAACGCACTATTCGAAGAAAGTGATCCGGTCGTGTAACTTTGCGTGACCATTGGGGATGTATCGTCGGAAGGATTAATTGATTTGGGGTCAAGCATCAACTTGATTCCATTATCCATTGTGAAGAGATTGGGGGAGATTGAATTAAAGTCCACGAAAATGACATTGCAATTAGCGGATAAGTCTATTACTCGCCCACAGTAGCTTTAGATTTGTTGGTGAAAGTGGACAAATTCTTTTTTCCGGTGGACTTTGTAGTCATAGACATGGAGGAAGATGTGGATGCACCTTTAATTCTTGGAAGACCATTCATGAAGACGGCAAGGATGATGATTGATATAGATGATGGCCTCATGAAGGTGAGAGTACAAGATGAAGAGATTTGCTTTAATCTTTTGAAGCAATGAAGCATCCATGGATAAGAAAGATTGTTTCAAGATTGGCGTTATTGAGGAAGCAACACAAAGTGAATGATGATGATGATAGTCGAGATATTGAGGGTGTTTGGAAGGAGTGGAAATTTCAAAGGAAATGCACCCTTGGGAGGAAGAAGAGGAAAGTTTGAAAAAGATCTAAAGATGACGACCAAAAACTTGAGTTGAAAGAGCTACCGTCTCATTTAAAGTATGTGTTTCTTGAGGAGGGAGGTAAAAGCCGTAATCATTAGCAATACATTGTCGGAGAATGAGGAGGAAAGCTTGAAGTTTTGAAATCGAACAAAAATGCGATTGGTTGGGTCTTAGCCGATTTGAAAGGCATAAGCCTGGCCTATTGTATGCACAATATTATGATGGAGGATGAGTACAAACGGTAGCCCAACCTCAGCGATTGAATCCGGTGATGAAGGAGGTAGTTCGCAAAAAGTAGTGAAGATGCTTGAGCGGGGATGATTTACCCAATTTCGGATAGTCGTGGGTGAGCCGGTTCATGTGGTTCCTAAGAAAGGAGGATTGACGGTTGTATCTAATGATAAGGATGAGCTAGTGCAAACAAGAAAAGTGACGGGGTGAGAATGTGTATTGATTACGTGGAAGCAACAAAGCGGCGAGAAAAGATCATTTTCCTCTTCCGTTCATGGACCAAATGTTAGAAAGGCTTGCGGGACAACAATACTATTGTTTCTTGGATGGTTATTCGGGATATAATCAAATATCGGTGAATCCGAAAGATCATGAGAAAACGGCTTTCACATGTCCGTTTGGAATTTTCGCGTATAGCGTATGCCTTTCGGCTTATGCAATCGTGCAACATTCAAAGGTGCATGCAAGCTATATTGCGATTTGATTGAAAAGACAATTGAAGTTTTATGGATGACTTTTCCGTTTTGGAGCTTCATTTGATTTATGTTTGGAAAATTTGGACACCGTCTTGAAGAGGTGTGTGCAAACCAACTTGGTCTTAAATTGGGAAAAATACAACTTTATGGTGACCGAGAATTGTCCTTGGCCACAAGATATCTTCAAGAGGAATTGAGGTTGACAAAGCAAAATTGATGTTATCGAGCGCTTCCCCACCTATCAATGTCAAAGGCATTCGACTTTTTGGGTCATGGGATTCTCGAAGATTCATCAAGGACTTCTCCAAAATAGCCAAACCTTTGAGCAACTTGCTCAACAAAGATAAGTTTTCTTGTTTGATAATGATTGTTTGTTAGCTTTTGAAAAATTAAAGGAGAATTTGATAAATGCACCCATAATCACGCCTAATTGGAAACTTGATTTTGAACTAATGTGTGACGCTAGTGATTATGCGGTAGGAGCCGTATTAGGCCAAAGGAAGAACAAAATCTTCCATGCTATACATTATGCGAGCAAAGTTTTGAATGATGCTCAAATTAACTATGCAACAACTGAAAAAGAGTTGCTCGCAATTGTATATGCATTGGAAAAGTTTCGTCCTTACCTAATTGGTTCCAAAGTTGTGGTTTTCACGGATCATTCGGCGATAAAATATCTGCTTACCAAACCGGATTCTAAACAAAGGCTAATCCGATGGATTCTTCTTTTGCAAGAATTTGATTTAGAGGTCCGTGATAAAAAAGGTTCGGAAAATTTGGTAGCGGATCATTTGTCTCGCTTAGTGAACGTAAAAATTACGGACAAGGAAAAAGAGGTGAAGGAGGAATTCCCTGATGAGAAGTTATTTGCAATCCAAGAGCGACCGTGGTTTGCCGACATGGAAAATTACAAGGCCGGGATTAATCGGAAGATTTGACTTGGAATGAGAAGAGGAAATTTTTAGCCGATCAGTATTATGTGTGGGATGAACCTTACATTTTAGGTTGAGTAGTGATGGATTGCTAAGAAGGTGTGTGAGTGATGAAGAGGCCAAAACATTCTTTGGCATTGTCACAATTCCCTTGTGGGGACACTATAATGGAATGCGGACAGCCACCAAAGTCCTCAATCGGGATTTTATTGGCCTTCGCTATTCAAAGATGCGTGTGCTCACGCTAAGTCATGTGACAAATGTCAACGAAGTGGTGGGATAGGAAAAAGAGATGAAATGCCATTGAACAATATGTTGGAAGTGGAGGTATTTGATTGTTGGGGGATTGATTTTGTCGGTCCTTTTCCATCATCGTTTTCAAATGAATATATTCTTGTAGCTGTGGATTACGTGTCAAAGTGGGTAGAGGCCATTGCTTCGCCTAAGGCCGGCCTTAATATTATCAAATTTTTGAAAAGAAACATTTTTTCTCGTTTTGGTGTGCCTAGGGTGCTCATTAGTGATGGTGGGTCGCACTTTTGCAATGCATTGTTACAAAAACTTTTAAGACAATTTGGTGTAAAGCATAAAGTGACGACCCCCTGTCACCCTCAAGCAAATGGCCAAGCCGAAGTGTCTAATAGGGAAATCAAAAAGATTTTGGAAAAAACTGTTTCGGGTTCTAGAAAAGATTGGTCACAAAAATTAGATGAAGCTTTGTGGGCGTATCGAACCGCGTATAAAGCTCCTATCGGACTAACCCCGTTTCAGGTTGTGTATGGCAAAACTTGTCACCTCCCGGTAGAGATGGAACACAAAGCATTGTGGGCCCTCCGATTCTTGAATTTTGATCCATCCTTGGCGGGTGAAAAGCGAAAATTACAACTCGTTCAATTGGAAGAAATGCGCGAGGAGCATACCATTCAAACCGGAGGTACAAAGCAAAGTTAAGGTTTCTCATGATAAGAAGATAAAGATCAAGGAATTAAGGCGGACAAAAGGTTCTCTTGTTCAATTCTCGGATGAGGCTTTTCCGGAAAACTCAAAACAAAGTGGTCGGTCCGTTTTAATCAAAGAAGTCAAGAGTATGGTGCAATTGTCTTGCAAGACCTTGCACGAACAAAGAATGGACGGTGAATGGGCGGTTGAAGCAGTGCGTTGGCGGAGAGGTGAGCGCAACATAGCGAATCCTTCTTTGATGATCAATGATCATCATGAACCGTCGAGCTCTACCGACGTTAAACAAAGCGCTTGTTGGGAGGCACCCCAACATTGTAAATATTCTTCCTTGAACTCATTTACACTTGCCTTACATTAATTTCTTTGTTTTCTTAAAATTTCAAAATCTGCGGTCCCTTTACTTGACCATCTGGCGAAACTTTCGCTCGGTAATCAGGATTGAAAAAAAATTATTTGAAAAAATCGATTTTTGGAGGCCCATTCGTGGCACGAGATGTTTAATCGGGGTTAGGGTTCCTTTCAACCCTTTTCACTCTTTTCTTCACCATTCCTCACTCTATAAAACTCTACAAAATCTGACCAAAATCTCGAATTTTTGCGAATTTCAATCAATCAATCAACCAAGGCTTCCTAGTAAGTATTCTATGTTTTCCTTTCTCAATTTCGTATACATTGCATGTTTAGGTTAGATTTTGAAAACCTAGGGTTAGGAATTTTCAATTTTCTCTTAGAATTAGGATGTTTTGTGTTAGAAAGTAACAAGATGTTATTTTAGCTGCCCTAGGAAGTGTTTGTGTGGAGAAAAATTACATTTTGAAGAATTTTTACGGAAATCATGACTTGTGATCGCAGCTCAATGTGATCTGCAACGAAAAATTCTTCTGCTGTGTTTTAGTGTTTCCGATTAGTTGTAATGCTTTGGTTGGTTGGTTTGCTTTCTTTGTTGCATGATTCATTGCTAATGGACACCTCGGTGTCACTTTTTATTGATTTTGTGTTGAAATTTCGGATGGCACCTAAGCGACAAAGAGTTTCCTCTTTGAAATTTGGGTCCTCTCGACTCTTCGTTCGATCTTTGTGCGATTCTTGGGGCTGTTCGGAGGCTCGCTACAAAGAGCTCGAGGAGCGAAACATCTGGATTGAGCGCACCATCAGCCTCCGTGAGCAAGGGCACTACTGCACGCCTCATGTCATCCTTGATAACTACGGGTTGGAAGTTCTTTGTAACCCTCAGACAAAGGTGAACGTGGAGCTTGTTCGCGAGTTCTATGCTAATGCTATCCCGGCCGAGGGATGTGATTTTCGAATTGCTTCCGTTGTTCGAGGCAAATCCGTTTCTTTCTCTCACACAGCTATCAACAGTTTTCTGGGCATCAACTGGACAGCCCCAGAGGACCAATTGGATGTCTACCATGAGCATCTGGCTCGTGGTAATTGGGATTACAACATGCTGAGGACTAAGCTCTGTTTGTCGGGGCATTCTTATGAATTGAATCGGGCTGGTCAACCTTTGAAATTCAACAGGGCCAGTCTGAAAACCGATGCCCGCGTTATGATGGGTGTGGCTCTCTACAATCTGAAACCTAGGAGCCACGCATCTTCGATACCCATGGAGACGGCAGGTTTGATTGCTTACATACTCGATGAGGAGCAAATTGATTTTGGCCGTCGATCGCGAATGAGTGAAGAGGTTACGCAGTTATACCTCCGGGGGCGTATAAAGTGTGTTCTCACTTATCACAGGTTGATTATGGGTTTGCTTAAGAGGCGAAGGTGGCCTTTCTGTGTAGGACACCTAACCATTGATGGAGTTGTTGATGATCACTCATGATCGATTTTGTAGGGTCCTTGATAATTGCCTTGACTGTCGATTGCGGCGGCACTTCCTCAAGCTAGTCCATCGGAAGAATGGAGCAGAAAGATGCATCTCGCTCATCGAGAGCATTTATGTTTATGCATGAGAGCATGGAGCACCTTGCTCTGATTAGAGGCAGGGTGAACCATTTCACTTTCGCTGCAGGTGGCAGCTCGAACATATCTTTGGTTGGCGGGGTCGGGCCAAATCTTTGAGAGGAGGTGGGAGATGAGGATGATGGTGAAGAGTTCGGTTACGGTTCGGTTCGACTCGGGGTCGATTGGAATTCGATTCGAGGCGATGATGATGATTTCTTTCATTTTCCTGCTTTTATTTTACTTTCAGCATTCTAGTTCTAGATTTTACTTTGCATTTTAGTTTTAAACTCTGGATTTTGTTGGTTGCCATCCAATTTTGGGGATTGGCTTGTAATTCCAATTAACATTTTGTAGGCATGGAGCCTAAATACTTCTTTTTAAGTTTTAAACACCATTTTGGGGGTGTCTTTTTATTTTAGTTTAGTTTCTTTTATTTTGTTCTATTTTATTTTATTTTTAGATTCTAGTTATTTCGTTTGAATGTACTTCTTGTGGTTTGTCCGAATTCTTCATCGGGTCTTCAAAGCTAGTAAGCGTGTTTCACCAAAGTGATGGTGATGATAAAATTCTTGATTCATTCCACAAAGAAGGTACACATTTTATCGTTTTGTAGAAACATAACATGTCTATGAAATTTGTTCTTTATGCAAGATATTTCGGCATGTACAAATAAAAAAAAATTGTGTTCACATTCGAATCATTAGGACATAAACCATATATGTGAGAAGCTTCCACTTTTTACCAAATATAGAGTGTATAGTAGTTGTGTTAACTCGTGTGATTCATGCTTAATCTTTACTTGTTTGTGATAACTTGGAAACTAAGAAATGATCAAGGCAATTTTTGTGCATTATGAGGAAAACCACCAATTCTAAAGGGCTTCAATTACCCGTGAGAGGCGAATCCTTGTGAACCCTTTTGAGCTTAAGTAGTATTTGTAGGATGAATGTATCAAATCAACTAATTGTTAAGTAGGCCACTTAATAGTTGTTGATAATCTTTGAAAAATTCAATGATAATTCATTCTATAAATTTTCTTGTTTGTGAATACCAACCCTTTTGTTAATTAACCCTTGAAGAGCATGTTTTTGAATAAAAAAAGGATTGATATAAATGAAGTTGGGGAGGTGGATAAAAAAGAACCTAGAATTGATGGCACAATGATCCTAAAGAAGAAAAAGAATAGAGAAAAAGAAAAATACAAAAAGAAGAAAGATTTGTATACAAAAAGAAAGCAAAAAGAAAAAAAAGAGAGGATCATTGTGTGATAAGAAAAGAGGTTGTGAATAATAAGGTGGGAATTAGTTATGAAATGCTTTTCATATCCTTTTACCCGATTCGTTTCAATGGCTTTGTACTTAAATATCCCTTGTTTCTAACCTAAGCCAAATTACAACCTTGAAAGTCCTTAGTGATCTTTGTTTCCATTTTATCATTTAACTTGTTTCGATGAATGCATGAATTATTCTGGATGTGCATAATTATCAGTGAGAGTGTTTAGTCCTTTGTGAATATTCATTTTGTTCTTCATGAATTCTGAAGAAATGATTAGGTGATTCAAGTGTGAACATATCTTTTGTTTTGTTATATGTTTTGATATATTGTGTTTAAAACTTAATTCATGGCCATGTTGTGTTTAGAAGAAGCGATTGATGTGTGCTTTTGCCTGGTATGTCGAGTTTGAACCATTACTCTTGTGTGAGTTTGCATGCTTGCATTTTTGTTCTTTCTAGCTTTGTAAGATTATTGACTTTTGTTTGAGGACAAACAAAGAAGTAAGTTGGGGAGAGTTGTTAAGGACCAAATTGTAGTTATTTTGTACATTATTTTGTGGTCCTTAACAATGTCTTTGTATTTAATTTGTATATTTATTCTAGTATTTTGCTTTAATTAGGTTTTTATCTAGTTTTTGTTTAATATATATTATTTGACTTTAGTTACTCTTAATTGTAGGAATTTATTATCTAACTCTCCCAAGCTTGGATTCAAGAATTTCAAAGAGCTTTAGGGACGATTCTTTTGAAGATAATTTTGGAAGATGGAAGCATGCTACAGGTCGCGCTCAGCGCGGTGTCAGCATGATCGCGCTCAGCGCGCGTGACCGGGCTCAGCGCGGTCTGCGAAAAAAGCAGAAAAAGGACAGAACCCATGCTTTCACTTTTGAGCCACCAACCCATCATTTCAGCTGACTTTTTGGCTTGTAAAGAAAACAAGAAACACTCCACCATCATTATCTTTCATCTTTGTAAAATCTAGGGCAAGTTTAGGAAGAAACACCATAGCTTTTCATTCTTGATTTTTCTTGGATTTTCATCATCACTACCAACAATCTTGAGAGCAAGCAACCATGGAAATGAGTGGCTAAGCTCTTTTTGTGTCAAGATTAGAGGTAGTTGATCTATATAGTATGTATTTATATTAATCCATTTGTGTATGAACATGGTTGATGATTAATATAGTTGAATATCTTTGTCCTTCATCTTTATGCTTTGAGTTTTGCTTGGAAAAGAATTTTTCAAAGTGACCTAGGATATTCATCCTCTCATAAACAAATTCTAGGAATAGATTTGTGTGTTAGAGTTTACAAAATATTGAACTTAATGATTATCATGCTAATAGTTGTAGTGAGGAATCATGCAAGGATTAACATGATAACATTCACAATCTTGGTGGGAAATCTACAAGATTGAGAGGATATGTATTTGTAGAAATCATCTATTATGTTCATCACTTGATTAAATGAATATGTATGAAACTAGATCAATGAAACTAATCTTGACATGCCTTCTTAACTTGAAAACAATCTCAAACTCTCTCTAATCCAAACTATAACTCTCTTTGAAAGACTTAATTTAGTTGTTGTTTGGAAACTCATGGTTTTAGTAGAATAGATAACAAACCCATTGGTTACATCATCTTAAAACATACTTTTCTATTGAAAGACTATAACATGCACCAATCCCTATGGAATCGATAATTAAAAATACTTTGTTCACGGAAAAATCCTACAACAATATGCAATGCGAATGATGTCATGATGTCATGTTTGGCACACACAATCAATTCACACAATGAGCCTAGGTTTAAGGCTTGCAAGAGGTCTAGGTGATTACCCACCAAAAGTTTGAGTTGGTTCATCCTGTCCTTTAATAGTAAGGGTTCTAGGAATCTCACATCATTGATCTTTCGTGGCGCTTATTTCAATCTGACCAAGTGGTCGATCGAAAATGTCCCAAAGTCGATCTCAATGGCGTAGCATCAGTATCAACCAACCTTAGTCGCACCAAAGCTGGCCATCTCGCTACCATCTAATGGCTAAGATGGGTCAATTAAGGTTCTAAAAGTTTAGTTAGCGCTTGATGACCTGCGAAGCCAAATATTATCCTCAACTTGGGAATGAAGAGTATCGGGACAACCAAAGTGTCACGCTAACGTAGCCATCATGTTGACCGTTTTGATATCGTCATCGCGACGATTATTGCTACTTACATAAAAACCGGATCGGTGTAGGACCCAACGATATAATACCCAAGCAACCCATAAAGATAAAGCAAGCAAGTCAACAGAAAGCAATAAAGGTGATTTTGAAATCCTTAAGGCAATTCTCTCTTTTTAGGGTAACTTCCCACAAAGTCGCTAGTTATTTGTCGGTCAATGAGTTTGTAGGTTTTGTATCGCAAATGTGCGGATAGCAGAGTCGCCACCGACTTTTCTTTTATCCAATTAAGGAAGGTGAAAAGAAAAAAGACCTTCGTTAGATTACGAGTAAGGGAGAAGGTTATGAAAAGGAAGGTATTAACCCCTTTCCATCCGTAGTTATCTACGGGCTCTTAGTTACTCTAGATCACTTTAAAATTGTGCTACGTGTGTTTGACAAAATGTTTTGAAAAGGCATTTCGCTTTGACTTTGTAATGATTCATGTAGGAATGTATACAAAGTGTTAAAATGTTTCGTTTTTGAAAGAGTTTGAACTTTGACAAAAGTGTGTGGTGTGAAAAGTATTTTGATAGAGCAAGCAACTAAAAGTCTTTATTACCTACTCGAATTGGTCGTTTTCGTGTCATTTCGTTCCTTTAGAATAGCGCTATCCATACCATTAGTTGGTAGGTAACTCCATTCGTTGGATGTAAGCGGGACATTGAAGGACATCGTATGGTCATAGAAGGCAACTTGTAGGAAGTATCCTAGCACATTCGAAGGACTATCATCATTTTCGTAGGCGATAATCGAGGTCAAGATCATGTATTCGTGGCGACATCGTGGGTCTTATGATCTTTGTATCGAAGGGACTATGATGATTTGTTTTGAAGGCAGCGGTGCTAGAATACCTCTACGTTCGAGGACTTGACCATTTGAATTCGTAAAACGAGAGAGAATTACCTAAAGTGCGTGTGTGAAAAGAGTGTGTTGATTTCGGATATGTTATCTTGAAAATTAGTGGGCTATGTTCATTTTATCTTGCCATACGCCTAATTACTAGCGGTTTATAGGTGCGGAAATTAAATGCGGAAAGTAAAAGTGCGGAAAGTAAATGTCCTACGCTATTACATGGCTTTGGGCGGATACATAATTTAAATCGGAAAATAAAGACCTAATTTAAACTATTACATCCCATATCTGATTACATTATTGGAAAAAAATGAAAGCGGTAAAGCGTCTGAAGCGGAAGAACTGCGAAGCGATAAGAGAAATCGGGAAATATGATGAAATCGAAATAAGAAAATGTTAGAAAAATGCAAATTTTATATGAAAATTATTACATCTGGAAATAATATAAATATGCTAAAATAAATTTTTGGGATTTTTTAGATGCAATTTAATAATTTAAAATGAATTAAAAGTGATTTAAATGCAAAATTATGAATAAAAATAAATATGCATGCAAAAATATATTTTTTAATTTATTAAATTAAATAAAGGTTTTCTGAAAATAATGTGAAAAGAAAAATAATTTTTAGTGATTTTTAATGCATAAAATAAAATTATGAAAAGAAATTAAATTGATGCAAAATATTAAAATAATTAGAAAATAGAAAAATAGTTGAAAAGTTGAAAGTTTGAGAAAAAGAAACCAAAACCAGTGCCAATGGGAATCGAACTGGAGACATGTGAGAGGATCTTGGAGCAGTGATACCTTAACCACTAGGCGGCTTGCACTTGTTGTCATGGAATGGAAGCGGATGATCATGAGATACTGCAGCGTTTGTCGGGAAGTCAAAGTCTGATCGCTAGTGGGGTCCAAGTTGAACGAAGGAATGAATCAGGGCGCTCCATTGTGCCACGCTTGCTCGTGGGGTCGGATAGTCGGTGACAAGACCCTAGCTCGGTCGTCTTCTCCCGAGATTCTTGGAACACCGCAAAATAGCGAATACAAAGAAAAAGACCTTGTCCACCTAAATCGGACCTCAGAATCCATTGGTGGTATTAGTTTTGTGAATCGGCTGTCAGGCGGTTAAGCTCACGATCCGAAAAACCTAGTAATGGCATTATCGATTCGGCGTTCAAAACCAAAACGATTGCCGGATCAAACCCTAGGCATCTTGTGAACATGATAAAAGCATTAGAATCAATGGAAACAAGCGGATACTAAAAGTGCAAAATCAAGAAAATATTGAATATGTATGCATGTATATGGCTCGATCCAGCTTGTTTTAACCCATGGTAAGAGTGTATACTTACTCAAACTTACCTCCTGAGGACAATGGGATGGTTTTTGATGGCTGAAAGTGGCTGCACAATAGAATTTGAATTTCTCAAGTTTTGAGAAATTTTTGCAAAAATAAGGGTTTGGCTTGAGCTAGGGTTTCGTGTGGCTTGCTGGCTATGATACTTGGTATTTATAGAGAGGATTTGGAGAGAAAAAGGAGTGAAAAAAGATTTGATTTGGAGAATTCAATTTTTTTTCAAATAAAAATCAAATTTTGAAAGAAATTTGATTTTTCCCTTTAATGCATGATCATGCACGAATTTGGCAAGAGTTTTGGGCTATCTTGGACTTCAAGGAAGATATAAATCCAACTCATTTGAAAAAATAATTTATTTTCATATTTTATATGATTTAATTTTGAATTAAATGTCTTAAAATTCAAAGATAAATCATAAAAATAGAAAATTACCATATTAACATTTATGGGTCAAAAATCATGTCATGAACAAGTTTGGATCAAAAGATTTTAGACCCCTTTGGAAAATTTTGCATTTTGACCAAAATGTCCTTTTGTGCAATTGTCCAAAATTGCCCAACTTCTGAGTAGTGTATCTTGCTCAATTTCCCACATTTTTTAGTGTTCTTGGACTTTTTGGAAAGCTCTTAGAGTCCTCTAACCAACTTTTTTGGTCTCATCTCAATTGGAGTTTCCATGCTCAATATATCTTCAAAACAAAAAGTTGACTTTTTGTTGACTTTGAAAATGACCTGTAATGTTTTGGGCCATACCTCTCAAATGAAGCATTTTTTGGACATTCTTGTGAGACATGAAGTTGTAGAGAATTGAATTTCCTTCAAAACAAGAGGTGGTGGAAAAATTTCTGATAAAGTATGAAGAAGTTATGATCAGTCAAAGTTTGGTTGACTTTTCATCTAGAAACCCTAATTTGGAAAGTTTGACTTTTGAGCAAATCTTGAGTTTTCTTGATGAATCATGATCAACCCTTGATCAAATGATGAATGTAACTTCAAAATGAGGATGTTGACCAAAAATCAGAAGTTTTGACTGTATGTTGACCACAGTTGACTTTTTGTCCAATACACCCGATTTTCAACCATCTGAGCAATTGTCTGAGCAATCTTGACTTGTGAGGCTTGAAACTTGACATGGGGAATCTTTGAAGCATATGAGGAGGCATGAAGACCATTGGAGATGTTGGAAGCCCATCTTGATCTGAGAAATTCCAAACCCTAGTTTGGGTTGATTGTCTAGGAGAGAGTTTGTCTGATCAACTCTTGAGGAATCCTTGAGTATAGATGTATGGAAATCCTTGAGAAGATGGAGGGCAAATTTTGGGGTATGACACGTATAAACACATGATCTCCTTCATTAAACTCGAGATCCTTCCTCCTCTTATCATGATAACTCTTCTGACGATTCTGAGAAGTTCTCATTTTCTATTAAATCATCTTAATCTTTTAGAAATCATTGGACAATTTCGATCAATCACGCACTCTCTCCAGATTCGTACCAACACAATGGTGTCCGACACCTCCTACCGTGCAATGCCTCAAACGGGGCCATACCAATACTCGAGTGAAAACTATTGTTGTAGGTAAACTCAACCAATGGTAGATAACTATCCCAAGCTCCACCTTTTTCTAACACACAAGCTCGCAACAAATCCTCTAACGACTGAATCGTTCTCTCCGTCTAACCATCTGTCTGCGGATGATAAGCAGAACTCAACCGCAACTTAGTACCCAAAGCTTCTTGCAATCCCGTCCAAAACTTAGAGGTAAACCTGGGATCTCTATCCGACACAATGCTAGAAGGAATACCGTGCACACTCACGATCTTCTCGACATACAACTCTGCCAACCTTTCTGAAATTCCTGGCAGCAGATACGTGATGTCACAGAGAATGTTATGACACAGTATCTGACACTCAGTTAACAATTCACACAGTAAATTTAAACAGCTGTAAAGAACACAATAAATTGTTTACCTAGTTCAGTGTGTAACAACACCTACATCTGGGGGCTACCAAGCCAGGGAGGAAATTCACTATTAGTAGAATTAATTCAGGAATAAACCAACGGTTTATCTCACTTAAAACCTACCCAATGCAACTTCAATCTAAGTCCTACTTAAACACGAGTTCTACTCACTCCCCTCAATCACGGTGATATTAACCTATTGATTAATTGAATTGTGAAGACACTCTTCAATAAACAAACTTGATCTTGCTTCAAAGCTTTAATCAAGAGACATAACACTCATGCTTCAAAGCTTTGGTGATAAACTACCCTTACAACCAAATCCTAGTCCAAAGCACTTATCAATTGATAATTGCTTGGCTCACAAAGTAACTAAATTACACAAATTACAACATGCTAAATCTTCAATACGATCGAGGCGCCAGCGAGTAAGGTTCTTTTCCTTTTATAGAAGGTCTTGAAACTTGGTTTGGGCTTCCATAAAATAGTTAGGGTTCACTTAATTAATCCTAAAGACTTGGTCTCTTTAACAACCAGTTTAGGTTTAACTAAGATTAACCAATTAGTCACGTGAGCATGTAATCTAATAACATAAAACATAATAAAACAACTCAACAAACTTCACGAAAACTCTCGGGAAAAATAGATCTGAGCGATAAATGTCACGAGAATGTCATAACATCGGTTATGACATCGTCAATCTTCTGCGAATTCCAGCCGATTATTTGCTTTCGTTCGTACTTAAACATCCTTCTCATGCCGAATTTATCTTCAACTATGAATGTCATGACATTAGTCTAGACATTGTCATATCCTAGTTTTACCAAAAATTAATGCCAACATAAAAGCACTTACAAACTCCCCCTTTGGCACATTTTTTGGCTAAAACAAACTAAACTATCAGAGTACCCATGCAGTAGAAAATAGAACTAGTCTAAGCTAATCTAAATTTAAAAACCAGATCCTAAAGAAGATATATTCTACCCACAATTTTCATACAATTGCCCATAAAGCCCCATAAATAGTTCTCCCCCTTTTTAGCCACAAAGGGGCCAAAGGTACCAGTACAAATGCCCCCAATCATTCATCATATAAATAAGTACCATCAAAGTTTAAAGATTACACCTCTGTCAAAATAATACACATATCCAAAACAACCAGAATTAAAACAGGCACAAGAAAGTAAGTCAATTCTCCCATGAGGCTCATTTCAAACTCAGCTTGCATTTGGTTGGCAAAATGTCTCACCATTTTATCTGACATTCCTCCAAACACTATGTCATCAACATAAATTTGAGCTACTATTATCTTTCCTCCTTCATTCTTGACAAAGAGTGTTTTGTCTAAACCTCCTTTCCTGTAACCTTTATCAATAAGGAACTTTGTTTCAGACCATATAAAGCTTTCCTCAATTTGTAAACATGACCAGGAAGGTTAGGATCCACAAATCCTTTAGGTTGTTCAACATATACTTCCTCAGTTAAGTAGCCATTTAGGAAGGCACTTTTTACATCCATTTGAAACAGCTTGAATTTTAGAATGCAAGCAACTCCTAACAATAATCTGATTGATTCGAGCCTAGCCACAGGAGCAAAAGTCTCATCAAAATCAATCCCTTCAACTTGAGTGTATCCCTGTGCAACAAGTCTGACTTTATTTCTGGTGACAACCCCTTTTGCATCAGACGTGTTCTTGTAGATCCACTTTGTGCCAATGATGTTTGTTCCTTCTGGTCTAGGAACTAACTCCCTACTTCATGTTGCTTGGCTGGTTCAATTCATCTTGCATTGCTCGATCCGGTATTCATCAGTTAGAGCCTCTTTGACATTCTTTGGCTCAATCTTTGACACAAAACAAGAGTTTGAGATAATTTCTCTAGATCTTGTAATAACTCCACTATTAGGATCTCCAATGATGAGTTCCTTTGGACGATCTTTACGAATTCGATGGAAGGATCTTTGTTAGCTTCCTGGTTCGGACTTTGGTGAAGTAAGGAGACACATCATCCTTATTAGACACTTGTGGTGATGTCTCAAACAATGTCTCAACATCATATGGGACATTGTTTTCCGATGTTGATCATCAACTATGACATTAATAGACTCCATCATAACTTTTGTCACGGGTTGAATACTCTATATGCTCTGCTTGTTTGTAGAGTATCGAGAAAAATGCCTTCATCACTTTTAGAGTCCATCTTTCTCCTTTGATCACGATCTGTCAGAATATAACATTTGCTACCAAACACATGGAAATATTTCACAGTAGGTTTTCTTCCCTTCCATATTTCATACAGGGTGGAGGATGTTCCCTTTCTCAAGGTGACCCTATTGTATTCATAGCTTCAGCCCAAAAATGAAGAGGAAGTTTCTTAGCATGAATCATTGCTCTGGAAGATTCCTGTATAGTCCTATTTTTCCTTTCCACAACCTCATTTTGTTGAGGAGTTATAGGTGAGGAGAACTCATGATTGATTCCCGAGGCGAATTCATCAAACTTGCTATTCTCAAATTCCTTTCCATGATCACTTCTAATTCTAACAATGCAGCCTTCCTTTTCTCTTTGAAGTCTTTTGCATAATTCTTTAAAGACATCAAACACATCAGATTTCTCCCTGATGAAGTTTATCCAGGTGAATCTGGAAAAATCATCCACAACAACATAAGCATATGTTTTTCCACCAAGGCTTTCAACCTGCATAGGCCCCATCAAATCCATGTGCAACAGTTCCAACACCTTGGAGATGGTCAGATGTCTTGACATTGGATGTGACATTCTGGTTTGCTTTCCAACCTGACATTCACCACAAATTCTTCCTTCATCAATATGCAGTCTTGGAATCCCTCTGACAGCCTCCATGGATATGATCTTTTTCATCCCTCTAAGATGCAAATGACAAAGATTTTGGTGCCACAGTTTCACCTCCTTTTCATCTTTGGCTGTAGATCATACAGTTGACAGGTTAGTGTTCTCAGACTCCCACAAGTAACAGTTATCTTTTGATCTGACTCCTCTCATTACAACTTCTTGTTTTTCATTGGTCACAATACATTCAGAATTGGTAAAATTGACCTTGAATCCTAAATCACACAGTTGGCTGATACTTATGAGATTGGCAGTCAAACCCTTCACTAGCAGTACCTCATTTAGGTTTGGAACCCCAGGGCAGTCCAAGTTTCCAACACCTTTGATTTCTCCTTTAGCTCCATCTCCAAAAGTGACATAGCTGGTAGTATGAGGTCTAACTTCATTCAGAAGATTCTTGATTCCAGTCATATGCCTAGAACAACCACTGTCAAAGTACCAGTCTTCCTTGGCAGAAACTCTAAGGGAAGTGTGAGCTATCAAGGCTGCAGTCTTCTTCTTCCACTGTTGAGTGTATGGAACCTTGTTGGTCTTAGGCTTGACATAGGGAGTCTGATGAGGATATCCATGTAGTCTGTAGCAGAAAGGTTTTATGTGTCCAAACCTTCCACAATAATGACATCTCCATCTTTGAAACTTTTTCTTCGTGTTTCTCTGATCTTGATGTTGAACCCAATGTTGTGACATCTGCTTTGACATTGGTTTATTAGGTCTGTTCTTCTTCTTGTTATATGTAAACTTCTTTGCAGCCACATATCCTGAATCAGACACATTTCCTGCCTTATGTTGTGACATCTGCTTTGACATTGGTTTGCCGAGCTGTTCTTCTTCTTGTCACCAACAGGTTTCTTTGCAGCCACATATCCTAGACCATGCATATTTCCTGCATTTTGTCCATGCTGAAGGATTTCTTCCAACTTATCAGTACGAGATGTTAGCATCTGGACAGACTTAGACATATCATCAAGTTCGGAGTTCAACACTATAATTTCCTTTGTTGAGGTGACTTATAGTGTGATGTTTTCCTTCTTCTCGACCTCCAACTTCACATTCTCAGCTTCCAACTTCACAATCAACTTTTTCTGTTTCTCATTTTGCTGACAAACTTCACCACTTCTGATATATAGCTTCTTGTAAGTTTCAGCAAGCTCTTCAAATGTCACTTCCTCATCACTAGAATCATTTCGGTGCACACTCGAGAGAGGCGGTGACAAGTTTGGCTGATTCTTCTTCAGATTCACTTCCTGAGTCACAATCAGACCAAGTGAAAGCCATTCCTTTCTTTTGTTTCTTTAGAAAGGTAGGACATTCAGCTCTAATATGCCCATATCCTTCACAACCATGGCACTGGATTCCTCTGCTTTGACTTCCCTTTTCTTCTGACTTGGATCTTCTGCTGGAGTCATAAGTTCTGCTAATGTCAGATGAAATGTTCTTGACATTGGACCTTGACTTTGGATCAATTCTCTTGATGAGTTTGTTGAACTGTCTTCCAAGCATAGCTATAGCTTGGATATCTTCTCTTCATCATCCTCCTTGCATTCCTCTTAAGTATTGGATACAAGGGCTATGCTCTTGTTCTTCCTGTCAACATTTTCACTGATCCCCATCTCAAATGTCTGAAGAGATCCAACAAGTTCTTCAACCTTCAAGGTGCAGATATTCTGAGCTTCCTCTATAGAAGTCACCTTCATTGCAAACCTTTTAGGCAAGGATCTGAGAATCTTTCTCACCAGCTTTTCTTCTGACATCTTTTCTCCCAATGCTCCTGAGGTGTTGACAATCTCCAAGATATTCATGTGAAACTCATGAATGGTCTCATCTTTCTTCATCTTCAAATTCTCAAATTTGGTAGTGAGCATCTGAAGTCTTGATATCTTCACCTTGGATGTCCCCTCATGAGTAGTTTTGAGAGTGTCCCAAACATCCTTGGCCAGTTCACATTGATGTACTAGTCTGAAGATATTTCTGTCAATTGCATTGAATAGGGAATTCAATGCTTTAGAGTTGCCCAGTGCTAGCTCTTCTTCTTCTTTGCTCCATTCTTCCTCAGGTTTCAGACTAGTAGTCCCATATTTTTCAAGCTTGGTGGGATGTTTCCATCCTTTGTCAGCAGCTCTGCAAGCTTTAATGTCCAGTGACCTCAAAAAGGCAACCGTACGAGGTTTCCAGTAATCATAATTAGATCCATCCAGTATAGGTGGTCTATTTCCAAATACTCCTTCTTTATTCATAACGCCAGAAACTATTATCCCTAGATCTCACCCAAAAATAACAGGTAGGGTGCCTGCTATGATGCCAATTGAAATTCCTGGCAGCAGATACGTGATGTCACAGAGAATGTTATGACACGATGTCGACACTCTTAACAATTCACACGATAAATTTAAGCAGTGAAGAGAACACAATAAATTGTTTACCGGTTCGGTGTTTAACTACACCTACATCTGGGGGATACCAAGCCAGGGAGGAAACTCACTATTAATAGAATTAATTCAGAACAAACCAACCAATTTATCTCCTTCACTTAAAACCTACAATGCAACTTCAATCTAAGTCCTACTTAAACACGAGTTCCTACTCACTCCCCTCAATCACAGCGGTGATATCAACCTATTGATTAATTGAATTGTGAAGACACTCTTCAATAAACAAACTTGATCTTGCAAAGCTTTAATCAAGAGACATAACACTCATGCTTCAAAGCTTTGGTGATAAACTACCCTTACAACCAAATCTTAGTCCAAAGCACTTATCAATTGATAATTTCTTGACTCACAAGAGTAACTAGAATTACACAAATTACAACTGCTAAATCTTCAATACGGTCCGAAGCAGAGTAAGGGTTCTTTTCCTTTTATAGAAGCAGTCTTGAAACTTCAGTTTTGGGCTTCCATAAAAATAGCTAGGGTTCACTTAATTAATCCTAAAGACTTGGTCTTTTTAACAACCAATTTAGGTTTAACTAAGATTAACCAATTAGCCATGTGAGCATGTAATCTAATAACATAAAACATAATAAAACAACTCAACAAACTTCACGAAAACTCTCGGAAAAGCAGTTCTGAGCGATAAATGTCACACATAATGTCATAACATCGGTTATGACATCGATCAATCTTCGGAATTCCGGCGATTATTTGCTTCGATTCGAGCTATACTTAAACATCCTTCTCATGCGAATTTATCTTCAACTCGAATGTCATGACATTAGTCAAGACATTGTCATATCTAGTTTTACCAAAATTAGTGCCAACATAAAAGCACTTACACTTTCCATAGGATAATCCATTCTTATCGGAATAAAATTAGCAGATTTCGTCAACCGATCAACAATAACCCAGATAGAATCACAATTCTTCACTGTCCTCGGCAAACCAGACACAAAATCCATAGAAATGTCGTCCCATTTCCAATCCGGAACAAACAACGGTTCCATCAACCCCGACGGTTTCTGATGTTCAATTTTTGACTTCTGACAATTCAGACAAGCATAAACAAAGTCAGCAATTTCCTTTTTCATTCCAGGCCACCAAAATAACTTCTTCAAATCATGATACATTTTAGTAGCACCGGGATGAATACTCAACCCACTACGGTGTCCTTCTTCCAAAATACTCTTCCTAATTTCTGCAATATCCGGAACACACACCCTATCACCAAATCTCATAACTCCATTCCCGTCAATTCGGAATTCACCTCCTTGACCTTGGTTGATCAATGTCAATTTATCAACTAAACCAACATCAGATTTTTGTCTATTTCGAATTTCCTCCAGAATACCACTAGTCAGCTTCAATATACCCAATTTCACACTACTAGAAGTAGTCTCACATACCAAACTCAAGTCTCTGAATTGCTCAACTAAATCCAGTTCACGAACCATCAACATCGACATATGCAATGACTTCCTGCTTAAGGCATCTGCCACCACGTTTGCCTTACCAGGGTGGTAATTCAAACAAAAATCATAATCTTTCAGGAACTCTAACCACCTTCTCTACCTCATTTTTAACTCTTTCTGATCGAAGAGATACTTCATACTCTTATGATCGCTGAATACCTCAAATCGAGATCCATACAAATAATGCCTCCACAATTTTAAAACAAATACCACAACTGCCAGCTCTAAATCATGAGTCGGATAATTCCTTTCATGAATCTTTAACTGCCTTGAAGCATAAGCCACCTAATCCCATCAATGACGCATCACAATACACAACAAAAGATTCTGCCGGATTCGGCAAAATCAAAATCAGAGCACTAGTCAACCTCTTCTTCAACTCTTGGAATCCTTTCTCACATTCAGAATCCCAAACGAATACTTGACCCTTTCTTGTCAACTTAGTCAACCGTAAAGCCAACTTTGAAAATCCCTCAATGAACTTCTTGTAGTATCATGCAAGACCAAGAAAACTACGGATTTCAGAAGCACTCTTCGGCGCATCCCACTGAGACACCACTTCTACCTTCGTAGGATCAACAACAATGCCATTCTTGGAAATCACATGGCCAAGAAAGCTTACTTCATAACGAATTCACATTTGGACAACCGCAAAGCTTTTCTCCTTCAATAATTCCAACACAACTCTGAGATGCTCTGCATGATCTGCATGCTCTTCATCACTTTTCGAATAGATCAAAATATCATCAATAAATACCACCATGAACTTATCAAGATACGGATGAAATATCCTGTTCATACACTCCATGAAAACACCAGGTCCATTAGTAACTCCAAACGGCATAACAGAATACTCATAATGTCCATACCTCGTTCAGAATGCAGTTTTTTGAATATCCTCCGTCTTTACAAGAATCTAATGATATCCAGATCTCAAATAAATCTTTTGAACATAAGCCCAAATTAGTTGATCCATTAAATCATTAATCCTCGGCAATGGATACCGATTCTTGATTGTAACTTTGTTCAACTGCCTGTAATCAACACACAGTCTCATTGAACCCTCTTTCTTCTTAACCAACAACACAGGAGCACCCCACGACGAAACACTAGGACGAATAAACTTCTTCTCAAGTAACTCTTCTAACTGCTTCTTCAATTCAGATGATTCAGATGCCGACATGCGATAAGGTGCCATCGACATCGGACTAGTTCCAAGAATCAAATCTATGGTAAACTCCACTTCTCACTCTGGTGGCAATTCACTAACATCTTCCGGAAACACTTCGGGAAATTCATTCATCACCGGCCATTCTTCACTATTAGATTTTCCTTTCACTTCCGTCAAGGAATACAACATAAACACCACAACACCATCATCAACCGCTAAATTCATCTGCTTAACCGACATAGTCACATCTTCAACTCTAGCTTCTTCAGGAAAAATAACCGTCTTCGCAAAACAGTTGATATGAACTTGGTTGAATTCCAACCAGTTCATTCCAAGGATGATATCAAGTTGTTCTAGCGGTAGGCACACTAAATCCATACCGAAACCTCTACCAAAAATCACAATAGGACAATTCCTACAAACAAATGAAGTAGTCACTAAACCCGACGCAGGAGTGTCAATAACCATACTTCCATCCATATTAGAAATATCCAAATTCAATATTTTAGCACAATCCAAAGCAATAAAAGAATGTGTCGCTCGAGTATCAATAATCATAATCAAAGGTATGTCATTAATAAAACATGTACCTTTAATCAATCGATCATCTGGCTTAGTCTCAGCTCTTGACAAAGCAAACACTTTACCACCAGCTTGTTCCTTCTTGGGTTTTGTACACTATGGACGAGTATGACCCTCTTCGCCATAGTTATAACAAGTTACCTTCCTTGCTCTGCACTCAGTAGCTACATCTCCAAATTTTCCACAGTTATGGCACTTCCTCGCATCATTCTTGCATTCGTTAGCTTGATGCCCCATTTACCACACAGTAGCACTTGATAGGAGCATTAGAATATCCCCCACTAGGCTTCTTCCAACCACGAGATCTCTTATTATTCCTATCATAAGGTTTCCCACGATCCATCTGTTGCTTTCCTTTACGATCCACATACCCTCGAGCATTTGTCCGAGTACTAGCAAGATCCTCTTCCAAAATTCTACTACAGTCTACCAAATAAAAACCACGGATGTCGATACGATACCTTGCTTGATATCATCACGAAGACCATTCTCAAACTTGATACATTTGGAAAATTCTCCATCTGCATCGTTGTTGTAGTGAGCATAATACTTTGCCAACTCAGTAAATTTCGAAGCATATTCACTAACGGTCTTATTTCCCTGCTTGAGCTCCAGAAACTCAATCTCCTTCTTGCCCAGAATATCTTCAGGGAAATATCTCCTCAGAAAAGCTCTTATGAACACATGATTCGGTGCAATACCATCTTGTTCCATTTCAGTCCTGGTAGCAACCCACGAGTCATCAGCTTCCTCTGCGAGCATGTGAATACCATATCTGACCTTCATCTCCTCAACACAATCAATTACTCTGAAGATCCTTTCGATCTCCTTCAACCACCTATGAGCACCTTCGGGATCATGTGTGCCTTTAAACAATTAAGGATTGTTCCTCTGGAAGTTTCCCAATTGCCTATCAGCACCGATACCAGCTCCCGGTTGATTCCCTCCGAGCACACCAGCTAGCATTCCCAAGGCTTCAGCAATAGCAACATCGTCTCTTCCGTTACCTCTTCCGACCATTGTTCTGTAATATTACAAAACAATCACATTACAACACAAGTATCGACAGTGTTACCTTGCACTAGTCACATACAAAAGGGATAACGACAATAAGACACGACCGACTATGCTCTGATACCACTATTGTAACACCCCTTCTAAATAACCCGCGAATATATTAATTAAATTAGAGTAACACGGAAACAGGGATGTCACAATTCATAATAAATATAAAAACCTCAACTGCAAACACTAATCATGCCTTACTGAAGGAATTATTAAAATAAATTATTCAAATTAACATCATGTTCTACATAGCGGAAAAATATCACAAAAACCAGAATAACTTTAATCCATAAGTATTTCCAACATAAATAAAAACCAATGGAGTATAAGACAAAACTCTCATCCAAACGTTTCCCCCAGTGTTACAACTACCAGAGCATGACACTAACACGCGGATAAAATAAGACCACTCTATAAGCCATCCTTACCGACTCTGGCTGCTAACTTTAATCTGAAATCATTAAAGTAAGGGTGATATCGCTTTTCAATATAGAATGCATTATACGTTTTAAAATACAACAGAACAATTCAATATATTAGTTCACTATCATTAACATAATCATAATTCGGTTCACAAATGCATTTCACACAGATCATTATGCAAATATAACAATCAATGAAATTATAACACTAGAAACCATCCTAACATGTTACAATTTCATATGCAATGCAGACTCTATGCATGTGGTACCAAACGTGAACTAAATTCACACCCTGTTCCGTTTACACCTCGAAAACAACGTTAATCAACGATTCGCCCATACACCACTGGGTCAAGAATCTAGCCTCACCACGACTATCCACTGGGTACGGGTATTGGCTCTGCAGGTCCAATTCCACACAATGGGAATTAACCATCACCGGAATGCGTATGCATGCACATCAAAAGCATGCAACATCCAAATACGGAACATGATCACTCAACATATTCCAAATTTAGCCAACACCAACATATCCCATGATAACAGCTCAATCATAATGAATAACAGGCACAACATATAAGTATTAGTTCTCATCCACTAAATCAGAACAAATCACAAACAATTCTTCACCATTTCCAACTACCAAAGTTTACAAAAATCGGGGATTCGACTCTTTTTAAAATAGATTCCATAAAATAATATTTTTCTTATTTTATAAGATAGTATTTTTAATTTAATAAATACTGCCGAAAACGGCACTAGAATCGGAGTTACGGTTTAGAAAATATGAGTTTTTAAAGTTTCAGCATTTTGAATTTTAACACAGTGGTAACCGGTTCCTCCGAGGGAGAACCCGGTTCCCACATTTCTCAAAAACACGCCCCCTGGAATTTGTATGGGGAACCCGGTTCCTCCATACTGGGAACCGGTTCCCACTAAAAAAATGGTTTTCTTTGCAAATTTTGAACTGGAAACCCGGTTCCTCCCACATGGGAACCGGTTCCTGCGACCTGCAGAACCAAAATATGCAGTTATTAACAACAACTTATTTCCAACTCAATTCCTTCCAAACCAATTACGAACCAATGCATCAAAACACCCAAAATCATCCAAAACACACGAGTATTATGCCACTTAACATGAATCCATTAATTCCAAATATTCCATCACACTACTACGGTTCCAATTCACACAATTCGACGCATTTTGGGGCTAATTCCACAAACCTAAATTATCTAATTTCAATATTTCTAACATACTAATCATTCAATTGGATTCTAAAACTCATAAGGCATACTAATTGAATGAAATCACCCCTACCTCGCGATGATTCTTCGAATTCCCGGCGTTTGGCTTTTACCTCTCTTCTCTTCTACAACTTCACATATGATGAAAACCTCTAATGAATCACTTTTCCTTCTTTTCCCTTTTGTTATTCCTTTTATTATTCCAATAAATAAATAAAATAATAATTAGTAAGAGTGGAGTATTTTACTCCTCACACCCCCACATTACTACTCACACCACCAACTCTTACATTCATTTAATTAATTAATTAAATCCATTAATTCAAAAATACCAATAATTAAACTTCTAATTAAATTAGTAATTAAAATTCTAATTATTTAATAATTGAATTGTTTGGGGTGTCACAAAGAACTACCGTGTAATGTACCAGAGACTAGCAACACGCATGCTTCAAGTAGTCGACCATTTATGGAGTATGAGGAGAACTTTAATTTGATCGGTGAGATGGTTGAGGATGCTTTTTGTGTGAACATGACATATGATGAACCTAGAGATTTTGACGGGGAAGAGTTGCCGAATGAGGAAGCGCAAAGATTTTATCAATTGTTGAATGAGATGAATATGCCGTTGTTTGAGGGGTTGTCAGACTCAAAGCTATCAATGTGTGTGAGATTATTGGCCGCCAAGTCAAATTAGAATGTTTCTGATCGATGTCTGGAACATTTTTCAAAAATGATGTTGGACTCCACCGCTACGAAAGACAACTTGCCTACAAGTTATTATGATGCAAAGAAGTGGGTGTCGAAGTTGGGTTTAAAAGTAAGAAAGATTGACTGTTGCATTAACGGCTGCATGTTGTTTTATGACAATGAGTTTGGTACTCAAGATGGATCGTTATAGGAGTGTAATTTTTGTAATAGTCCAAGATATCAAGTTCTCACTAGAGCCGTTAACAGCAAGCAAAAGCGTGTAGCAGTAAAATCCATGTTTTATCTTCCTATAATACTGTCATACCCCAATTTTTGACCTAATATACCACCTTACATTTGCATCATTTGCATCACTAACAGCTCAGACAACATTAATCGGGCATAGCATTCACAGGTCAAAACTAGGCTCCATACTTTTGAAATTGAAACATAAGGCTCCATGAACTTGATTTTCAAAAGTCAAAACTTCAATTATAGGTCATTTTGTGATTTCTTCATCTAGAAGCAATATAACCTTGCCAAATGGATCATTGAGCTGATAAATATCAGCTAGATATAATTGAGATTGGATAGAATCAATTTGAAGATTTTTCAAACATGGTAAAAAGAGGAAACTTCCTTTTGCTTTTGAAAAGTCTTTCTTACCCCTTAAGGCATCTTTGATTTTTCAATTGCCATGTACTCTTGCCTAACATTTCAGAATCTTTTGGCCTATAAATAGATCACAATTTCAATTCCAAACCACACCAAAGCAATGCAAATCCATGCTTTCTCTCTACTTTCTTGAAAATCAAGCAACATAGTGCAAAATTGAGAAACATTGCATTTTTGAAATTCAGTTAAAACCATGTTTAAATTTGGTGTCTAACATAACATATAATCAATATGGAACATGTTTGAATCATAAAATCAACACAAGAACCACTGAAAATCAGATTTCACTTTCCATTTTTCAAACTTTCCAAAACTGCCATAGAATTCGAATTTGAAGTTTGGTTTGATTAATTTGTGTTGTGAGCATCCTAACACCTTCCATGTACCTCATGTACATGATCCAGATCATTGGCAAGCAACTGTAACAGGTTTAACATTGATTTCGAGCTTCCATTTTTGAACTGTGTAGGTTGACTTGGGTAGCATAATTGAAGCAAGCTCGAAGTGGGCAGACCACTTCCATAGCTTCCATACATGTCGATGATGTTGTAGCAATCCACAAACAAGTTCTGGAAACACGTTTGCATCTTCTTCGATCTCCACTTGAACAGGTTAGAACACGAACTTGTATATCCTAATTCTTTGAACTTAAACAAAAAACCTCTTGGCCGATCTCTTTCTGCACCTAACACGATCATAAGCCCTCAAGAAAATCAAAGAATCATCAACTATGCATCATTTAATTTGAAATTTTCAATTTAGGGTTCATAGTGTTCTTCAAAACTTAAATCATTCTGGGTTTAAAATAAATACAATTAACATACACCTTCGTGTTCGTGATGAAAAACCGAGCAACTTTGATTTTTACTTCGTCCAATTTCATTGAGAAACAAGGATTCTAGCATGGATTCTTGAATCTGAAGATCAAACACGAAGAACAAGCTTTGCGCCTATTCTTGAGCTTTTTTCAAATTCAAATATTCCAATGTTATTTTAACACTTGTTTTGGTCCACTAAACACCAGCGTGCGTTTGTCCCAGTGGTAGCTTGCTCACCCTTAAGGCTTTCTGACACGTGTGCTACCCAATGGTCATGGGTTCAATCCCTCACAAGACCATTCTTTTTATAACTTTTCATATTTTTCATCTTTTTTTACAAAACTTTCACAATTTTTTTGACCAATCAAAACTCCTTATTTTAAGGTGATTTTTTGAACACTTGTCAATAAATACATCTATTTTATGATAGTGCAAAAATTTTCAGAAAAAACTTTCATCTGATCATATTTTAAACGAGCCGAAAACGACGTTCTGAACACTTTTTCAAACCTCCTTTTAAGGTGAATTTTTCAAGTTTTCGACTTCCGATTCTTTTCAAAACTTCTCATAAATGAACTTCACATTTCAAAATACTTTCAAAATCATTTTTCAAAACATTTCATCAAACTTGCATCTTTTTACCATGATCGATCCGATTTAAACGATAAAACCGAATTCGTTTTCTCTCGAATTTCTCAATCGATCATGGGCCTCCCTCACGGTGTAAGTCCCATAACATTCTTTTATGTACATATTTTTTCCTTGTACATACCAAAAAAATTCTTTTATGTACATAATTATTTCCTTGTACATATCAAACTCTCTTCAGATACATACAAATTTTTATCTGTACATAATACAGATACTTTTTATACTCAAGTACAGACAAACTTCCATCGTTTGTTTTCACTTCACTTGTGTATACACAAACCAACATTCTTTATGTAGATACATATCTTTTCCTTGTACATATCAAATACTTTTCATACAAACTTTTATCTGTACATAAGACAGATGCCTTTTACAGATAAACTTCGATCGTTCGTTTCGTTTCGTCTGTACATATACACTAAATACCATTGGTATTGAAAGGAGCATTATTCCCTGTGAAACTGCTTTTAAACCAATGGGCCACCCTTATGGTGTAAGTCCCAACCCTCCTATGTACATCCATCTTTCTCTGTGCATAAATACTCGTTCGTGTACATACTCATTTCCTTGTACACAGTTCAAACTTGTAAATAACCAAGTTACGCTCGTTTTAAACGTTCGTTTCATAGTCACTTGTTTATATTTCATAAACATTATGTAAATAAACATCATTGCATTGTTTATATTTCCTTCATAAACTCCTGTGAATACATATCACACACACACCTGTTTATACAACTGTCTAGTTATAACATAACAATTAGACTAATCAATAGGTTCCCCACAGTATAGCCTCCGCTTGGGCTTTATACAAGATAAATTCATCACCAGCATGAGTTTAGCCTCCTCTTGGGCTTTATACAAGATAACTCTCCCACGGAGTTAGCCTTCTCTTGGGCTTTGTACAAAGAAAACTCATTCATCTGAGTTTAGCCTTCGCTTAAGCTTCATATAAGACAACACTCCCTTGTTGAGTCAGCCTCCTCTTGGGCTTCGTTCAAAAGAACTCCTCATTGAGTTTAGCCTTCTCTTGGGCATCATACAATGAAAGAGACAGGAAATCTCTTAACAGCCTCCTATTGGGCTTCCAATACAAAGAATCACCCGCGTTAGGATAGAACCCAGAGTATGATTTCCCGGTGAAATTGCTCTTATTCCAAAAGGATGGTTTCCCGGTGAAATCCCTTTTAACACAAAGCCAACCATGCCCTATAGCTTCCTCTTGAGCTTCATACAAGGACCCTCGATGACCCTCGTAATGCCTCCTCTTGGGCTTACAATACAAGGACCCATGGGCTTCTTAAAAGCATCCCTTTAATCCAATCAATTTCTCCTTGAGATTTAGATATCTATCATCTCTATGGAAGAAGTATCTCATCTATCACATCACATACAATCAAAACTTTTCAAACTATTTTCAAACAAAAACATCTCTTAATTGTAAGTGGTAACGCTTGTACACTCAAGTAAAACACCTAATGCTTACAGTTAAAAGATTCATTCATTTTTCAAACATCTTTCTTAAACATGTAAGTGGTAACGCTTGTACACTCAAGCAAAACACCTATAACTTACGATGAAAGATTTTAATCAGTCAAACTTTCAAAAATGTATGTGATGAAATAGATTAGATACAGTTTTCATTAAGATGACATTTGTCATCTCTTACTAACATCTCGTTGCTTTCCACTAGCATAAGTGGGAACTACGATTGCTCGACTTTCTCAACATCCTTTTGAGAATACGTAGGCACAAGGTCTTATCCTTGCCGAGCAAATTTCTTTCTTCCTCAGACCAAACAAACCATAGATCCCTTTAGATCCGAGCTACAAATGCTCTGATTCCCACTAGGGGATATGTATGCAGAAGATCCACAGATCTTTGCGAGCACAATAATAACAAACCTAGAATCCCATATAATCTACCGTTTCTTAAAATCCCAAAGGAGAAACTTTCCCAATCATAGATGTTAGTGTTTTAAGTTGGCATCAATTTTGGTAAAACTAGGCTTTAGAAATGTCTTGATAGATGTCATGACATTCAGAGATTGAAGATAAATCCTACTGGACAAGGATGGTAAAAGTACATTTCAGGCGGGAAGCTAAAAGTCTTTGAAATTCTGCGATCGATGTCATGGATGTTATGACATTGATGTGACATTCATCGAGAATCGTTTTCTGAGATTTTTCGGGAAGTTTGTTGAGCATTTTATTTATGTTTTTACATTATTAGAAAGCATGCTCACGTGGCTGCTAGGTTAATCTTAATTAAACCTAAATTGGTTGTTGAACAAACCATGTTTTTAGGAGAATTAAGTAAACCCTAGCTATCTTTATGGAAAAGCGAAGATTCGGATCGCTTCTATATAAAGAAATCAACCCTTACTCTCTGACCACACCTCTGGATTCCATTGAAGACAATGAAGGCTTTTGTTTGTGTACTGTTAAGGTTAGTAACAGTTGGTATTGTGTAATTCTAGTTTCTCTTGTGAGCCAAGCAACTATCAATTGATAAGTGCATTGGACTAGGATTTGTTGTAAGGGTAGTTTATCACTCAAAGCTTTAAAGCACAGTGTTTGTCTCTTGATTAAAGCTTTGAAGCAAGATCAAGATATTTTATTGAAGTGTGTCTTCACAATTCAATTAGTTAATAGGTTGAGATCACTGCGGTGATTGAGGGGGAGTGAGTAGGAACTCAGATCTAAGTAGGACTTAGGTTGAAGTGTCATTGGGTAGGGATTAAGTGAGGAGTTGTGCGGAGTTTAACTACGAATTGATACTACTAATAGTGAATTTCCTCCACGGCTTGGTAGCCTCAGACGTAGGTTTGTTAGAACCGCTGGGTGAACAACTTATTGTGTTATTCTGCTTTCTATATTCTTGTGTGAATTGTCAAAGCGATGTCGAATCTTGTGTCATAACATTCTGTGACATTAAGTATCTGCTGCCGGAATTTCAATTGGCATCGAGGCGGCACCCGCTTGTTATTTAGGTGAGATCTAGGGAAAATAGTTTACGGCATAATGGATAAAGCGGATTTGGAGGTAGACCACCTATTCGGATGGGTCTAATTATAGTCTTGGAAGCCTTGTATGGTTGCCTTCCTAAGATCGGTGGATATCAAGGCTTGGAGAGCTCTTGATAAAGGATGGAAACATCCAACCAAGGTTGAGAAAGATGGGTCTCTGTCTTGAAACACGAGGAGGAATGGAGCAAAGAGGAAGAGGCGCTCTGGGAAACTCTAAAGCATTGAATGCTTTATTTAATGGTATTGAAATATCTTGATTGGTTCATCAATGTGAACGGCCAAGGATGTTTGGGACACCCTCAAAACTACTCATGAGGAACATCTAAGGTGAAGATGTCAAGACTTGGATGCTCACTACCAAATTTGAGAATTTGAAGATGAAAGAAGATGAGACGATTCATGAGTTTCACATGAATGTGTTGGAGATTGCCAATGCCTCAGGAGCACTTGGTGAAAAGATGTCAGAGGAAAAGCTGGTGAGAAAGATTCTCAGGTCCTTGCCCAAAAGGTTTGCAATGAAAGTTACTGCAATTGAAGAGGCTCAGGACATCAGCACCTTGAAGGTTGAAGAACTGATAGGATCTCTTATGACTTTTGAGATGGGGATCAGTGAAACTGTTGACAAGAAGAGCAAGAGCATAGCACTTGTATCCAATTCTGAAGAAGGATGCAAGGAGGAAGATGAGGAGAAGATATCTGAAGCTATAGCCATGCTTGGAAGACAGTTCAACAAACTGATAAGGAGAATTGATCCAAAGTCAAGGTCAAATGTCAAGGACACTGCATCTGACATCAGCAGATCCTATGACTCCAGCAGAAGATCCAAGTCAGAGGAAAAAGGAAGTCAAAGCAGAGGAGTCCAATGTCATGAATGTGAAGGATATGGACATATTAGAGTGAATGTCCCACCTTTCTTAAGAAACAAAAGAAAGGAATGGTCATCACTTGTGCGATGGTGATTCGGAAGTGAATCGAGGAAGAAGGTGCCAAACTTGTCCTTGCTCTCTGGAGTGTACAATTCGACATGGACTCTAGTGATGAGGAAGTGACATTTGAAGAGCTTCTTGAGATCTACGGAAGTGTGTGAAAAGTGGTGAAGTGTGTCGAGAATGAGGAGCAGCAAGTGATTGAGAAGTTGGAAGCGAGAATGTGAAGCTAGAGGTGAGAAAAGGAAGACACACCACTATAAATCTCCTCAACAGTGATATTGTCATGTTGAACTCAAAACTTGATCGGATGTCATCTGTCAAAATGATGACATCTGATCGATAAGTTGGAGGAAATTCTTGACTTGGACAAAATGCGGGAATAAGCATGGTCTAGGATATGTGGTGAAAAGAAACACATTGGTGACATTAATAAGCAAAGACATGGGAGAACAATGTCAAAACAATTGTCACAGACAAACCAGAAATGCGGGACGGGATATGTGTGCAAAGAAATTTGCCAATAACCGGAGAGGAACAAGTCCGGGAAGTCAAAGGCAAAGAGGATGTCATACCACAAAACAGAAATAGGTCAGCTCGGGACATGTGGAGACTAAGAGATTTGTTGATCACAAAGGAAAACAGACCTAATGAACCAATGTCAGCGGATGTCACAACATTGGATTCAACATCAAAATCATAGAAACTTGAGCAAAAGTTTCAAAGGTGGAGATGTTATTATTGTGGAAGGTTTGGTCACATAAAGTCCACACTATAGGCTACATGGGTATCCTAATCAAGTTCCTTATGTGAAGCATAAGTCCAACAAGGCATCATACACTCACCGGTGGAAGAAGAAGACCATAGCTCTGTTAGCACAAAATTCCCACAGAGCACCTTCCAAGGAAGATTGGTATTTTGAGAGTGGATGTTCCAAGCATATGACTGGAGATAGAAATCTTCTCAATGATGTTAAGCCTCATTCTACCAGCTTTGTTACCTTTGGAGATGGAGCTAGAGGAGAAATCAAAGGTGTTGAAACTCAATGCAGGTTCCAAACACAGATGAATCTTCTTGGTAAAAGGCTTGTCTGCAAATCTCATTAGCATAAGTCAGCTATGTGATATGGGATTCATAATCAACTTCACTAAGACTGAATGTCTTGTGATTAACGATGAACAAGCAGTGATTATGAGAGGAGTCAGATCAAAGGACAACTGCTACTTGTGGGAATCTGAGAACCCCACTCTGCCATCTATGTGCTCTACAGACAAAGATGAAGAGAAAGTGAAGTTGGGGCAAAAAGAAACTGATCAGCCACACCTCAGAGGAATGGAAAGGATCAGTTCCATAAAGGGAGTCAGAAGATTACCAAGAATTCTCATGAGAAAAGGAAAATCATGGTAGCTATCATGGACAGAAATCGAATGTCACACTCAATGTCGGACATTTGATCACTAAATCAAGCAGTACTAGGTTCTGGCATGAAAGGCTGACCAAGTGTCTTACCGTCAAAGAATACAAGGGAAGAGTATTGGATGATATCCTCATTGTCAGAGGAGGAAATATCATGGTGGCCTTCAGCCATGGTAATCACTTGGAATCTGAAGAAGTCTCAGATAGATTAATGGATGACTCAACACTTCTTTCACGAGCAGGTGTGCAGAATTGTGTCAAGAAGCACGGAATGAAGAATGACACCCACGCTAGGACTATTATCCTTCCTCATTTGAAGGTGTCCAAAGAACAAGTGGAAAAGGTGTTGATCAAAGCTTGTGTAAAAGGATTTACATTGGATGTGTCTCCTTGAGAAGTAATCTCACTTCTTGGATCGTGAAGCAAAACTATGTGATCCTACACAATGTTGAAGTGAGCTCACAACGGTGATAGCAATTGTTCTAGGGTGGTCGGATGAAGCAGACAGATTGAGTACAATGTCATACAGGATGTCATGACTTTGTCTTTGTGACATTATTACAAAAGTTCTTAAGATTAGTCACTTAAGAATTTAAGGGACAAATTGGGATTTTGTCAATATGAGGAGTTGTAGCAATTAAGCGTGCCTACAACAAGGAAAAAATGGACTTGTCATTTCAATTACTCATAAGTGGGTTATTTAAGTATTTTCATCCTCATTTTAAAAGTCCAAGAATAGGAAGAGACACCCACATATAAAGGTTCTCCTTACGAAAGTAGTATCATCCTTTCTTCATCCAAAAGAAACTACAAATCCCTTGCCTTTTCGCTCTCGGTCTCAACAACCAATAAAAATGTCTTCATCTTCGTCATCATCCCAAAGGCAGGCTCTCTCTCCCTCCATGGTGAAGTCGGGAAAATGTTGAATCCATGCAAGTGAAGCTTGAAGGTTACTCCATTGCGCGCAATAGCTCGATCAGAAAAATTAAGAAATTGCGCACAAGAAAGCAAGAAGATCACAAGCATCCCCTCTGGTAAGACCTACATTCCATCATCTTCATTCCCCGGAAAAGTGAACCGAGGAGTCTAGGTCTGCATGTAGCAATAGCTAGGATAGTGATGAGTATCCTAAATGAGAATCAATCATTCACAGGATTTCAGTTCCTCTAAATGAAAAGTACGCTAGCCCTAGCTTAGCGGTTGATCCAGATGTCACGAGAGAATGTCAAGACATCGGTGATCATGTTGATTCTCGATAAGAATACTATTGATCCTACATTAAAGACTCAAGTAAGTATTAACGATGCTTGTAATGAAACCCCGCTGGCGATGAAGATGTGATTTACGATGATGTTCTTGAGGAATCTCCACTAAGTATATTTCGGATGAAACTTACGACTATATCTCGATAGTATTCTAGAAGAGACTCCGGAGAAACCATTGATGATAATCTTGAAAAGTCCCTGTTCAAGATTATGAGAACTTGGATGAAACCCCTGTCATAGACCTGGATGAAGTATTCTCAGACAATGACCTCATTGCCAATGTTAATCCTAGCATTGCAAAGAGGATGATGAGGAGAAAGGGAAAACAGGCTGCCTCACAGAGTCCTGTTAAAGAAAAGGTTGTTGTTTCTAAGGTGAAAGCAGACCAAGTGAACCTCTACAAAGAAATGTAGGGCAAAAACATTGGTGGAGGCCCCGGACCCAAGAGGACACCAATTGTAAAGAAAAGAAAAATACCTGAACCCTCAGAGTCAGATCAAGATCCTGAGTTTGATGTTGAAATGAATGTCACTGACATCCATCCAAGGAAGAAGGCAAATCCTGGGAAACTGCCCATGGTACCTGAAGTGGCCATTGACAACATCTCATTCCATCATCCACGAGAATCTGGGAGATGGAAGTATGTTTACTGAAGAGGATTGCTTTGGAGGAGTGAATAAGAGTGCTCGGAGTGTAAAGAGATTGTAAATCGATTAAGGAGGCGGGGCGATGAAAGCAGTGGAGAAACTCTCAAACTGTTATGAAACTTTGGTAAGAGAGTTTATTGTCAATCTCTCAAATGGCTGTGGAGATAGGAATTCTGATGATTACCAGACTGTTTATGTGAGGGGGAGAAAAATCAAGTTTTCTTCAAATGTGATCAATAGATTCCTAGGTAGAACTTCTAACACTCAGCCAGAGCTGGAGGAAACTGACAACAAGATTTGTCAAACCATCACTGCCAAACAAGTCAAACAATAGCCTCTAAAGGGAAAACTCTCAGCCAGCAAATTGAGTGTCAAATTTGCCATCTTGCATAAGATTGGTCAATGGGTCCCAACCAATCACAAATCCACTATTTCTAATGGATTGGGAAGATTCATTTATGCAGTAGGAACTCAAGCTTCCTTTGACTATGGCTCCTACATATTTGATCAGACACTCAAGCATGCTAACAGCTATGTCATCAAAGGTCCAATAGCTTTTCCCTCCCTGCTGTGTGGAATTATACTTGATCAGCATCCAGACATTCTTGGTGACAGAGATTCAGTCTGCAAGAGAGCTCCTGCTCTTGGATTCCACTACAAATTGTTCCAAGGAAAGCATGTCCCAGACATTGTCATGACATCTGCTGAGACATCAGCTGTCAAGGAAAATTCTCAGAAGACCAATGTCATTGCTGTGCTAAAAGCAACTTGCAAGGAGCTTGAAGCAAGAAAGCAAAGTCGGAAGAGCTTATCTTAAGCAAGACACGAAGTTGAGGATGAAGAAAAAGCTAATAATGATGTTGTTGGTGATCTTGGAGATGATGATATTCAGATGGTGGTCTGAAGAAGGATCTAAGAAGCTTCCTTCCACATGCTTCCTCGAGAAAGAGCACCTTGCTAGTCTCCACCCTTCTTTTCTGTCCATTCCCCCCCATTGTTGTATTCATTCTATTTTGTGTCCATTTGTTCTTCCTTGTCACTGTGATGTATCCCTGCTATACTTGCTGGTACTTAATTACTTGCTGGTATATTTTTTTTTGTTGCTGTTGACACTTTGGATTAAAGGTTTGGGGACAATTGTATGGTTTCCTTTTGGGAAACTGTATGGGGGGATTGTATGGCCTAAAATTTTATGGTCAGTTTGTTTAACAATTGTGAGGGCAATTGTATGTGGGAAATTGTGGGACTTTTGTATGGGTAGAATTTATCTTCTCTTAGTTCTAGTCACTTGAAGCTTAGGAAAGCTTAGGAAATCTTAGAACTAGGTTGTTAGTCTTCTGCTGCATTTGTACTCTGATAGGTCAAGAAGTTTTAGCCAAAAATGTGCCAAAGGGGGAGTTTGTTAGTGTTTTAAGTTGGCATCAATTTTGGTAAAACTAGGCTTTAGAAATGTCTTGATAGATGTCATGACATTCGGAGATTGAAGATAAATCCTCTGGACAAGGATGGTAAAAGTCTTCGGCGGGAAGCTAAAGGCATGAAATTTAGAAAATCGATGTCATAACGGATGTTATGACATTCGATGTGACATTACTGCGAGAATCAGTTTTCTGAGATTTTTCGAAGTTTGTTGAGCATTTTATTTATGTTTTTCTGTTATTAGAAAGCATGCTCACGTGGCTGCTAGGTTAATCTTAATTAAACCTAAATTGGTTGTTGAACAAACCATGTTTTAGGAAGAATTAAGTAACCCTAGCTATCTTTATAAGCCCAAAGCGAAGATTCGGGCGCTTCTATATAAAGAAATCAACCCTTACTCTGACCACGCCTCGGATTCCATTGAAGACATTGAAGGCTTTTGTTTGTGTACTGTTAAGTTTTGTAACAGTTGGTATTATGTAATTCTAGTTTCTCTTGTGAGCCAAGCAACTATCAATTGATAAGTGCATTGGACTAGGATTTGTTGTAAGGGTAGTTTATCACTCAAAGCTTTAAAGCACGAGTGTTTGTCTCTTGATTAAAGCTTTGAAGCAAGATCAAGATATTTTATTGAAGTGTGTCTTCACAATTCAATTAGTCAATAGGTTGATATCACTGCGGTGATTGAGGGGGAGTGAGTAGGAACTCAGATCTAAGTAGGACTTAGGTTGAAGTGTCATTGGGTAGGGATTAAGTGATGAGTTGTAAGCGGGTAGTTTAACTCGAATTGATACTACTAATAGTGAATTTCCTCGGCTTGGTAGCCTCAGACGTAGGTTTGTTAGAACCGAACTGGGTGAACAAATTATTGTGTTATTTACTGCTTTCTATATTTACTGTGTGAATTGTCAAAGTAGTGTCAGATACTGTGTTATAACATTCTCTGTGACATTAAGTATCTGCTGCCAGGAATTTCAATAGAAATAGCAATTAAAACACACAAACAGATCAAATATATTCATATATAAAGCTATAGATAACTATATATATTTAGGGTGCTCCATCTATTCCTTTATATAACAATCCCCTTACTCGAATCTCCCCAATGCGTTGCGTCTAGTTTGCGCTAGTCGTTACGCATACCAATATCAATTGAGGGTATTTGCTTTCCCCTTTTCATAATCATTAAATCATCTTTCTTGTGTTGAAAATAATAAAGCTTGATGCTCGCATCTTTATAAACAAATCAAAAGTAAATCGTTTCGAGCAGAATCCAAATTCATGTTCGCATCCTCTAGCGTCACCTTTTAGCGGAAAAATGGCGACTCTACTGGGGAGTACGCTGAAACTTTGATTTTCAAAAAAAAATATGTGACTCTGCTCAAGAGCACCAAGCTTTTTTTGTTTTCAAAAAGAAAAGAAAGGGGATAAGCTTTCATGTTTTGCATATATCTGTTTTTCTTTATTGTGTGTTTCGCGATTTCATCTGATGGAAAGAAATCCTAACCCGGATTTAAGAAACATTTTTAAGATCTAGGTGGAGGTATTAATACGTGAGAAGTTCAATGCTTACGAAGTTAATATCTCCCGCTCAGTGGAGGTTGTCTTGGGGGTATTGTGTTTAGCAAGTATTTGCGAAGACACTGTGCTTTCAAGGGAACTCGAGAAGCTGCGTGGACTGTAGAACACGTAACCCATCCTGGCCATTTAGGATGTAGTGCAGAGATTATTCGGGCGTAAGCCTAGAGTAATTGTCATGCGAGGCTACGATCAGGCGAGTTTCTCTTGAAAAATATTATTGGACCATCGAGTATTCAACAAATTCGATAATATTTCAAAGAGGAGTGTTGAGCCTGTATTATCAGTAGAACCCGTTTCACAGATGAATAAGCCCTTAGAACTTAACCACGTTGATTCTTATCGTTGGCTTCATGCTCGTGACTTCGAACGCTTGACCGTGTGTATAACTACTAACCATGTTTGCCGCATTCATGCATTCATTCATTCAAAAACAAAAAACTTCATTTCTCTTCCCATTTCCAAAGAATTTAGAGATTTTTCTTTGTAAAATATTTTAGGTTAGAGTGATGGACGTCAGAGGAAGATTCACCAAAAGATACAGTTTTAGAATTCCTGATGTAGGAAAGTTAAAAGAGTTAGCATCCTTGGTAGAAGATCCCTCGGTTTGAAACGCTATGGAACTCTTTTAACTCTTACAGCTTGCGTTGATGAAGGACTTCTCAAAACTTTCGTTCGCTTTACGATCCGATCTATCATTGTTTCACTTTCCACGATTATCGTTGATGCCTACTTTGGAAGAGTACGCGCATATCCTAGGTATCTCAGTATCAGACAAAGTGCCTTTCAATGGTTTGGAAGCCATTCCTAAGTCACCAGTCATTGCAACGATGACTCACATAAAGAAATCTGAGATAGATAAAAACCTAACTACCAGAGGAAAACTCTTAGGACTAACTTCAAAGTTCCTAATGGAGAAGGCTCTCAAATTCTCTGAAGTTGGTAGTATGGTAGCCTTTGAAGCTATTTTAGCTTTACTCCTCTATGGATTGGTGTTGTTTCCCAACGTCCCAAATTTCGTTGATATCAACGCCATAAGGATCTTTCTAATTGGAAATCCCATTCCCACCCTGCTTGGAGACACGTACGTCTCTATTCATCATAGGAATCTTCAAGGAGATGGAACTATCGTGTGTTGCGTACCTCTGTTTTTCAAATGGATTACCTCACACTTGCCTAAATCTCCTATCTTCCGCGAAAAACAAAGACGAGTGGCATTGGTCAAGAAGGATCATGTCTCTTACAAACGACGATATCCATTGGTATACCTTGGCAGACAATGAGATGGAAATCATTGAGAGCTGTGGAGAATTCGCCAACGTACCTCTCATTGGTACAAAAGGAGGAATCAACTACATTGGCCACAGCACAAAGTCAACAAGCAGTATCGAGCAGTCAAAATCAACTAGCAATTTCAGAGGATACTACTACTCCAGTTTCAACTGTCGCAGCTAGTAGCTCACTCTTCAGTATGCCAGAAGGCTATCCATGGGGCATGCCTTTCAACTTTGGCATCGAAATTGCCAACCGACTTCTCAAACAACCTCGCTTGAAATACCTACTTTGCAGCAAAACTCTGCATTTACTCGGCAACGTGGAATAACTCTTCCACAAGTAACAATACCGGTTTCTCAACCGATCATGACGAACTCATCTTCTGTAGTGCACGCTACCATAGATGAAGAAGTTCACCATACTCCAGGCAGTAACTCAAATCCACGTGGTTCAATGGAGAATCTCCAGGAACAGCTCCTCAAATTGCAGCTTGAGATAAAAACGATTCGAGGGAAAGAATTGTTTGGGAAAAATGCCCAGGATCTGTGTTTAGTTCCTCGTGTAAGGATACCTGCAAAATTCAAAGTCCCTGACTTTGAATAGTACAAAGGAAACTCCTGTCCACAAAGTCATCTCACGATGTATGCCAGGAAAATGTCTACATACAACGAAGATCACCAGTTGTTAATCCACTACTTCCAAGATAGTCTCACCGGTGCCGCACTGAAGTGGTACATGGGTTTAGACAGCACGAATATCCAAACATTCAACGACTTAGGTGAAGCCTTTGTCCAGCAATACAAGTTCAACTTGGATATGGCTCCCGATTGGGATCAACTCCGCTCCATGTCTCAAAAGGAAAGAGAGACATTCAAAGAATATACGCAACGATGGAGGGAAATTGTTGCCCAAGTCAACCCACCATTGGAAGAAAAGGAGATGACTAAGGTATTCTTGAATACTCTAGGCTCATTCTACTATGAAGGAATGATCGCTAGCGCTCCCGGAGATTTCACCAAAATGGTAAGCATGGTAATGCGTTTAGAAGAGGGGGTTCGAACCGGACGCCTAACCAAGAAAGCAGGATCTTCTAGTGGAACAAAGAAGGTTGGAACCAGTTTTCTAAGGAAAAAGGAACATGACATAGGAATGGTATCCCGAGGGAAACTGCGAAAAAATGTCATTCAACAACGACAGGTAGCTGCCATAGCACCCGCCGTCAACACAACTCCAAACACAGGAATTGCTCCGTAATTTCAACAAAATCAACAAACTCAACAGCCTCATCAACAGGCTCAGCAATTTAACAACCAAAACCATACGCCTCGGGTCACTCAATTTGACCCAATCCCAATGACGTACACAGAACTTTACCCTGCGCTAATAGAAGAAATCGTCTGAGACAAATTCAAGCACCTCCGGTTCCCGAAAAATTGCCGTGGTGGTACAAAACAGACGTATCTTCCCCTTTTCACCAAGGGGCACCAGGCCATGACCTTGAACATTGCATAGCATTAAAGGCAGAAGTACAAAAATTAGTAAGATCTAATTTTCTTTCCTTCAATAATACAAGCCCAAATGTGCAAGTCAATCCACTTCCCAGTCATAGTGGACATTCAGTGAATCTAACGCTGAGAGATACAGACAGGTATCTTGTTACAGACGTAAACTTAATCAGAGGAAATTTGGTGCATCTCCATGAAACATACAGTTCAATGGGTGCCTTTACCAAGCACAATTATGCAGCCTGCAATATTTGCTACAAGAATCTGCAAGGGTGTCCCACCATAAGAGCCGACATTCAGCGGTTGTTAGATATTGGTGATTTACAAATCTACAGAAATAATGATGACCATTACGTAAATACAGTAGGGCATTTTCCGCATGAGCTTTTAGTCTCAGATATCAACTCGGAAAATCCTGAAGTAAACGTTATCATCCCTTGTTTCAACGTACCCAAGCTTGTGGAGATTGAATACAATGGTTCCAGCATTCCCACATCTCCTTTGGTGATTTGCCCACCCGGTCCTGTTCCATACAGTTCTACCAAAGCAATTCCTTACCAATACAATGCAACCCTGATAGAGGATGGGAAGGAAAAACCCATGCCTACACTTCCAGCTAATATCAATATAACAGAAATCGGACGAGTCACACGAAGTGGACGAGTACACGCTCCGTTGCCACCAAGATCGCCTGCAGCTCCTGTTGTTAGACAAAACCCAGTTAACATATCTTTTGAGAATCCTGCAACGATTCCTGCTGTTAACCCAGACACAAATGTTGGTCCTCCTGATAGAACCAACGTTAACACAGACTTTGATGAGATAATAAAGCTAATCAAGAAAAGTGAATACCGAGTCGTAGATCAGCTGATGCAGACTCCTTCCAAAATTTCAATACTGTCTTTACTCCTTAACTCCGAAGCTCACCGAGAAGCTTTGATGAGAGTACTAGACCAGGCTTATGTGGATCACGATGTGACTACAAACCAGTTTGGAGGCATTGTCTCCAACATAACAGCTTGCAATAATCTAAGCTTCAGTGACGAGGAACTCCCAGAAGAAGTGAAAGATCACAACTTGGCCCTGCACATCTCGATGATTTGCCAGTCAGATTCCCTATCCAACGTATTGGTAGACACTGGTTCATCTTTGAACGTAATGCCAAAAACGACACTCGCTCGTTTAGCTTACAAGGGGACGCCAATGAAGTTCAATGACATAATAGTGAGAGCTTTCGATGGGTCAAGGAAGTCAGTTATTGGGGAAGTTGACCTCCCGATGAGAATTGGCCCGCATACCTTTCAAATCACCTTCCAAGACATGGACGTACCAGCTGCATACAGTTGTCTACTAGGAAGACCATGGATTCATGAGGCAGGAGCAGTGACTTCTACTCTCCATCATAAATTAAAATTCACAGTAAACGGAAAGTTGGTGACCATCAGCGGTGAACAAGCTTTGCTTGTAAGCCATCTGTCCAGTTTCTCTTTCATCACGGCTAATGATGTTGAAGGGACACATCACCCAGAACATCCGTTAGAAGATGAATCTACCAACAAAAGCAGATCATCTATCTCTTCATATAAAGAAGCTGCACAAATAGTGAAAGATGGCAATACTAAAGGATGGGGACAAGTTATCAAACCTGTCAAGAACGAAACGAAAGTCGGACTCGGGTTCACACCCGTATGCTCCAAAGACAAACAAAAGGATGAAGCACTTCGTCCAATCAAAGAAATATTCAACAGTGGGGGTTTCTTAAACCCTGTTCTCCAAGAAGTTAGCGTTGTAACCATTGAAGAGGATGAAGACGATCCCTCCGAATCTGAAGAGTGGAGCACTTATTTAAACAGCCCTGAATATGTGTCGCAAGAAGAATTGTATGTACCAACTGATCAATTCAAAGACATGTCCTTGCAAAGGCATAAAAATCCACCTATCCCTGCTGAAGTTTGGGATACCTTGGGAGAACCAAGTGGTAAATTTGACTATATGGTGAAATACACTGTGCCAGAAAGCTCAAAAATCCGGATCGAAGATATCCAACCCACTGGATGGGGTGATTCTTTTGAATACCCTAGTCAATCAGAAGAGGAATGTACCTCTTCTCAGCCTAATCAGCAAATCGAGATCCCAAACGAAGATCTTTGCTTCAACACGCCTGTGGAATTCACCAAGCCAGATCCTGGTTATCACTACATCAACATGATCACTGAAGATCAAGAGTGCGACTCGGGATACGATCTAGAAAGTGTCGCCGACAACGAGTCTCTTCACTCGGAAGACTGGAAGGTACACCCCCAGTATTCAACACAAAGGTCAACAGGAAGTACAAATGCTATATCTCATACTTCCTGATCTGTTAATCAAGAAGATCGCTTTAGCAGCACAAAAGGCAAGGGCCATCGTCCAGAGTCTTCAAAGCCTGCTCAGCTAACGACCAAAGTCTACTCAAGGGTTAAACCAAGCGGAAAATTACCCGAGTACCTTGACTTCCAAGGAGTTCGTCACTATTGGAAACCTGTTTGAAGTTCGGACTAATGTTCATAGCTCTAAGTAGTTTATCTTTGCTTTTTTGTTTTGAACTCTCGCCTCGCCCAAAGCGAAGAGATGTTTTATAGGGCTTAGCTTTTAAATAAATTTCTCTTTATCTTGCCCAAGATGAGTGAGTTTGTATTTTAGGGCCCTGTTCATATTGTGAATCATAAATAAAATGCGTTGTTTTGATTCCACACCTTGTGTTTATTTTCATTTTTACCCTTTTCTGGAAATGATAATCCTAAAAAACACAATAAAAAAAATCTCTCTTCAAAAAAATAAAAAAAATTAATCTGCATACACTTTCACAAAAAATTTTTTTTTAATCAAACATAAATCAAAATTGCAGATTAAAAACATGGACAAATCCATTGAAAGCAATAACTCTATACTCTCTCCCAACTTTGAAATCCCATGTGAAGTCCCCGAGGAAGAAGTTGAAGAAGAGATCCCCGATGAAATTTCTAGACTGTTAAGGCACGAGGAAAGGATCATTCAGCCTCACCAAGAACCTCTAGAAGCAATCAACTTGGGTTCTGAGGAAGATAGAAAAGAAGTAAATATCGGAGCATCACTCAACAGCAGTGTCACTGGCAAACTGATAAATCTTCTCAAAGAATATGTTGATGTGTTCGCTTGGTCCTACCAGGACATGCCGGGTTTAGATACCAGCATCGTGGAGCATCACTTGCCGTTAAAACCAGAGTGCCCGCCAGTTAAACAGAGACTGAGGAGAGTTCACCCTGAAATGGCCGACAAAATCAAAAAGGAAGTTCAAAAGCAGCTTGACGCCGGTTTCCTCGTCACTTCTAAATCCCCTCAATGGCTAGCCAACATAGTACCTGTCTCCAAGAAAGATGGAAAGGTCAGAATGTGTGTTGACTACCGGGATCTGAACAAAGCAAGTCCGAAAGACGATTTCCCACTACCGCATATTGACATGCTAGTGGATAGCACTGCAAAATTCAACGTCTTTTCCTTCATGGATGGTTTCTCTGGTTATAATCAGATCAGAATGGCTCCCGAAGACATGGAGAAGACATCCTTCATCACGCCATGGGGCACCTTTTGCTACAGAGTAATGCCGTTTGGATTAAAGAATGTAGGCGCAACTTATCAAAGGGCAATGACTACTCTCTTTCATGATATGATGCACAAAGAGATCGAAGTCTACGTGGACGACATGATAGCAAAGTCTGACACTGAAGAGGAGCATATAGACTATCTCTTGAAGTTGTTTCAACGACTAAGGAAATTTCAGCTTCGCCTGAATCCTAACAAATGCACCTTTGGGGTAAGATCAGGAAAACTCCTAGGTTTCATCGTCAGTCAAAGAGGTATTGAAGTTGACCCTGACAAAGTCAAGGCTATTCAGGAAATGCCTACGCCACATACGGAAAAGCAAGTAAGAGGATTTCTTGGACGATTGAATTACATCTCCAGATTTATTTCTCAAATGACTGCTACCTGTGGGCCGATATTCAAGCTTCTCCGCAAAGATCAAAAGGTTATGTGGACAGCCGATTGCCAAAAAGCATTCGACAGTATTAAGGAATACCTGTCAGAACCACCAGTACTGATCCCTCCAGTTGAAGGAAGACCGCTAATCATGTACCTTACCGTACTAGAAGAGTCCATGGGCTGCGTACTTGGACAGCAAGATGACATCGGTAAGAAGGAGCATGCCGTTTACTACCTGAGTAAGAAGTTCACGGACTGTGAAACTCGTTACTCCATGCTCGAGAAAACATGCTGTGCTTTGGTATGGGTGTCAAAACGTCTTCGCCAATACACGATCAATCACACGACTTGGTTAATCTCCAAAATGGATCCAATCAAGTACGTCTTTGAAAAGCCTGCCTTAACAGGGAGAATCGTTCGATGGCAGATGCTACTAGCTGAGTATGACATACAGTATCGTGCTCAAAAAGCGGTCAAAGGATGCATTCTCGTCGATCACTTTGCTTATCAGCCGCTCAACGAATACCAATCTCTCAAGTTTGACTTCCCAGACGAGGATGTTATGTACTTAAAGATGAAAGATTGTGATGAACCGCTACCCGGAGAAGGACCAGATCCAGAATCCAGATGGGGTTTAGTCTTTGATGGAGCAGTTAACATTTTTGGCAATGGAATTGGGGCAGTCATCATTACTCCTGAGGGTTCTCATATCCCGTTTTCCGCCAGATTGCTATTTGATTGCACCAACAAGAATACGAAGCATGCATCATGGGTATCGAAGAAGCCATCGATTTGAGGATCAAGATCCTTGACATATATGGAGACTCAGCCCTAGTGATCAATCAAATCAAAGGCAAGTATGAGACTCATCATCTTGGTTTGATTCCCTACAAGGATTATGCGAGACGACTGTTGACTTTCTTCAACAAAGTAGAGCTGCATCATATCCCTCGAGATCAAAATCGAATGGCAGACGCCTTGGCCACTCTATCTTCCATGTTCAAAGTCAACGATTGGAACGATATGCCTAAGATCCGCATCAGACGCCTTGAAAGACCGGCATATGTATTTGCAACAGAAGCAGTCTTCGATGATAAACCGTGGTTCCACGACATCAAATGTTTCCTTCAAACACGAGAGTACCCACTCGGGGCATCGTACAAGGATAAGAAAACTCTAAGGAGGCTTTCTAGGAATTTCTTCCTGAACGAGGATGTGCTATACAAAAGAAACTTCGACATGGTTCTGCTCAGATGCGTCGACAGACAAGAAGCAGACACGATTATCCATGAAGTACATGAAGGGTCCTTTGGAACCCATTCAAATGGGCATGCAATATCCAGAAAAATCTTGAGAGCAGGATACTATTGGATAACGATGGAATCCGATTGCTGTAAACACGTCAAAAGATGTCACAAGTGCCAGATCTACGTAGATAAGATCCATGTGCCGCCGACTCTACTCAACGTTCTCTCCTCTCCGTGGCCTTTCTCCATGTGGGGCATCGATATGATTGGGATGATCGAACCAAAAGCGTCCAACGGACATCGCTTCATTCTAGTGGCTATTGATTACTTCACCAAATGGGTCGAGCGATCCCTCGCCAATGTCACAAGACAAGTGGTTGTGAGGTTCATTAAGAACAACCTCATTTGCCGATATGGAGTTCAAGCAAGATCATTACGACAATGGATCGAACTTGAACAACAAAATGATGAAAGAACTGCGTGAGGAATTCAAGATCGAGCATCATAACTCATCTCCTTAACGGCCAAGATGAGCGCGCCGTTGAAGCCGCCAACAAAAACATCAAAAGATCGTCCGAAGATGGTCATCACCTACAAAGACCGCGAAATCGCCATTTGCTCTGCGGGTATCGTGCTTCATGACGCACTTCAAGGGAAACTCCTTTTCTTTAGTATACGGCATGGAAGCGGTCGTCCCGTAGAAGTTGAGATCCCATCAATGAGAGTTCTCATGGAAACTAAGTTATCTGAGGCGAATGGTGTCAGCGAATCGACCAAGCGAACTTAATCGAAAAGCGCTGACCGCTCGTGTCACGGACAAGTATCAAAGAAGAATGAAGAAAGCTTTCGACAAAAGGTCCGACCTCGTGAATTCGAGAAGGCGACCTCGTGCTTAAAAGATTCATCTTTTCAACGATTCTAGGGCAAATGGACTCCTAACTATGAAGGCCCATACATCGTCAAAAGGAGCTTTTCCGGCGGTGCTATGACTCTCACAACCATGAACGGTGATGAACTCCCGCATCCTGTGAATGCTGACGCAGTCAAGAAATATTTTGTCTAAAAAAAAAATATAAAAGAACAGCTCGGTAAGTTGAAAACCCGAAAAGGGCGGCTTACGCAAAAATGAGCGTCTCGGTGGATTGAAAACCTGAAAAGGCGGTCCAGGCAAAAATTAGAGACAATAAACAGAAATTATCCTGATAGATTGAAAACCTGAAAAGGCAATCTAGGCAAAAACAAGGATACAAAAAATGACAAAGTAACTGCAGTCAGTCTGTATTTTGTCCATCTGAAGAATCTTCCATCAACGGATCTTCAATCAAATCTTCTGAAGCGACAAACACAGTTGGGATTCAAAGTTGTTAGGGATAGTAGCAGTTATTTGCTTTCAATGTAGCCTTTTCCCAATAAATTATCATTTCCAACTTTTGTAAATAGTTCATGGAATCACGCCTTTGGCTGATTACCATTCTATCAATAAATTTGAGCCTTGTGCTTTTTGTTTGCAATTCCTACTTTATTCAGTTTTGCAAAATAACGCTTTTATTGTGAAAATCACTTTTTGAAACTAAAATGTTTTAAATGAATTTTTACTTCAAAATTTTGAAAAAAAAAGCAAAAAGTTTCCTTTGAACTATGAACACGGAAAGAACTTCAACAGTTTCTCCATGAGTGTTTCGATCTCCGAAGGATAAAACAACTGCTACAGCAGTCTTCTCCTCAGCAGAAATCATCAAAGGACAGTATTCTTATTCAAAAAGAATCCCCAGCCGAGCTGCCAATGAAGTGCCTTTCTCTAAAAGTTTAAAGCATGCAACTCAAATTCTTCATTAGTGAACATCTGCACCGTTGTTGCAATTTTCACCGAGTATTTGTTCGACCTGTGACGTGGTCCTTTTCCCAAATATCTTTTTAATGTCTTTGTCAAGTATTGTTAGCATGCATATAACATTCATGACATTCATACATAACAGCATCATTCATGCATTTTTGCATTCTTCGAAGTGTTTGTTTTCATATCACTGGTTTAAATCACACTTACTCATGTAAGTACAATTCTATCTCCAGTAGATTATCCCCAGAGCAGAGAAATACATCTTTTTCTCTCTCCAGTTCCCCAGCTGAGATCATTTCTCATCTGGAACAATGACTTGATTGACTTATTTCTTTCCAATTCGTTCCTGGATAGAACCCTGTCTATAATCAACAAAGCAATAAGCAATAGCCTCATTGTCTGAGCCGCTTATTTTCATTCCTCAACATTGTCAAAAAAATTTGTCCTTCTCAACAAGGCCAAATCACGACAATTCAAAAATCCCCAACAGTTGTCTTTCTGTCCAACTCAATTCCTTCCAAACCAATTACGAACCAATGCATCAAAACACCCAAAATCATCCAAAACACACCAGTATTATGCCACTTAACATGAATCCATTAATTCCAAATATTCCATAACACTACTACGGTTCCAATTCACACAATTCGACGCATTTTGGGGCTAATTCCACAAACCTAAATTATCTAATTTCAAGATTTCTAACATACTAATCATTCAATTGGATTCTAAAACCCATAAGGCATACTAATTGAATGAAATCACCCCCTACCTCGCGATGATTCTTCGAATTCCCGGCGTTTGGCTTTTTACCTCTTTCTCTTCTCTTCTACAACTTCACATATGATGAAAACCTCTAATGAATCACTTTTCCTTCTTTTCCCTTTTGTTATTCCTTTTATTATTCCAATAAATAAATAAAATAATAATTAGTAAGAGTGGAGTATTTTACTCCTCACACCCCCACATTACTACTCACACCACCAACTCTTACATTCATTTAATTAATTAATTAAATCCATTAATTCAAAAATACCAATAATTAAACTTCTAATTAAATTAGTAATTAAAATTCTAATTATTTAATAATTGAATTGTTTGGGGTGTCACAAAGAACTACCGTGTAATGTACCAGAGACTAGCAACACGCATGCTTCAAGTAGTCGACCATTTATGGAGTATGAGGAGAACTTTAATTTGATCGGTGAGATGGTTGAGGATGCTTTTTGTGTGAACATGACATATGATGAACCTAGAGATTTTGACGGGGAAGAGTTGCCGAATGAGGAAGCGCAAAGATTTTATCAATTGTTGAATGAGATGAATATGCCGTTGTTTGAGGGGTTGTCAGACTCAAAGCTATCAATGTGTGTGAGATTATTGGCCGCCAAGTCAAATTAGAATGTTTCTGATCGATGTCTGGAACATTTTTCAAAAATGATGTTGGACTCCACCGCTACGAAAGACAACTTGCCTACAAGTTATTATGATGCAAAGAAGTGGGTGTCGAAGTTGGGTTTAAAAGTAAGAAAGATTGACTGTTGCATTAACGGCTGCATGTTGTTTTATGACAATGAGTTTGGTACTCAAGATGGATCGTTATAGGAGTGTAATTTTTGTAATAGTCCAAGATATCAAGTTCTCACTAGAGCCGTTAACAGCAAGCAAAAGCGTGTAGCAGTAAAATCCATGTTTTATCTTCCTATAATACTGTCATACCCCAATTTTTGACCTAATATACCACCTTACATTTGCATCATTTGCATCACTAACAGCTCAGACAACATTAATCGGGCATAGCATTCACAGGTCAAAACTAGGCTCCATACTTTTGAAATTGAAACATAAGGCTCCATGAACTTGATTTTCAAAAGTCAAAACTTCAATTATAGGTCATTTTGTGATTTCTTCATCTAGAAGCAATATAACCTTGCCAAATGGATCATTGAGATGATAAATATCAGCTAGATATAATTAAGATTGGATATAATCAATTTGAAGATTTTTCACACATGGTAAAAAGAGGAAACTTCCTTTTGCTTTTGAAAAGTCTTTCTTACCCCTTAAGGCATCTTTGATTTTTCAATTGCCATGTACTCTTGCCTAACATTTCAGAATCTTTTGGCCTATAAATAGATCACAATTTCAATTCCAAACCACACCAAAGCAATGCAAATCCATGCTTTCTCTCTACTTTCTTGAAAATCAAGCAACATAGTGCAAAATTGAGAAACATTGCATTTTTGAAATTCAGTTAAAACCATGTTTAAATTTGGTGTCTAACATAACATATAATCAATATGGAACATGTTTGAATCATAAAATCAACACAAGAACCACTGAAAATCAGATTTCACTTTCCATTTTTCAAACTTTCCAAAACTGCCATAGAATTCGAATTTGAAGTTTGGTTTGATTAATTTGTGTTGTGAGCATCCTAACACCTTCCATGTACCTCATGTACATGATCCAGATCATTGGCAAGCAACTGTAACAGGTTTAACATTGATTTCGAGCTTCCATTTTTGAACTGTGTAGGTTGACTTGGGTAGCATAATTGAAGCAAGCTCGAAGTGGGCAGACCACTTCCATAGCTTCCATACATGTCGATGATGTTGTAGCAATCCACAAACAAGTTCTGGAAACACGTTTGCATCTTCTTCGATCTCCACTTGCACAGGTTAGAACACGAACTTGGATATCCTAATTCTTTGAACTTAAACAAAAAAACTCTTGGCCGATCTCTTTCTGCACCTAACACGATCATAAGCCCTCAAGAAAATCAAAGAATCATCAACTATGCATCATTTAATTTGAAATTTTCAATTTAGGGTTCATAGTGTTCTTCAAAACTTAAATCATTCTGGGTTTAAAATAAATACAATTAACATACACCTTCGTGTTCGTGATGAAAAACCGAGCAACTTTGATTTTTACTTCGTCCAATTTCATTGAGAAACAAGGATTCTAGCATGGATTCTTGAATCTGAAGATCAAACACGAAGAACAAGCTTTGCGCCTATTCTTGAGCTTTTTTCAAATTCAAATATTCCAATGTTATTTTAACACTTGTTTTGGTCCACTAAACACCAGCGTGCGTTTGTCCCAGTGGTAGCTTGCTCACCCTTAAGGCTTTCTGACACGTGTGCTACCCAATGGTCATGGGTTCAATCCCTCACAAGACCATTCTTTTTATAACTTTTCATATTTTTCATCTTTTTTTACAAAACTTTCACAATTTTTTTGACCAATCAAAACTCCTTATTTTAAGGTGATTTTTTGAACACTTGTCAATAAATACATCTATTTTATGATAGTGCAAAAATTTTCAGAAAAAACTTTCATCTTGATCATATTTTAAACGAGCCGAAAACGACGTTCTGAACACTTTTTCAAACCTCCTTTTAAGGTGAATTTTTCAAGTTTTCGACTTCCGATTCTTTTCAAAACTTCTCATAAATGAACTTCACATTTCAAAATACTTTCAAAAACATTTTTCAAAACTTTTCATCAAACTTGCATCTTTTTTCCATGATCGATCTGATTTAAACGATAAAACTGAATTCGTTTTCTCTCGAATTTCTCAATCGATCATGGGCCTCCCTCACGGTGTAAGTCCCATAACATTCTTTTATGTACATATTTTTTCCTTGTACATACCAAAAACATTCTTTTATGTACATAATTATTTCCTTGTACATATCAAACTCTCTTCAGATACATACAAATTTTTATCTGTACATAATACAGATACTTTTTATACTCAAGTACAGACAAACTTCGATCATTTGTTTTCACTTAACTTGTGTATACACAAACCAACATTCTTTATGTAGATACATATCTTTTCCTTGTACATATCAAATACTTTTCATACAAACTTTTATCTGTACATAATACAGATGCCTTTTACAGATAAACTTCGATCGTTCGTTTCGTTTCGTCTGTCTGTACATATACACTAAATACCATTGGTATTGAAAGGAGCATTATTCCATGTGAAATTGCTTTTAAACCAATGGGCCACCCTTATGGTGTAAGTACCAACCCTCCTATGTACATCCATCTTTCTCTGTACATAAATACTCGTTCGTGTACATACTCATTTCTTTGTACACAGTTCAAACATGTAAATAACCAAGTTACGCTCGTTTTAAACGTTCGTTTCATAGACACTTGTTTATATTTCATAAACATTCTGTAAATAAACATCATTGCATTGTTTATATTTCCTTCATAAACTCCTGTGAATACATATCACACACACACACACACCTGTTTATACAACTGTCTAGTTATAACATAACAATTAGACTAATCAATAGGTTCCCCACAGTATAGCCTCCGCTTTGGCTTTATACAAGATAAATTCATCACCAGCATGAGTTTAGCCTCCTCTTGGGCTTTATACAAGATAACTCTCCCACAGAGTTAGCCTTCTCTTGGGCTTTGTACAAAGAAAACTCATTCATCTGAGTTTAGCCTCCGCTTAGGCTTCATATAAGACAATACTCCCCTGTTGAGTCAGCCTCCTCTTGGGCTTCGTTCAAAAGAACTCCTCATTGAGTTTAGCCTTCATTGGGCATCATACAATGAAAGAGCGGAAATCTCTTATGACCTCCTATTGGGCTTCCAATACAAAGAATCACCCGCATTAGGATAGAACCCAGAGTATGATTTCCCGGTGAAATTGCTCTTATTCCAAAAGGATGGTTTCCCGGTGAAATCCCTGTTAACACAAAGCCAACCATGCCCTATAGCTTCCTCTTGAGCTTCATACAAGGACCCTCGATGACCCTCGGAATGCCTCCTCTTGGGCTTACAATACAAGGACCCATGGGCTTCTTAAAAGCATCCCTTTAATCCAATCAATTTCTCCTCGAGATTTAGACATCTATCATCTCTATGGAAGAAGTATCTCATCTATCACATCACATACAGTCAAAACTTTTCAAACTATTTTCAAACAAAAACATCTCTTAATTGTAAGTGGTAACGCTTGTACACTCAAGCAAAACACCTAATGCTTACAGTTAAAAGATTCATTCATTTTTCAAACATCTTTCTTAAACATGTAAGTGGTAACGCTTGTACACTCAAGCAAAACACCTATAACTTACGATGAAAGATTTTAATCAGTCAAACTTTCAAAAATGTATGTGATGAAATAGATTAGATACATTTTTCATTAAGATGACATTTGTCTGTCTCTTACTAACATCCCGTTGCTTTCCACTAGCATATGTGGGAACTACGATTGCTCTGACTTTCTCAACATCCTTTTGAGAATACGTAGGCACAAGGTCTTATCCTTGCCGAGAAAATTTCTTTCTTCCTCAGACCAACCAAACCATAGATCCCTTTAGATCCGAGCTACAAATGCTCTGATTCCCACTAGGGGATATGTATGCAGAAGATCCACAGATCTTTGCGAGCACAATAATAACAAACCTAGAATCCCATATAATCTACCGTTTCTTAAAATCCCAAAGGAGAAACTTTCCCAATCATAGAAATAGCAATTAAAACACACAAACAGATCAAATATATTCATATATAAAGCTATAGATAACTATATATATTTAGGGTGCTCCATCTATTCCCTTTATATAACAATCCCCCTTACTCAGAATCTCCCCAATGCGTTACGTCTAGTTTGCGCTAGTCGTTACGCATACCAATATCAATTGAGGGTATTTCGACTTTCCCTTTTCATAATCATTAAATCATCTTTCTTGTGTTGAAAATAATAAAGCTTGATGCTCGCGGCATCTTTATAAACAAATCAAAAGAGTAAATCGTTTCGAGCCAGAAAATCCGAATTCACGTTCGCATCCTCTAGCGTGTCACCTTTTAACGCGAACAAATACCAAGGTTAAAAAGAATGTTTGCTTCAATGCACAGTGCAAGTCAAATGACATGGCATCATACAAACCAAACAAGTTTTGGCACTATGCGACATCCATCTGATGGTGAGGCATGGAAGCACTTTGATCGAACACATCCATATTTTGCTGTAGAAGCTAGAAATGTCAGGCTTGGATTATGCTCTGATGGTTTTTCCCCATAAGTGCAAGCGTCGGGAAGTGCGTATTCTTGTTGGCCAGTTATTGTAACCCCTTACAACCTCCCTCCTGAGATGTGCATAACAAAACCATACATGTTTTTGACGTGCGTCATTCTAGGCCCAGTCCAAAAGACAGAATTGATGTGTACTTACAACCTTTAATTGATGATTTGAAGAGGTTGTGGATTGGAGAATGGACTTATGTTATATCCGGTAAACAGAACTTTACATTGCGAGCTGCGTTGATGTGGACCGTTAATGTCTTTCTAGCATATGGCATGTTGTCTGGTTGGGGTACGAATGGAAAAATGGGTTGTCCGCATTGCATGGGATACACCAACGCATTTATGTTGGATAAAGGTGGGAGCATTTCGTGGTTTGGTGTCACGCAGATTCCTACCCAAATCATCCATATAGAAGAAACAAGACAAATTTTAAAAAAGATGTACGAGAGAAAGATTTGCCTCCGCCTCGATTGCCACCAGGGGTTATATGGAACCAAGTTTGTGAACTACCAAAATTTACAGATACTAGTAAAGCATGCCGAATTGAAGGATACGGTGTCACCCACAATTGGACAAAAAGAAGTATATTTTGGGACCTTCCGTATTGGAAATATAATTTGTTGCGCCATAATCTTGATGTTATGCATATTGAGAAGAATTTTTTTGATAATGTATTTAACACAGTGATGGATGTGACAGGAAAAACAAAAGATAATGAGAAGGCCATACAAGATATGGGAATTTGGTGTAACCGAAGAGAGTTGGAGTTGAAGCCTCAACCGAATGGAAAGTTATTAAAACCCAAGGCTTGTTTCAGTCTGACTTCCCAAGAAGCTAAAGCGGTTTATCGATGGTTAAAAGAATTGAGAATGCCCGATGGGTATTCATCAAATTTAGCAAGGTGTACTGACCCTAACATTGGAAAATTACATGGTATGAAAAGTCATGGTTGTCACATTTTTATGGAACAATTGCTACCAATTGCATTTGGATCGTTACCCAAACATGTTCTTGATCCACTAACTGAAATTAGTCAACTTTTTAGAGATATTTGTGCGTCAACTTTAAAAGTGGAACACATCATTAAGTTGGACCAAAACATTGCACTCATTCTTTGTAAGTTGGAACAAGTATTTCCGCCTGGTTTCTTTGACTCCATGGAACATTTACCCTTGCATCTTGCATATGAAGCTTATCTTGGTGGACCTGTTCAATATAGGTGGATGTATGCATTTGAAAGGTTCATGGGTGATTCAAAGAGATCGGTGAAAAATAAAGCTAGAGTAGAAGGATCTATATGTGCATATTACTTGCATCGGGAAACATCACATTTTTGCAGTCACTATTTCAATCACTTGATGTTAACTCCTAGAATCATACGGAATCCTGTAAATGTCAACCAGAGGAGTCAATTCGCCTTATCGGTCTTTGGGCTTCCAGGTCGACCTTCTGGAAAGAAGGGTGTGCATTGGTTGACCCAAAAAGAAATGCAATCTGCACATGTCCATGTCTTGATCAACTGCGATGAAGTTAAACCATATCTTGCATAAGTTTACCAAATCTTTTTAGCTCTGTTGACAATGTGTGTATACCAAACTTATTAAACTTATGGTGTGTGTTTTGTAGGGAATTTAACAATGCCTATTTTCATAGTACTGGTGTACAGTCAACATCAGGTGACATACATGCTCAATTTCCCTCATGGTTCAAGCAAACATTATCTAGCGTTCTTGCACTAACTCCAGAAATACTCCATTTGAGAAACTTGGCAGAAGACCCTATCCAAAGCGCAAATGATTGGCACTCATACTTCGTGAACGAATATAAATTTCACACTGAGGCATGGACCGAAGGGAAAAAAAACCATAAATAGTGGTGTATTTGTAAAAGGAGTTATAGATGGAGGTGAAGACGACTTCTATGGATTTGTTAAACATATCTACGAGTTGGTATACAATTACTTGGACTCGGAAAATAAATTTGTCTTGTTTTATTGTGAACGGTATGATCCAACGAGTGGCACAAAAATAGACAAGTCATATGGTTCTATTGAGATTCAAATGAACCGAGATACAAAGAGTATGAACCTTTCATAATGTCACATATTGTTTGGCAAGTTTATTATGTTCCTTATCCTTCATTTATAATACGTAAAAAAGGATGGTGTGTTGTAATAAAAACAAAACCGCTAGGTCATATTGAAATTGGAGATCTAGTGGAAGATGCTGCCTACCAAGTTGATGACGTTGAACAAATTAATGACGTGGTTGCAGCTGAAGACATTACAAGTTTGTCTGATACAACTGTTGAGGGACATCAAGTTGATGCGTCTATATTGTTGGTTGATAATAATGTGGGTGAAGAGAATGATGAAGAGTTTGAATCCGATGACAATATTACATCAAATGGTGAAAATGATATGGATAACAAGCATGAAGATTTAGATTAATTAAACCACTTAATGTAATATTAATTGAACATGTATATATTGAATGTGTTAATGAATATCTATTGATGTTAATGACTTTATTATCTTTGTTTATGAAAATATATATAAATAGGTAAAATGCCACCTAAGAATAAGGATAGCAGTAAGAAGTCTCAACGTCCGAGGGTAGTAACATGTGAGGCTCCTCACTCAGCCATGTGTCCCCCCCTCAGAGTCAGGTTGATCCTATGTCCCTGGCCAATACTCAAGGTTTTGTCCCATTACTCTTCTTCCATACATTCCCATCTGGGGTACCTGCATCTTTAGTGCCACCTGAGGCCCAGTTTTCTTTTTCCACCGACTCAGATGCCATCATCCTTCTAGCATACGGGCGGATCTAGTTTTCCTTTCACATCGACTCAGATGCGTTCATCTTTCCAGCAGACTGGAGGATCCAGTTTTCCATTGGTACAGACTGGTGTCCCCTCATCCTTCCAGCGGGCAGGAGGACCCAATTTTCCATTTCTAAAGACTGGCGTGCCTTCATCCTTCCAGCAGGCGGGGGGACCCAATTTTTCATATCCCACACAGATGTCTTCATCCTTCCACCAGACGGGAGGGTCCAGCATCCCACATTCCACACATACTAAAGGATCCCCCAGTCCACATCCCACACAGGCTGGACGATCCCCCAGTCCACGTCCCACATAAGCTGGAGGATCCCACGCCCCACGTTCTAGACAGACCGGAGGATCACACATCCCACATCCCAAACAGGCTGCAGGATCCAGCACCCCACGTCCTACACATGTACCTACACACGTGGTGGCGGTGATGCGATGTAGTAGTGATGATATAGATGGAGCTGATCTTTGTGGGAGAGATGATCCGAGTGAGATTCATGTCATTGACGGGAGGTTTTGGATTTGGCCCGAAGGAAGCAAGTAAGTTTCTTATATAAACTTTTATTTAAGTACATATTCATTTTCTTTTTTTGTATAAATTTATAATTAATATTTTTTATTCAAAATCTTGTTTAGTTTCGCGCTGAGTCGGACTGCTGCCAAGGTTATTAATTATATAATTCAGTATAGGTATAAATCATTTTGGAGGAACTTTGGCGAGGTTACAAATAAAGAAGAATGGTTTAAAAAATTTAAGGTATTGTTATTTATTTAGGTTGTAAATTTAATTTATTTTTTTAGTATTGTTATTTAAGTGACATTTTCATGATAATTACTTAACTTTTTATTTTAATGTCATACAACATTGCAGGAAAAATGTGTGTGGGATCCGTTGAATGAGAAAATTATGGAAAAAATCTATTATAGCAGAATCTCTAGAAGATTTTCTAATATAATGCGGCAGGTTAGGGAGAATTATGAGCTCCATGGTATCTGTCCTAACTTGATAGACGTAGAGGTTTTCGGCGAACTTCTTACATATTGGGGTTCACCGGAATTCAAGGCTAAATCAGAAACTTTTAAGAAGATGAGGGCATCCGAAAAGGGGGGATATGTCAATATTGCGGAGCATGTCCGACGAATGGTAAAAATTACTAATTTTTTAAGTTATATTTTTATTCATAATATTTTTTACTAATTCTTTTTAATTTTATTATTTAGACTAAGGAGTTGGGGAGACCACCATTGATCATTGAGTTGATTACGAGGACTCGGACAAAGAAATCGGGAGGTTTTGTCGACGAGCGCACAAAGAGAGCTTTTGTAAGTAATTTAATTTATGTTTTTATTTAATTTAATAACAAAATTTGTGACGTTATTTTCACGTGGCAATCTATAAATTGGGGTGATTATCATGTGGCAACTGATAAATTGCCACGTGAAAATCATGTGGCAATTCATAAGTTGTGGTGTGAAAATCACGTGACAACTTTTTAATATATTTAAATTTAGTTTAATTTAATATATACATGTATTAATTTAGTATATTTAATATATATATGTAATTTTTTTTAAATTTTATTATTTAATGTATGTGTAGGTTGATTATCAGATATTGCTTGAACTTTTTTCTGGAACACAATCCTCAATATAGGCCAGTAGAGGGGGAGGCGCTTAATGGTGATGTTGATTTCTATATTTGGAATGAAGTAGTTAATGGAAAAGGGCCTAATGGTTGCTTTTTTGCGGGTGGAAATTTGGCGGCCGGCTTGAGAGTTGGTGATCGTCGTTTCAATGACTTAGAGATGAAGAGGAGGTCACGTCAACGAATCGAACACGGATCAACTTGAAACGATAAGACAATTTGGCAAGTGAAGTGAGGCGAAATGGAGGCCCAAATAACGACAATGAGGCAAGAGCAGGAGCAGTAGTTGGAGATCATGCGGAACAGGCAATCTAATATAGAGGAGCAGATGAGACTGTTTATGCAAGGTGGTCGAAATCAAAATGTTCCTGACACAGCCGGATAATGACGAAATTGATGATTTTGATCTTGATAATTATCCGGGTGAAGATGCCCCGTGAAAACATTCTATTTATTTTGTTTTTAAATTTGCATTTATGTAGGATATTTATTTTTATCATTTTAAATTATTAAATTATATAACATTTTATTATATGAATTCATCTTATAAAATTTTATTATTCGAATATATAATAAAATAATATTATTATAATAATTTTAATATATAAATTTTATTATATACATTTTATTATATAAATTTTATTATAATAATTTTAATATATAAATTTTATTATATAAATTTTATTATATAAATTTTATTATATAAATTTTATTATATAAATTTTATTATATAAATTTTATTATATAAATTTCATTTTTTAAATTTTATTATATTATCTTAATTTTATTATATCATATAAATTTTATTATTTAAATTTTATTATATTATATAAATTTTATTATATAAATTAATTAATATAAAAAAATAATTACTAAATAACTTTTTAAAAAACATAAACGTCACATGTAGCGACGTGGGTTGCATGTCACAAAGTTGTGACATGCTTCTCACGCCGCTACAAAAGCTGCTACTTGTCTGCCATGTATGTTCCCTATACAACTATGTTGCAACGTGAATACCACGTCACAACTTTGTGACATGGGAAACACGTCGCAACAAGTTTGCCACTTGTTCCCCAGCGACATAAATACTCACGTCGCAGTTTTTTGTTTGTGACGTGATTTTGAAGCTTGTCACGTTACTTTCACGTTGCTAATGAGCTTTTTTTTTTGTAGTGTTGGACCTGCCAGAAATATGTCCTAGTATGATGTTTCAACATCATAAAAGAAGACTGAAGATTGTCACTTGTAAAGTTTGAAATATCATAAATAGTGACTACCGAAGACTTCTAAATTGCTGCTGCTGGATTAAATTGTTTAAACCCTTGTATATTTTATTATGCTTATGTAATACAAAGGTTATGTAAATTACTTTTAGCCAAAGGGGGGATTGTTGATTCTCTATTTTTAGGATTGGCTTTATATTTGGTAAAACTAATTTAACAACAATAGGTTAAATAGGATTTATAACTTGTAAGGAGAAAGCAACTTGAAGTTCTATTTAATGGAGAAATATGTTGTGTTTAAATGTTTCAACATCTGGAACAACATGTCGAAGAAGATGTCAAGACATCTTGTTTGAGCTGACAAATTGGATTATGTTATGAAGCAGAATATTCCTAAAAAGAATCTTTTACAGAATTGTAACAACTTACTTATTGTTAGTTGGAGCCCAAATTATGGAAATATATTAGCGAGAATTTATAGGAGAATCTGTTGCATATTTGTAAATTCTCTATTTGTTGTTATAACAATATGGAGATATTTGTGGAGAGTATCTTGGAGCAGTTTGTTATGTCAGTTTGTTACATTTTGAAGGCTCAATTCCTGTTGAGTAATAGGTTATAAATAGAAGATTTGTAACCTAAGTTTTGGCACGATCCGTGATTAAATATAATGTAGTTTTTAGGGCTGAGTCTGTAGAGTGAACCTCCCGGATTGTGGGATGGTCACCATGCGTAAACCTCGAAGCCTATAGGTAAGAGGGTGTCATGTTCTTGGAGGTAACTGTGAAGTAACTCCAAGGTGTGTCCTAAGTTAGAAGCATATTTCTTTTAGTCTTAGTTAGTTTGTGTCACAAGTTGACTGTTTTTGTATTGTGTTTGAAGTGTGGTATTTTCAAACTGTTTCTAGTTTTGTTTAGTGTTACGGTTTGTGATACTGAGGGAGTGAGCGGAGGTTCTCACATCTAAGTGTGGTATCTTAGGTAGAAGATTCATTGGGTAGTTTGATTAAGTGAGGAGGTGTAAACAGGGAAGGTTTAGCTCTAAATTAATACTGCTGATAGTGAACTTCATCCCTGGCTTGGAAGCCCCAAGACGTATGTTGGTTAGAACCGAACTGGGTTAATAATTCCTTGTGTTTTTTTGTTTCCTACTGTTTACCGTGGAAAATGGTAAACAACCGCTGGTCCTCCCTGAGTCCTAAAACTAAGGGTTACTCGCAAGATCGACCAGTTGATCTTAAGACACATGCTAAGGTTTTGGTAAATTGTACGGATTCCGCAGAAAAAAGGCCTTGGCTAAGAAACGGTGTTCAGAGCCTAAGGGAAACAGCACAATGGCTTTCCACACACATAGAATTCCGACTGCCTGCTAACCGACTGTAGGCGCTGGGAAAAAAACTCAACAAAACATTAATTGGTAACTCGTGACCAATAGTTGACGTTTGAAGTATTTTTGATAAAGGAAGAAGAAGTAAACAAACAGTAAAGATAAACTTAAATGTAAATTGATTGCATTGAAAAAGAAATATGGTGATTCACATACATCAAAGGCTTGAGTGACTCTTTCTTTCTTTAGCGCGGAAGTTGGCAGAGTTTTGGCAAGCAATTTGAAGATACAAATTAACACACTAAAATCCTAACATACTGGCTTATTTATAGTATTTTACAATGTTGTGAATTGGATGCCTTATAACAAAATATAAACTTGTTGTTTAATGATCAAGAAACAATTAGGGTAGGAAAAATAATGAAGAATACGATGAACACAAGGATTGGTTATTAGCTGTTTTTCTTTCCTTTATCTTGAAAACAAGATTACAAGTATACAAGAATAACAAATAACCCTCTCACCCTAAATTAGGATTTGCAGTATGCAATGGTGAGAGACTAGTATGCTATTTATAATAAACCTAACATACTAAACTAATGGGCTTTTATCACAAATACCCATTACAAGCTAACTTAGGGTACAAGCTAACTTAACCAATTAGACATAACAAAAAAGCCCAATTCGATGCTAACAATCCTAGCATCCTTCGACACTACAAGCTGGAACACACTTCAACTACAGCTTGTAACACTTCGACAACAACATGTGAGCAACCTTCGACTGCATGCTAAACTCTATCGAACCGTCGAAACAATATACTCCCTTTGATCCAATAGAGTTTGATCCAATATCTCACAAATCTCCACCTTGGAACAAACTCTATTATCAACTAACGAATTAGTTTTCTTCATGCAGCTTTATCAACTGCATACAGTGGAAAAACATGCAACTAGGCAATGTCTTGGTGATCATATCAGCAACATTATGATATGTCAAAACCTTCAGCACTTGGACTTCTCCACGCTCGATCACCCCTCTGACGAAATGCAGCCTCACATCAATATGCTTGGTTCGTTCAGGATAGGCTGAATTCTTCGACAGATGTATTGCACTTTGACTATCACATTTAACAGTGATAGCTTCCCCTTGAATTTTCAGCTCCTTGGCAAAACCTTGAGCCTGATGCTTCACGACAATTAGAGAAATATATTTCGCTTTAGTGGTTGATATTGCAACAACCTTATGAAGTGTTGCTTTCCAACTAATAGCTGTACCAAACATAGTGAAAACATATCCAGAAATAGATTTTCTGGAATCCGTACAACCTGCATAATCACAGTCGACATATCCTTCGATTGCTGCTTTACTATCTTCACCAAAGGCTCCACCATAAATTAAGACTCTGTTCAGAGACCCATTTATGTACCTTAGAATCCACTTCAATGCTTGCCAGTGAGCCTTTCCAGGATTCTCCATGTACCTGCTTACAAGACTTACTGCATATGCTATGTCGGGTCTAGTACAAACCATAACATACATCAAAGAACCTACTATATTAGCATATAGAATTCTATTCATATAAGTTCTTTCGACCTTAGTATTGGGACATTGATCAATACTTAACTTGAATTGAGGGTTTGTTGGAGTCACAACAGGCTTCGAATTCGACATACAAAACTTTTCGAGAATCTTTCGTAAATATGCCTCTTGAGATAAGCATAATTTCGACTACTTTCTATCTCTTCGAATGTCAATTCCAAGAATCCTGGAAGCTGCTCCTAAATCCTTCATTTCGAACTCCTTATTGAGTTTAGCCTTCACCCTCAATACCTCTTCGACATTGTTACTTGCTATGAGAATGTCATCAATATAGAGCAACAAAATAACAAATGAATTACCAGGATGAAATCTGAAGTAAACACAATGGTCGAACTGACTTCTAACAATACTTATGCGTGTCATGAATTTGTCGAATCTCCTATTCCACTGTCGAAGAGATTGTTTCATCCCATATAAAGATCTATTCAACTTGCACACATAATCTTCCTTTCCCTTTTTGACATACCCTTCAGGTTGCCTCATCAGGATTGTTTCATCTTGATCACCATACAAGAACGCAGTCTTCACATCCATCTGTTCCAGTTCAAGATCGAACTGTGCCACCATGGAAAGCAACATTCGGATGGACCTATGCTTCACAATAGGAGAAAACACATTATTGAAATCTATACCTTCTTTCTGAGTGAAACCCCTTGCAACCAACCTTGCCTTGTATCTTTTCGACGCCACTCCTTCGATTCCTTCCTTAACTTTGAAAATCCATTTACGGTGACTAACTGGCTCCACGGGTTTCTTGATCAATTCCCAAGTGTTGTTATCATGAAGAGACTTCATCTCATCATCCATGGCCTTCAGCCATTCAGTCTTATTTCGACTCCTCATAACTTCCTTATGATCTCTTGGTTCTTCGTCTAGAACCTCACTTGCAAAGATTAAGGAATAAGCTATAAGATATGCATACCCAAACCTTTGAGGTTGTTTGATGAATCTTCATGTCTTATCTCTTCCCAATAGGTAGTCATTGACAATTTCATCAACTTCATCAGCATCTTCTACTTCTTCGATTTTATCTGGAATAAGCAATTCAGCATCAACATGCTCCACCTCAACAGGAATATCTCCCTGTTCCAGCTCTTTGTCAAATACTTCACTTCGACCAACATCATCCGTTTTCTTGAAAGCCATTTCAGCTTCATTGAAAACAACATCTCGACTGGTGATAATCCTTATGTGACCTGACTCTAGGCACCATAGCCTATAAGCTTTGACTCCTTCAGGGTATCCCATGAACATGCATTTAAGAACTCTAGGTTCGACCTTGTCTTGCCTAATGTGAGCATAGGCTACGCAACCAAACACTCTCAGTTTGTCAAGATTTGGTGGATGTCCCAACCAAACTTCTTCAGGTGTCCTCATATCTAACGCAGTCGAAGGACATCTGTTTATTAGATATGTTGCTGTCGAAACAGCCTCAGCCCAAAACACCTTCTTTAAGCCAGCACTAGTCAACATGCATCCAACTCTCTCCAAGATGGTTTAATTAAACCTTTCAGCCAAACCATTTTGTTGTGGAGTGCCTGCAGTAGTTCTATGCCTTGCAATACCAAAGGCAGCACAAAAGTTGTCAAATGCCTCATTGCAAAATTCAAGACCATTGTCTGTTCTCAACCTCTTGACCTTTCTACCAGTTTGATTTTCGACCAGAGTCTTCCAAACTTTGAAATTCTCAAAATTTTCATCCTTAGTCTTCTGAATGAATACCCATAACTTTCTGGAATAGTCATCTACTATGGATAGAAAATATCTTGCTCCTGAATGTGATGGACACCTTGCAGGCCCCCAAAGATCAACATGGATGTAATTAAGGGATCCATGTGTACTTTGTTTGCCTTTGTTGAACTTCACTCTGCAAGATTTTCAAAGTACACAGGGTTCACAAAACTACAGCTTTTTGACTTTGTCTCCACCAAGCAAATTTTGTTTCCCCAATTTGACCAGACCCCTTTCACTGACATGGCCTAATCTCATGTGCCAAATTTCTGTCTTCGACAAAGGTTTCATGGATGCAACATTTGTCGAACCACTTACAACTTCAGCCACAAGGGTATACAAACCTTGTTTCTTCACGCCTCTTAAGACTTCCTTCGACACCTTCATGACTCTTAGGATACTTTTCTCTCCTTGAAAAACATATCCTTTCTTGTCGAATTCACCAAGAGAAATCAAATTTCACTTCAAATCAGGTACATACCTGACTTCAGTCAATAACCTTATTGACTCATGATGGAGCTTGAATCTCACAGATCCAACACCTGCAATCTTGCAAGCTTTGTTGTTTCCCAGCAATACAGATCCACCATCTTGATCACATAATTCCTCGAACAAGACTTTGTTTGGAGTCATGTGCCAAGTGAACCCAGAATCCATAATTCATTCCTTCGACGAGTTGCTGCTCAAAACCACAAGAACATCAAATGAGTCGAAATCATCTTGAAAAATAGCTGCATTGCCATTATCCTTCCCTCTATGATCTTTCAGGCGTTCAGGGCACACGTTTCTTGTGTGACCCTCCTTCTTACAATGATAGCATCGAATACCAGATGCTTCACCACTGTAAAACTTCTGCTGACTTTTACCTTTCTTCTTGTCGAACTTATTATCCTTTTGCAAGAATTTACCTTTAACGGCCAAACCTTCACCAACCGTCGAAGTTTTATGCTCCTTTCGTTCATTCAAGTCCTACGAATACAAGGCTGATTGAACCTCTTCAAAGGTCAGGGACTCCCTTCCATACAAGAGAGTTTCTTTGAAGTGGGCATGTGATCTGGGCAACGCGCACAACAACAACAATGCTTGATCTTCATCATCGATCTTCACATCAATATTTTCAAGATCAAGAATCGACATTGAACATATCCAACTGCTCAGCCAACACATTGTCTTCAGTCATCTTGAATGAATACAAAGCTTGCTTCAGGTAGAGTCGATTCACCAATGGTTTGGTCATGTACAAGCTATCAAGTTTCACCCATAACCCTGCCGCCGTCGTCTCCTTTGATACCCGTCAAAGAACCTTATCAAAATTGCGCTGTGGGCCTTCTCTATCATTGCCTTCTTCTCAGTTATCGTTAATGCTTTGTTCATGGCTGATTCTCCCTTCAACGCTTCCAAGCAACCCTGCTGAACCAGTAGGGCTTTAATCTTCAAGTGCCATAAACCAAAATCGTTCACTCCGGTGAACTTTTCAATCTCATACTTTGATGAAGGCATCTCATCCACGCTCACTGCACCAATTTGTTGTGAATTGGATGCCTTAGAACAAGATATAAACTTGTTACTTAATGATCAAGAAACAATTAGGGTAGGAAAAATAATGAAGAACACGATGAACACAAGGATTGGTTATTAACTGCTATTCTTTCCTTTATCTTCAAAGCAAGATTACAAGTATACAATAATAACAAATAACCCTCTCACCCTAAATTAGGATTTGCAGTATGCAATGATGAGAGACTAGTATGCTATTTATAATAAACCTAACATACTAAACTAATGGGCTTTTATCACAAATATCCATTACAAGCTAACTTAGGGTACAAGCTAACTTAACCAAATGGACATAACAAACAAGCCCAATTCGATGCTAACAATCCTAGCATCCTTCGACACTACAAGTTGGAACACACTTCGACTACAACTTGTAATACTTTGACAAAAACATGTGAGCAACCTTCGACTGCATGCTAAACTCTGTCGAACCTTCAAACAAATATACTCCCTTTGATCAAATAGAGTTTGATCTAATAGCTCACATACAAAATAACTGCTAAAAGTAATCAACAGACGAGATTTAGACTGGAGACAACTGATGTACATGATTTCACCATACGTTCAATGCTTCGAACCCATGATCTCTTTATTTTGACTTTTTCCCGCTTCATGACTTCAAAAGGAACTAACCGCTCTTGGTTTCAGTATACTCTTTAAGGTGTAATAATATTTCCTAAGTTCCCCTGACCTACACTTTCGACAGCATGACTGCTTCGACTAACGCCTTCATTCAACACAAATTTATATCGAATCGACCAACTCACCATTTTGTCGATCTAGCTTTATTTTCGACACAGTTTGTTCTAGCTGTTTGGTCGTTTGGGTTGGTTTTCTGACTCAGCTTCTCAACCGACATGTGTTTTCTGGTACTTCCAATTTAGCTTTGTAAAGCATTTTAAAAAATATCCTCATTTAAGATTGGCCCTTAACTTGTAGGGACCTTTGCCTTTAAGCAATTCCCTTAAACATACGTTACAAATTTCCAGTTAACACCTGCACTGTTAATTTTTAATTCTACCTTGTATGTTTTATAATGTCGGATCAGATGTCATGACATCCTGAGTCTGCCTAACCAGAATTTCTAATATTATTATTGCAATTATAAAATCAACATCATTATAGATGCAAATAAAGGACACCCCATATCATTGGGTGGTTTAACTACTCATATTATTCAAAGAAAATAAAAATTACAATCCAGACATTTCAAGGATTGAGATGAACGTTGATCTTCAATTACGTCCGCTCATGAAAATCTTTCATTCTCAAAAAACCATGTCTTCTCTAATCTTCAATCATGTAATCCTCGCTTGCCACAAAGTACCTTAATTCCTCAGGAAAATTCTTCAAAATAGAAAAAATTTGTCGTCCTCGGTTCGAAATACCCGAAATGGACCCGCAGCTCAACACATGGAAAATATTAAAAAAATTAAGAAATCAATGTCACACGCTGCTACGGGCTATGTCAGCCAACACAGGCTTCCGTAGCGCTCTTTTGCAATTGAAAATTTTGAATTTTGTTCTCAGGAATCCTGACATGGACAGTGTCAGCTGACACAGGTGACCTTAGCTAGCCTCCTGGAGCGTGCTAAAAGCTTTTCCGAATTCTTGTGATTTTTCCATGTTTTCGCTCTAATCCTTCTCGAATACCTCTCTGAACTTGAAAACACTAAAGAGACACAACCAATGCATAAAATGCAAAAAAGGGGAATAAATTGCTTAAAACAATGATTAAATTAACTAGAATTAATGGTAAATAAGGATGTAAAAACCACTGATGAAAACCCCCTAAAACTTATAGCGTTGTTTGACCACAAGCAAAAAATAAAATAGCTCATGAATTGCAAAGTATATCAGTACTAACTAAAAAATAATCTCATTTGCGACGTGAAATTCACGTGGCAACGTAAAAAAGTACGTCACAATCATTAATTAGCGACGTGAACTTTCACATTATTTTTATGTCACAAAGTTGTGACGTGAAAATCACGTGGCAACTTGTTTGCACAAATATCAACATATTCAAGTGGGAGCGGGCGAGGAGTAGGGATATCACCTTTATTTGGCACGTGATTTTTACGTCACAAAGTTGTGACGTAAAAATCATGTGGCAAACTTTTTTTTTTTAAATTACTAAAACAAATCATTGCTTTTTTTTATTAAGATTATGTATTATATATTATATAAAATGTTATTCTATATTCTGTTTTATATTTATATATAATATTCTGGTTTTAGAAATAAATATCTCTTATATTATGTTTTTTATAAACAATAAATTCATATTATGAATCTATTTTTATTAAATCTATTTATTATTCTACTTTTAATGATATTTATAAATCTATTTTTTTTAAATATATATATTATAAATAATTCAAACTTAAAAAAATTAACAACAAATAACAATATAACAATAAATAACATACCCAAGATAAAGCTTGAAAAAAAATTAAATGACAAAGTTACATCTTAAAGTTAACTTGATAATATCTTTGAGTTTGTATCTTGAAGATGCAGCTTGATATATAATACCTCTTGAACCTAGCTTCCAAACAAAAAACTAAAACAAAAAATTTATTAGTTATACAAGTATAAACGAAAATTAAAATATTGATGTAAAATCATACCTTTGAATTGATGGTTGAAAGAAATTGAAGAAGAAATTATTTATATGAATGGAAGAATAGGGAAAGAAAGGGTTGAAATGGTTGATAGGAAGAACAAAAGGAAGAAGAAGAAGTAATAGGGTTGTTGTGTAAATGAGAAAAACTAAAAGTTATATAAAGGCATTAGTGACGTGAAAACATGCCGCAACCTTGCCACGTGTATTTCATGTCACAACCAACAAACAGTTATATTTTATTGCCCAATTAGTAACGTGAATATCATTTCGCAACTTTGCCATGTGATATTCACGTCGCAACCATCCTATACTACAAAGACTGAAAACTATTCTGTACCCCATCAAGTCACGTGCAATATGCTATATCACTTTAATTTTTAAATTTTTCCACTAAAATGTTGCGACGTGAAATACACGTCACAACTGAAAATTTGAGATTTTATTTTTATTTTTCCCCATATGAACGTGACAGTTTTCTTCGTTTTTTTTATTAATTATTTTAGTGCAAATTGATAAACACGTCGCAACGTTATTTTTCAAAAACAAATTCTGGTTCCCCATGTGAATGTTGCAGGCTTAATTTTTTATTATTATAAACTATTAGTGACATGATAATCACGTCGCAAATCCTTTTTTCTGCCACGTGATTATCACGTCACAAAATCACTTCGCTGGATAGCATTTTTCTTATAGTGACTGTCATACCCCAATTTTTGACCTAATATACCACCTTACATTTGCATCATTGCATCACTAACAGTTCAGACAGAATTAATTGGGTGTAGCATTCACAGGTCAAAATTAGGGTTTCATCAGATTTTCATCTGATTCAAGAGGCAACCAATTAGGGTTTGAGTTTTTCTCACCTCATTTGATCTATCTTGATCAAAGTATCAACCTTCAATCCTCAGATATCCATTTTTTCTCATAGATCAATCGAGGATCAACCAATTAGGGTTTTGATCGAGCATGAGCATTCTCTGACTTTTTGAGCAAGAAATGACTTTTTTGGATAGAGATTGGTCATTATATCTTAGATACAACATCTTGACCTAATTTCTGGATTCAAAACATCACAGACTTCATCAGTCAATTTCAGAAACATCTGATGAAAATTCATCTGCACAGAAAAGTCAAACTTTGACTTTTGGTCAACTTTTTCAAGATAAAACTTTTTCCATCATCAAAATACTTCAAATGATCCATCATGATCATAAAAAATCAAAGAATTTGGAAAAGTCAACAAAAAGTCAAAATTTTCATACTTAGAAAAATTTCTAAGTGTTAAAATTTCTTATTTTTTCCAAACTTCATGCCATTTATTCACCTAGTTCCATTTTGAATTGGAAAAAACTCAAAACATGAAAGTTGTAGCTCTTGAAACAAGCTTTCCAAAATGTCCAAGAACTCACAAATCCATGGAGTCTAGCTATACTTTTGAAATTGAAACATAAGGCTCCATGAACTTGATTTTCAAAATCCAAAACATCACATTATAGGTCATTTTGAGATTTCTTCATCTAGAAGCAATACAACCTTGCCAACTTGATCATTGAGCTGATAAATATCAGCTAGATATAATTGAGATAGGATAAGATCAATTGGAAGATTTTCACACATGGTAAAAAGAGGAAACTTCCTTTTTCTTTGCAAAAGTCATTCTTACCCTTTAAGTTATCTTTGAATTTCCAAAAAGCCATGTACTCTTGCCTAACATTTTCAGAACATTGGCCTATAAATATATCACCATTACAAGTTCAAATCACACCAAAGCATTGCAAGGTTATGCTTTCTTACTTCTTTCTTCAAAATCAAGAAACATAATGCACTTTTGAGCAAACTTGCAATTTTTAAATTCAGTGAAAACCATGATAAACTTTGGTGTCAAGCATGCTCTAATATCAATACTAAACTTGTTTGAATCATAAAATCAACCCAAGAACAAGTGGAAATCAGAATTGAACTTCATGCTTTCAAAATTTCCAAAACTGCCATAGCATTCGAATTTGAAGCTAGGGTTGATTAATTTGTGTTCTGATCACTCTAACATCTTCCATATACACCATAGACATGATCCAGATCCATTACAACAATCTGTAACAGCTCAAAACACGATTTCCAGTTTCCATTTTGAGTTTATGCAGGTGAACTTGTGTAGCACGATCCAGGTTGATTCAAGGAGTGCAGACCACTTCTACACCTTCCTTAGAGGCCGCTGGTGCTCAAGTAATCCACAAACAAGTTCTGGAAACACGTTTACACCTCCTTCGATTTCAACTTGAACAGGTATGAACATGAACTTGGATATCATGATTCTTTGAATTTAAATGCAAAAACTCTTGGCCAATCTCTTTCTGCACTCATCACGATCATAAGCCCTCAAAAAAATCAAACAATCATCAATCATACATCATTTAATTTAGAAAAGTCAATTCTAGGGTTCTTCGTGGTTCCCAGAAATTCAAACATGCTAGGTTAAAAATAAATGCAATTAATAGTCATCTTCGTGTTCGTTGTAAAAAATCGAGCAACTTTCATGTTTACATCATTTAATTTCATTGAGAAACGAAGATTTTAGCATGGATTCTTGAAACTGAAAATCAAAAACGAAGAACAAGCTTGCGCGCGTGTTCTTGAGTTTAAAATTTTAAATTTTCCAATCTTGTATTAACACGTGTTTCTGATTCCTAAACACAAATGCACGTTTGTCCCAGTGGTAGCTAGCTTGCCTTTAGTCTCCTCTGCCACGTATGCTACCCAATGGTCATGGGTTCAACTCCCCACAAGACCATTCTTTTTAAAAACTTTTCATATTTTTCATGTTTTTTTACAAAACTTTCACAATTTTTTTAACCAATCAAAACTCCTCATTTTGAGGTGATTTTTTGTACAATTGTCAATAAATACATCTATTTTATGATAGTGCAAAAATTTTCAGGAAAAACTTTCATCTGATTATATTTTAATCGAGCCGAAAACGACGTTCTGAGCACTTTTCAAAACACCTTTTAAAGGTGAATTTTTCGAGTTTTCGACTTCCAATTCTTTTCAAAACTTCTCATAAATGAACTTCACATTTCAAAATACTTTCAAAAACATTTTTCAAAACTTTTCATCAAACTTGCATCTTTTTTCCATGATCGATCTGATTTAAACGATAAAACTGAATTCGTTTTCTCTCGAATTTCTCAATCGATCATGGGCCTCCCTCACGGTGTAAGTCCCATAACATTCTTTTATGTACATATTTTTTCTTTGTACATATCAACCATAACATTCTTTTGTGTACATAATATTTCTTTGTACATATCAAAATCTCTTCAGAGACATACAATTTCTTATCTGTACATAACACAGATATTCCTTATACTCAAGTACAGACAAACTTCGATCGTTTGTTTTCATTTCACTTGTGTATACACAAACCAACATTATTTTATGTACATACATACCTTTTCCTTGTACATATCAAATTCTTTTCATACAAACTTTTATCGTACATATCTGAGATACCTTTCGAATAAACTTTGATCGATCGTTTCATTTAAATACATACATATACGAATACCATTGGTATTGAAAGGAGCATTATTCCCGGTGAAACTGCTTTTAAACCAATGGGCCTCCCTTATGGTGTAAGTCCCAAACCTCCTATGTACATCCATTTTTGTCTGTACATAAATAGCTCGTTCGTGTACATATTCACTTCCTTGTACACAGTTCAAACTTGTAAATAATCAAGTTACGCTCGTTTTAAACGTTCGTTCACAGACACTTGTTTATATTTCATAAAGCTCTTGTAAATAAACATCATGCATTGTTTATATTTCCTTCATAAACTCCTGTGAATACATATCACACACATACACACTTGTTTATACAACTGTCGAGTTATAACATAACAATTAGACTAATCAATAGGTTCCCCACAATATAGCCTCCGCTTGGGCTTTATACAAGATAATTCATCACCAGCATGAATTTAGCCTCCGCTTGGGCTTTATACAAGATAACTCTCCCCACAGAGTTTAGCCTCCTCTTAGACTTCATAGAAGAAAACTCATTCATCTGAGTTTAGCCTCCGCTTAGGCTTCATATAAGACAACACTCCCCTGTTGAGTCAGCCTCCTCTTGGGCTTCGTTCAAAAGAACTCCTCATTGAGTTTAGCCTTCTCTTGGCCATCATACAATGAAAGAGACAGCAAATCTCTTAACAGCCTCCTATTGGGCTTCCAATACAAAGAATCACCCGCGTTAGGATAGAACCCTGAGAGTATAATTTCCCGGTGAAATTGCTCTAAATTCCAAAAGGATGGTTTCCCGGTGAAATCCCTTTTAACACAAAGCCAGCCATACCCTATAGCTTCCTCTTGAGCTTCATACAAGGACCCTCGATGACCCTCAGAATGCCTCCTCTTGGGCTAACAATACAAGGACCCACGGGCTTCTTAAAAGCATCCCTTTAATCCAATCAATTTCTCCTTGAGATTTAGACATCTATCATCTCTATGGAAGAAGTATCTCATCTATTACATCACATACAGTCAAAAACTCTTTCAAACTTTTTTTTCAAACTATTTTCAAACAAAAACATCTCTTAATTGTAAGTGGTAACGCTTGTACACTCAAGCAAAACACCCAATACTTACACTTAAAAGATTCAATCATCTTTTTCAAAACATCTTTCTTAAACATGTAAGTGGTAACGCTTGTACACTCAAGCAAAACACCTATAACTTACGAAGAAAGATTTTAATCAGTCAAACTTTTCAAAAATGTATGTGATGAAATAGATTAGATACATTTTTCATTAAGATGACATTTGTCAGTCTCTTACTAACATCCCGTTTCTTTCCTCTAGCATAAGTGGGAACTACGATTGCTCTGACTTTCTCAACATCCTTTTAAGAATAAGTAGGCACAAGGTCTCATCCTTGCCGAGCAAATTTCTTTCTCTCTCAGACCAAACAAACCATAGATCCGAGCTACAAATGCTTTGATTCCCACTAGGGGATATGTATGCAGAAGATCCACAGATCTTTGCGAGCACAATAATAATAAACCCTAGGATCCCACATAATCTATCATTCTTAAAATCCCAAAGGAGAAACTTTCCCAATCTTAGAAATAGCAATTAAAAAACACACAAACATATCAAACGTATTCATATATAAAGCTATAGATAACTATATATATTTAGGGTGCTCCATCTATTCCCTTTATATAACAATCCCCCTTACTCATAATCTCCTCAATGCGTTGCGTCTAGTTTACGCTAGTCGTTACGCATATCAATATCAAATGAGGGTATTACAGGTTTCCCCTTTTTCATAATCATTAAATCATCTTTCTTGTGTTGAAAATAATAAAGCTTGATGCTCGCGGCATCTTTATAAATAAATCAAAAGAGTAAATCGTTTCGAGCCAGAGAATCTGAATTCACGTTCGAATTCTCTAGCGCGTCACCTTTTAACGCGAATAGGAAAAATGGCGACTTTGCTGGGGAGTACGCTGAAACTTTGATTTTCAAAAAAAAAAACTGTGACTCTGCTCAAGAGCACCAAGCTTTTTTTATTTTCAAAAGAGAAAAGAAAAGGGGATAAGCTTTCATATTATGCATATATACATTTTCTTTATTGTGTGTTTCGCGATTTCATTTGATGGAAAGAAATCTAACCGGATTTAAGAAACATTTTAAGATCTAGGTGGAGGTATTAATCGTGAGAAGTTTCAATACTTACGTTAATATCTCCTCTCGATGGAGGTTGTCTTGGGGTATTGTGTTTAGCAAGTATTTGCGAAGACATTTTGCTTTCAAGGGAACTCGAGAAGCTGAGTCGGCTGTAGAACACATAACCCATCCTGGCCATTTAGGATGTAGTGCGGAGATTATTCGGGTGTAAGCCTAGAGTAATTGTCATGCGAGACTACGATCAGGCGAGTTTCTCTTGAAAAATATTATTGGACCATCGTGTATTCAACAAATTCGATAATATTTCAAAGAGGAGTGTTGAGCCTGTATTATCAGTAGAACCCGTTTCACAGATGAATAAGCCCTTAGAACTTAACCACGTTTGATTCTTATCGTTGGCCTCATGCTCGTGACTTCGAACGCTTGACCGTGTGTATAACTACTAACCATGTTTGCCGCATTCATGCATTCATTCATTCAAAAAACAAAAGCTTCATTTTCTCTTCCCATTTCCAAAGAATTTAGAGATTTTTTTTTTCTTTGTAAAATATTTTAGGTTAGAGTGATGGACGTCAGAGGAAGATTCACCAAGAGATACAGTTTTAGAATTCCTGACGTAGGAAAGTTGAAAGAGTTAGCATCCTTGGTAGAAGATCCCTCGGATTGCAGAAAACGCTATGGAACTCTTTTAACTCTTCTGAACGCTAACGTCGATGAAGGACTTCTCAAAACTTTCGATCCAGTTTATCGCTGTTTCACTTTCCCTGATTATCAGTTGATGCCTACTTTGGAAGAGTATGCGCACATCCTAGGTATCTCAGTATCAGACAAAGTGCCTTTCAATGGTTTGGAAGCCATTCCTAAGTCACCAGTCATTGCAACGATGACTCACATAAAGAAATCTGAGATAGACAAAAACCTAACTACCGAGGAAAACTCTTGGGGCTGACTTCAAAGTTCCTAATGGCGAAGGCTCTCAAATTCTCTGAAGCCGGTAGTATGGTAGCCTTTGAAGCTATTTTAGCTTTACTCCTCTATGGATTGGTGTTGTTTCCCAACATCCCAAATTTCGTTGATATCAACGCCATAAGGATCTTTCTAATTGGAAATCCCGTTCCCACCTTGCTTGGAGACACATACGTCTCTATTCATCATAGGAATCGTCAAGGAGACGGAACTATCGTGTGTTGTGTACCTCTGTTTTTCAAATGGATTACCTCACACTTGCCTAAATCTCCTAACTTTCGAAAACAAAGACGAGTGGCATTGGTCTCGAAGACTCATGTCTCTTACAAACGACGATATCCATTGGTATACCTTGGCAGCATTGAGATGGAAATCATTGAGAGGTGTGGAGAATTTGCCAACGTACCTCTCATCAGTACAAAAGGAGGAATCAATTACAACCCATTCTGGCGAGGCGTCAACTCGGATCGCAAACTCTAGTAAACCTCTTGGATTTCGGTGAAAGCTACTTCTACCATGAAGGAGAGGATTCGAGGATTGAAAGCTAGGATGATCAAAGCTTGGCATCACATCCGAAGGAAAGAAAAGGAAAGCAAAGAATTGTGTAGCCATGAAACCTACACTTCTTGGGTAAAGAAAGAGCGAAGGAATTTGAATGCCTTACGCTTATGAGGATCCCATGTTCTCAATCGCTTCCAAATCAAAAATTTTCCCGTCGAAGCGTGGGAGAATACCAAAGCCTTGACCAAAATAAGGTTTGAGAAAGAAGCTTTGGAAAACAAATTCCTTAAGACTAATCTTGAGAATGAAAAACTCAAGAAGCAAGTCAAAGATCATGAAAAGGCGCTTTACTTCGGGATGAATGGCTCATGGAGAAAGATGAGAAGATTCGCGGAAGGATAGCAATCGAGATACGTCAAGGAAAGGAAAAAGCTTGAGGAAATGACAACCAGCGATCCTGCTCGACGAGTGGAAGAGAGTCATTAGCTAAAATCAGAAAATGAAAGCTCACTATGGAAGAAATCCTAAAGTTGAAGTTGCATCAAGCCTTTGGATCTTCATCCGACGAAGACATTTAATTAGCTCAATTTAGTTTGTAATTTTATCATTTATCATTTGTGTGAGCAATGCTCCAAGAAAAAACAATTGTTGTAATCTTCTTTCAATAATCAATAAAATTCGTGTTTTCCATCCAAATATTTGCCAGAAATATCTCTTTTAGCATAAATTCTTTGGAAATCTTTCTTTACAATCATATTCTTGCATCATACTTTGCATTTAAGTCTATTGTCTAGAGTTTCATACTTGAACAGTTTCATGCTTGAACAGCTTGAACAGATAGGAAAAGATCGCCAAGCTGTCGCGTCTTAGAGTTTCTCGACCGCGTCCACAGCCAACTCGAACGTACGATACAAGATCAAAAAGAAGAAAAATAATGGAAGGATTTGAACAAGGAATCTTTGAACTTCGTAGTCGGTAATTACACTACAAGAAGAAGTGGGAGACTCACATCTGGTCAACTCATTGGCCACATAAAGTCAACAAGCGACATCGAGCGGTCAAAATCAACCGGCAATTTGGAGGATACTACTACTCCGGTTTCAAGCGCGCAACTAGTAGCTCACTCTTGATATGCGAAGGCTATCCATGGGGCATGCCTTTCAACTTTGGCATCGAATTATAACCGACTTCTCAAACAACCTCGCTTAAAATACCTACTTTGCAAAACTCTACATTTACTACGCAGCGTGGAGTAACTCTTCCACAAGTAACAATGCGGTTTCTCAACCGATCATGGCGAACTCAACTTCCATAGTGCGCTACCATAGACTAAGTTCACCTTACTCCGAGCAATAACACGAATTCCGTGGCTCGATGGAGAATCTCCGGAACAACTCCTCAAAATGCGACTTGAGATAAAAGCGATTCGAGGAAAGAATTGTTTGGGAAAAGCCGAGGATACGTGCTTAGTTCCTCGTAAGGATACTGCAAAATTCAAAGTCCACGACTTTGAAAAGTACAAAGGAACTCCATCATAAAGTCATCTCATGATGTATGCGGGAAAATGTCCACCTACAAGCGATCACGGTTACTAATCCATTACTTCCAAGACAGTCTCACGGTGCCGCTTGAAGTGGTACATGGGTTTAGACGACACGAATATCAAACTTTCAACGACTTAGGTGAAGCCTTTGTCCAACAATACAAGTTCAACTTGGATATGGCTCCGATAGGGATCAACTACGCTCCATGTCTCAAAGGAAGAGAGACATTCAAAGAATATCGTGATGGAAATGCTGCCCAAGTCAACCCACCATTGGAAGAAAAGGAGATGACTAAGGTATTCTTGAATACTCTAGGCTCATTTACTATGAGCGAATGATCGCTAAGCGCTCCGGAGATTTCACCGAGATGGTAAGCATGGGAATGCGATTAGAAGAAGGGTTCGAGCCGGACGCCTAACCAAGCGAGGATCTTGAGTGGAACAAAGAAGGTTGGAACCGTTTTCAAGGAAAAGGAACATGACATAGGAATGGTATCCAGAAACCACGCAAGAATGTCATTCAACAACGACAGGTAGCTGCCATAGCGCCCGCCGTCAACACAACTCCAAACACAGGAATTGCTCCGCAATTTCAACAAAATCAACAAACTCAACAGCCTCGTCAATAGGCTCAGCAGTTTAACAACCAAAACCGTACGCCTCAGGGCACGCAATTTGACCCAATCCCAATGACGTACACCGAACTTTACCCTGCGCTAATAGAAAGAAATCTAGTACAGACAAGGTCACCACCTCTGGTTCCCGAAAAATTGCCGTGGTGGTATAAAACAGACGTATCTTGCCCTTTTCACCAAGGAGCACCAGGCCATGACCTTGAACATTGCATAGCATTAAAGGCAGAAGTACAAAGATTAGTGAAAGCTAATCTTCTTTCCTTCAGGAATACAAGCCCAAATGTGCAAGCCAACCCACTTCCCAGTCACAGTGGACATTCAGTGAGTTTGATACTGAGAAGTACAGACAGGTATCTTGTCACAGACGTAAACTTGATCAGAGGGAATTTGGTGCATCTCCATGAAGCATACAGTTCATTGGGTGCCTTTACCAAGCACGATTACACAGCCTGCAATATCTGCTACAAGAATCTGCAAGGATGTTCAACCATAAGAGCCGACATTCAGCGATTGTTGGACATCGGTGACCTACAAATTTACAGATACAGAGATGACCATGACGTAAATACAGTAGGGCATTTTCCGCATGAGCTTTTAGTCTCAGATATCAACTCGGAAAATCCCGAAGTAAACGTTGTTATCCCTTGTTTCAACGTACCCAAGCATATGGAGATTGAATACAATGATTCCAGCATTCCAACATCTCCTTTGGTGATTCGCTTACCCGGTCCTGTTCCATACAGTTCTACCAAAGCAATTCCTTACCAATACCATGCAACCCTGATAGAGGATGGGAAGGAAAAACCCATGCCTACACTTCCAACTAATGTCAATATAACAGAAATCGGACGAGTAACGCGAAGTGGACGAGTACACGCTCCATTACCACTGTCATACCCCAAAATTTGCCCTCCATCTACTCAAGATTTCATACATCTATGCTCAAGGATTCCTCAAGAGTTGATCGGACAAACTCTCTCCTAGACAATCAACCCAAACTAGGGTTTGGTATCTCTCAAGTCAAGATGGATTTCCAACATCTCCAATGGCCTTCATGCCTCCTCATATGCTTCAAAGATTCTCCATGTCAAGTTTCAAGCCTCACAAGTCAAGTTTCCTCGGTATTTGCTCGGATGGTTGAAAATCGGTGTATTGGACAAAAAGTCAAGCTGTGGTCAACATACAGTCAAAACTTGATTTTTGGTCAACATCCTCATTTTGAAGTTACATTCATCATTTGATCAAGGGTTGATCATGATTCATCAAGAAAACTCAAGATTTGCTCAAAAGTCAAACTTTCTAAATTAGGGTTTCTAGACGAAAAGTCAACTGAACTTTGCTGATCATAACTTTCTCATACTTTCTCAGAAATTTTTCCACCACCTCTCATTTTGAAGGAAATTCAATTCTCTACAACTTCATGTCTCACAAGAATGTCCAAAAAATGCTTCATTTGAGAGGTATAGCTCAAAACATTACAGGTCATTTTCAAAGTCAACAAAAAGTCAACTTTTTGTTTTGAAGATATATTGAGCATGGTAACTCCAATTGAGATGAGACCAAAGACATTGTTTAGAGGACTCTTAGAGCTTTCCAAAAAGTCCAAGAACACTAAAAAATGTGGAAAAATGAGCAAGTTGCACCATTCACAAGTTGGGCAATTTTGGAAGAATGCACAAAGAGAGATACTTCAAAAAATCAAATCTTTTGCAAATGGGCCTATTTTTTCTTCATCCTAACTTGTTCCTCATGCAATTAGGAATATCCAAGCCCAATGCCACGAATTTTTGATTTATTTTTCTATTTAATTTGTAATTTATTTATTTAAATGCAAATTAAATCTTAAAATAAATTATAAAATCAAAATTAATTGGAAGATTGATTTTTATTGCTTTCTTGTGATCCAATCAACCCATAAATGCCAGCAATTTCGAAATTAGATCAAATTTGGCAAGATTGGATTGAAATTGGACAAAATTTGAAAATTTGATTTCATGAGAATATCAAAATTTGATTTCCATTGAATGTTGATCAATTCTTTCCAAAAACCATTCCAAATCCTTCCAGTATAAATACATGATGCATACCTATCAAGAAAAGAGGAAAAAAATTGCTCCAGAAACCCTAACCTAAAGTCAAAATTTCGTGCACTTGAAGCAATTGGCAATCCTTGTTCCAGCTCGTTTCAATTGGTTTTGAGGTGTCAAACACATTCCTTGATACCCCAGGAGTGATTCCAGACCTTCACATTGCCAGAAAACATCCAGAATCGTGAAAACCGAATTTGGTTTGTTCTTGAAATTTCAAAATTCGAATTCTATCATTCATGCATTATTAACTTGATTTGTGTTTGTTTTTGTGATTAGTGATGAGTTTGCAAGCTTTCTGGGTGCTTTAATCGAATTTCCATGGCCGGGAACACGTTTGCCATTGTTAGGGTTTCCTGTGCCGTTTTAGGGTTTCACAAAATAGGAAAAATTGGACCATGAGACCATGACCAATGAATTCGGAATGCTTCAAGGAATCGAACCATGCCTTTAGAATTAATTTATATTATGTATGCTGCGTTTTCTATTTTGCCAGGGCCTGTAGCGTCGAACCAAAGCCGACGCTATCTTTCAAAAATTCAAAAGGTTGAAGATGACTGATTGGCGCGAGCGGGAGGAGATCAAGAGGCGACGCGTGTCTTAGCCCACTCATTCCGTTTCCAAACAGTAGAACACTCCAGCTCAGTTGGTCAAGGCTTGTGGACTTGAGATTTCGCTCCAGGGTCATGGGTTCGATCCCTATGGGCACCGGTTGCTCCGATTCGGACGTTTTTTCCTTTATCGTTTTATTTTTCAATAATGTAATTGCTCATGGGTTGTAATAGTTTAATTTAGGACTTTTACTTTCCGCACTCCTAATTATGTATCTGCCCCAAAGCCCTGTAATAGCGTAGATTTACCTTTCCGCATTTTACATTCCGCATTTTAATTTCCGCACCCTATCAATTGCTAGTAACTAGGCGTGTATGGCAAGATAATAATTGGACATAGCTCACACTAATCTTCAAGATGAAATATCGAATTTGACACTTCTTTCACACGCACCTTAGGGTAATTCTCTCGATGCCTTTCGATTCAAAATGGTCATGTCCCTCGAGCGTAGAGGTATTCTAGCACGTTGCCTTGAAATAAATCATCATAGTCCCTTGATACAAAGATCATAAGACCCACGATGTCGTCTCCGAATACATGATCTTGACCCTCGATTGTCGCCTCGAAAATGATGATAGTCCTTGAATGTGCTAGGATACTTCCTACAAGTTGCTTTCTATGACCATCCGATGTCCCTTCGAATGTCCGCTTACATCCAGATGGAGCTACCTACTAACTAATGGTATGGCTAGCGCTATTCTAAAGGCGTAAATGCAACGACCAATTTTGAGTGGGTAAATAAGTCTTTTAGTTGCTTGCTCCATCAAATGCTTTTCACACCTCACACTTTTTCAAAGTTCAAACTCTTTTCAAAGCGAAACATTTAGAACACTTTGTATACACTCCTACATGAGTCATTACAAAGTCAAGCGAAATGCCTTTTCAAAACATCTTTGTCAAACACACAGAAAGCAATTTTAAAAAGTGATCTAGAGCAACTAAGAGCCGTAGATAACTACGGATGAAGAGGGTGCTAATACCTTCCTTTTCATAACCATTCTCCGAACTCGAGAATCTAACGAAGGTCTTTTTTACTTTTACCTTCCCTTAATTGGATAAAAATAAAAGTCGGTGGAGACTCTTGCTATCCGCACATTTGGATACAAAAATCCTACAAAGTCAGTTCACCGTATCCATGGCGACTACTTGAGAGTCACCCAAAGAGAATTGCCTTAGGATTTCTAGATAACCTTTATTGCTTTCTGTTTGAATTGTATGCTTTATCTTTAAGGGTTGCTTGGGTATTATATTGTTGGGGGATCCTACACCCGGATCCGGGCTTCCTTTTAGGTAAGTAGCATTAGATCATTGCGACCGTTAGACGTATAACTACACGGTCAACATGATGGCTATGTTAGCGTGACACTTTGGTTGTCCCGATACTCTTCATTCCCAAGTTGAAGATAGTATTTGGCTTCTGCGTGGTGTCATCAAGCGCTAACAAAACTTTTAGAACCTTAATTGACCCATCTTAGCCATTAGAAGGTAGTGAGATGGCCGGCTTTGGTGTAGACCGAGGTTGGTTGATACTCGATGCTACGCTCATTGAGATCAGACTTTTGGGACATTTTCGATCGACCACTTGGCGTCGTATTGAAATAAGCGCCTCTGAGAAGATCGTGATATGAGATTCCTAGAATCCGGTTACTATTATAGGACGGGATGAACCAACTCAAACTTTTGGTGGGGTAATCACCTATACCTCATGCAAGCCTTAACCCTAGGCTCATTGTGTGAATTGTTTGTGTGTGCTAAACATGACATCATGACATCATTCGCATTGCATATCATTTCTAACTATTTCAAGGACCTAGGGTTTATCTTTGCTCTGTTTTGTAGGGATTATGGCTTCTAGAAAGACTATCCGAATCAACTTCATGGGTATCCTTCTCAACTCAAAGAATTGGTTTGAAATTCCCGACCATGCTCGGTTCATCAAAAGACATGGTTATCTGCTTGATTTGGTTACCTCGGTTTTGAAGAAGATATGATGCATGTCCTATTCAGTTCTTTGATCCGAAGCACCATTGCTTTACATTTCAGTTATCGGTTGGTTCCTACCTTAGAAGAGTTCTCTAAGCTACTTGGGATACCTATTCTTGATCAAATGCCATTCACCGGTCTAGAAAAGGTTCCTAAGTACGAAGACATTGCATCAGCCTTACATCTTAAGCGCTCAGACATTGAAGCAATTGGGAAACTAGAAGTGGAGTTAAGGGTTTACTTTCCAAGTTCTTAATCAAGAAAGCCCGAGAATTCCTCAAAGTTATGAGTTTCCATGCATTCGAAGATATTGTGGCCTTGTTAATCTATGGTTTGGTTCTATTCCCTAATTCGGATCAATTCATAGATGTCAACGCCATCAAGATGTTTCTTACCCGTAATCCAGTGCCTACTTTACTTGGAGATATCCTACATTCTCTCCACACTCGTACTACTAAGCGACAAGGAACTCATGTGTTGTATGCCGTTACTTTCAAGGTGGTTTATTTCGCACCTTCCTCCATCAGTTTTGAAGAATGAACAAAGGTTGAGATGGTCTCAAAGGATGATGTCACTCTCTCATTCCGATATCCGTTGGAATCTTTTCTCTCAAAAAGACTTCACCTTTATTGAGCGTTGTGGAGAATTCCCTAATGTACCACTCCTTGGTATAAGAGGAGGTATTACTTACAACCCTTCTCTAGCTCTACGTCAGTTTGGTTTTGCTCGAAGAGATGGTCCACATGATATGCTTCTCCAAGATATTGTGTTCGATTACAATCATGATCTCCAGAATTACCGACGAAGGTTTATACACGCTTGGGGCATGGTAAAGAAGACTGATACCAAGACTTTGGGGCACCCGAACTCCATCCCTTGGGAACCTTACCTCAAATGGGTGCGAGCTCGAGCTCAAAACCTCATGATGCCATTCACGCTTTTTTACCGTAATTATGGAACTGTTGCTATAGGTGGCGTACCTATCTTGTTCTCCATCGACATGCCCTCGATTTTGAAGACTTGAAGAGATCACGGATTCAACTAAAAGAAGGGATACCTTTGAAGCTCGGTGCTACAGCGAGAAGAAAGTTCTAGAGTTGACCAAGCTACTTCATGAGGAGAAACATCAACGCCTACATCGGCACCAGAGAAGCGCCCATGGGAGACTTAGAGCTTTAGGATGTTTATGTTTTCTTTTATTGCTTTGAACTATCTCTTGTACTTAAAAGAAAAAGAATAATGAGAAGTACTAATAAATGTTTGCTCATTGCTTGTTTAACAAATTTAAATCTCTTAGGTCCTTGAAAACATTGCATTGCATTCGCATAAACATTGCATAGCATATCATAACATTGCATCACGGTACATTGGAGATTGGTTTTCTCATTTGCTCGCTATTTATTTTAGCGAAATGGCTCTTGAGCAGATGTCAAAGATCTTCAAGCTCGAGAATGCTCGGTTTGAGATGTTTACGACTTGGTCCAAGGCCAAGAAGATTTGAAGAAGCTCATCAACAAGAAGAAGAAGGTTGTTGGTCTCCTCAACATGGGTAGGCGTTTCAAAGGGGTCCTAAGGTGGTCGGCCGTATTAAGCTCTCTGAAGGAAGTGAGGGAGTACCAAGGGTGATGAAGGTGAGCAGCGTGAGCCAAAGAAAGGAGGAGAGGATCATTCGATTATAGCCAACACTCGATGAAGATGACAAATACAAGCAACTTGAAGACCGTCGAATCTTTGTGGAAAACTTGAAAATGTCAGGGCTGAACTTTGATGATCGAGTCTTGTTCACGGTGTTGTGATTCCTCCCAGTTCAAAGTTCCACTTTTGCTAAGTATGATGGCATGTCTTGCCCTAAGCTGCATTTGAAGTCTTATGTCCGAAGATCAATCCCACGAAAGTTGTGGATGCACTATTTTCAAGAGAGTTTGTCCGGAACCCGGTTGGAATGGTACTATCGGCTAGAGAATGACCGTATCCGTACTTGGGTGACTTGGTGATGCTTTCTGAGACAATATGAGTACAATCTTGAATTGACACCACTCGCATGCAACTACAAAGCATGTCTATGGGTCGTGACGAAGTTCAAGGGTATGCTCGAAGTGGAGAGATCTAGCGAGTTCATCCACCCTTGTCCAATAGGGAGTTGGTTGATATGTTTATGGGAACAACAGGGCCGTTCTTCAATCATCGATTGGAAATTCTTCATCCGGTTCATAGTGATCTTGATGACGCATTGAAGGCGGTATCAAGAGTGGGAAGATTCAGTGAGAGACATCTTGAATCGCGAAGAGATCTTTTGGTGCTAAGAAAAGCTAATCTTGTGTATGGTCGAAAAGCCGAGCCAAGACCGACCGCGCTCAATCGTGGGGGCGGTTGTGATCTCGATCCTCGTCGGCAAAACCTCGGTGAGACATGGCGAGCAGCGAAGGCGGTTCACGATCAACATGCCTTTGTCATGAGCCTTGCAACACATGTTGAGCAGTGATAACCTTGAGGATCCTCCTCGAATGTCAACACTTCCTCTCAAAGTACAATCCTAATGCTAAGTGTGCTTACCATTCCAGCGACCGACACGACAATTGTTGGGCTCACGAAGAACAAGATTCAAGATATGATTGAAGCTAAGCAGTTGAGTTTGACCCTCTGTTGAGACTCGAATGTGATCAAGCTCCTATGCCTAACCATGACAAGAGTTCCAATCTTTGTTGGGGATGATACTTATGTCTTCAACATAGATGACTTGACCATTCCTTTGATGGTATTAAGAAGAATTTGTTGCAAGCGGTGTCAATCCAGGATGCCGAGTGTCGTTGGTGCCCATCGCACTGATGGTTGTGCTTGGTTGAGAAGGCGTGTTCGATGCATGATGGATAACCGTGAGATACTATTTACGAAACCACACATGCGAAGCTATGTGAAGATATGTCTAAGTTGAAGATCGACAATGCGAGCGAAGTGTACCATCGTGGGATACCTTGGGGCAGCCAAGTGGAAAGTATGATTACATGGTGAAGTACCGCATCACGATAGTTATAAGATTCCTATTGAAGATAAAAGCGACGGATGGGGTGACGATTTCCCGAAGACTATCTTGATGTTAACTGATAAGGATTTCCTCTGCGATCCACGTGCCTAGAGTGGCACCTCTCATCATCACTTCTCCAAGACCGGTTCCATATTCCTCGACAAAGCTATCCCTTGGAACTATGGGTGATGTTTACTATCATGGCGTCAAGCAAGACCCTCGACCATTGAAGATCTTACCATTGAAGCTTCTATTCGACATTGACAACATCATCGGATCTAGTAAGGTGACCGAGAACGGAAGGGTATTCTCTCGAGATCTCTCCTCCAAAGACACTGCGACTCGGCTCGCATTCTAGCTACTCAACCAATATCCCGGCTAGAGGAAAGAACCGGTGGCTCATCTGCTCAACGAAGTACCAAAGGAAGTTCTTGAGGACACCTCAACGAAATGGAGAATTCGAAGATAATCAAGAAGAGTGACTACAATGTTGTGGAACAATTGGGACGAGACTCGTCCAAGATCTCCATGCTTGCTCTGCTCTTGTGCTCGAGGCTCATGCTAATGCCTTGGTGAAGTTTACGAAGAATGCTCACGTACCTCAAGACACTACCGATCAATTTGAAGTTTGTATTGCTAGCTGGCTGCCAACAACGGCTAAGCTTCTCGATCTTGATTTGACTCCTTAGGAAAGAAACATAACAAAGCCTTGCACATCTACATTGAATGCAAGGGCACTACCTTATCTCATGTTTTGGTTGACACGGTTACTTTGAATATCCTTCGAAGGCGCTTTTGATCGACTTGATGTCGAAGGGTTGGTTTGAGACCGGTGACATTATTGTGAGGGCTTTTGATGGTTCTAGCGACGTGCTTGGAGAGCTCACTACTGCTGTTAAAGTCGGTTCCCGGACTTTTGATTCCACTTTCTTTGTCATGGACATCCGTCACTTACTCTTGTCTACTGGGGCCCTTGGATACATGGGGCGGTACCTCTACCTTACATCAGCTGAAGTACCGGTGAAAGGAAGGTTGTCACGGTATGTGGTGAAGAAGAGTATATGGTCGATCATCTGGTCATTCCAATACCTCGAGATGGAGGGTGAATTCTTGAAACTCCTGTCAAGCTTTTGAAACAATACCAGTCATGCATTGACTCTCTGTCACTCTGAAGTTACAAGCTCCTCCTAGGATGGCCTCATTGAAAGATGCTCAGTGCTTTGTTGAAGAAGGTAGTACTATTTGGGGTAGCTCCCGATCTTCCTTTCAAATTTGACAAGGCTGGTTTAGGCTTCACCATCAAGGTCGAGAAGATGATCGTGACGGCGGCCAACTTCCTTTCCGCATCGGCCAGTGGAATCCATGCTATAGAAGGCGGCGACAACGGTTTCGACATCGGCAAGTGGATCTTCCAACTCGGATCATGGGCTCGGCAATTGGAAGGCGAAGGCGTCATACCAATCTCCTTTAGCCGGAGTAATTGCTCTTGTTTTGTTTTGCTTTTATTTCTTTATGTTTTGAACAATAAACTTTGAAAGCCTAGTGCCTTGCGGGCATCATGGCTCGTTCGAGGTTATTATCATTGTTTGCGTATTTTCATTCAATAAATTCGTTGGACTTTTGCATTCAATTGTTTGTTTTCTTTCTTTTACTTTATCACCCTTCAAAAGCTATGTGTTCTTACACACACCCGTGATACAACTGCGGAATCACTCCGAATCTAGTTAATATGACTATGCTAGTGCTAAATATGACTTGATAATCCGATCTACCAAGCCGAAGGCGAAAGTGAGGAAGATTGTGAAGTGCCGGAGAACTTGCGGCTACTACAGAAGAAGCGAGTTATCTGACCACCACGAAGAGCAAGTTGAGGTTGTGAATTTGAGTCTTGTGAAGGCGAGAAAGAGATCAAGATAGGAGGCGGGTCTTGAGCATGTTAAAGAAAGGTTGGTTCGGATGCTACGAGACTATATTGAGGTTTTGCTTGGTCATACGAAGACATGCGGGTTTAGACATTGATATTGTGGTACACGATTGCCGACAAAGAAGGTTTTCTCGATAAGAAGGTTAAATCGCATCGTGAGATGTCAAGAAAATCAAAGCGAAGTTATAAACAGTTCAATGCGGTTTCTTAGTGTCACCTCCTATCGATGGGTTGCAAATGTGGTGCCCGTGCCCAAGAAGGATGGGTACGAATGTGTGTGGATTCGGAGATCGAACAAAGCAAGTCCGAAGGCGATTTCCCCTTCCTCATATTGATGTTACGGTTGACAACACCGCTCGCATAAGGTTTTCTCCTTCATGGATGGTTTCTCCGTTACAATCGGATCAAAATGGCTCACGAAGACATGGAGAAGACTACTTTTGTTACGGTGGGGCACTTTACGCTACAAGGTTATGTTGTTCGGTTGAAGCGGGTGCCACTTATCGGTGCTATGGTGACATTGTTTCATGACATGATTCATCACGAGATAGAGGTCTCGTCGGCGACATGATAGCTCGATCCTGGCGAAGAAGAACATCTTGATCATTTGCGAAACTGTTTGATAGATTGAAGAAGTACGATGAGACTTAATCCCAACAAGTGCACCTTTGGGTCGGATCAGGAAAACTCCTAGGGTTTGTAGTCGATGGAAGAGGTATTGAGGTTGACCTGAAGGTTAAAGCTATTCAAGAGATGCCAACTCCCGCAGAAGGAGGTCGGAGGTTTCTTGGGCGATTGAACTACATTGCAGATTCATTGCACACTAGCGCTACTTGTGAGCCAATCTTCAAGTTACTAGAAAGATCAAGTAGTGGAATGGAGCAGCGATTGCGGATCGCTTTTGACAAAATCAAGGGTACCTACAAAATCCTCCTATCCGATGCCTTTGCCGAAGGAAGACCTCTTATCATGTACTTGGCGGTGTTAGAGAACTCAATGGGGTGTGTGTTGGGGCAACATGGCGAGTGCAGTCGAAAAGAGCATGCAATATACTACCTTAGCAAAAGTTTACATTGTGAAACAAGATACTCACAGCTCGAGAAAACTTACAGCGCTTTTTGGGCTGCTCGCCGACTAAGGCGTATATGTTGACTCACACGACTTTGTTGATTTCCAAGATGGATCCGATAAAATACATATTTGAGAAACCACTCTCTCGGAAGAATAGCAAGATGGCAAATGATCTTGACCGAATATGACATCCGGTACACTTCTCGAGCGATCAAAGGAAGTGTGGTAGCCGATCATTTGGCTCATCAAGCCGTAGATGACTATCGATCTATGCGATTCAATTTCAGACGAAGATGTTTTACTAGTCTGATTGTGAAGAACCGGGCCGGACGAAGGACACGAACAAGGATCGATGGACCATGGTTTTGATGGAGCCTCAAGCGCTTGGCAATGGCATTGGCGCCATCATTACATCCCTGACGGACATACTCCTTTCACGCCCGATTATGTTTCGATTGCACCAATAACATGGCGAATCTGAGCGTGCATCATGGGTATCAAAACTGCTATTGACTTAAGAATCAAGTTCTTGCAAGTGTATGGAGACTCGGCTTTGGTGATCGGTCGATTAAGGCGAGTGGGATCTGAAACATCCGAATCTCATCCGTATCGAGCATGTTCTAAGTTTGATCCCTACTTGAAGAGATTACCTTTGATCATATTCCACGAGAGAATCGGTTGGCGGGCGCATTAGCTACTATATCGTCTATGTTCAAGGTCGAGATGGGACAACGAGGCTCCCGGATCATCATTGAGAGGTTCGGAACGGTATTGTTGTGAGCTTGAGAGAGAAACCTTGGTACTATGGCGTGAAGAGGTATCTTGAGACTCGGGAATATCCATGAGGCATCATTAATGATAAGAAGTTCATGAGAAGATTCGCTCCAAATTCTTCCTCGCAATGACATCTTATACAGTAACCACGACTTGTGCTTACTCGTTGTGTAGATCGAAAACGACAATGCGTATCATGGAAGAGTTACGGCGAATTTGGTACCCACTCCGGTGGACACGATGGCTAAGAAGATTTTGAGAACAGGTTATTATTGGTCCACCATGGGTGATTGTCACCGCTATGCTCGATCTTGTCACAAGTGCCAAATTTATGCCGACAAAGTACGTACCTCGGTACCTCGAATGTTTGACTTCTCCTTGGCCTTTTGCAATGTGGGGCATTGACATGATTGGAGAAATTAAGCCGACTTCATGGACATCGTTTCATCCTTGTGGCAATTGACTATTTCACCAAGTGGGTAGAAGCGACCTCGTATGCATCATTACCAAGAATGTTGTGGCTCGATTCATCAAACATAACCTCATACATCGATATGTCACTCCAGAAAGGATTATCACGGATAACGGTTCCAATCTCAACAACAAGATGATCACCGAACTACTTGCAGATTCAAGATCAAGCATCACAACTCTTCTCCTTATCGGCCTAAAATGAATGGCGCGATGGAAGCCGCCAACAAAACATTAAGAAGATTATCTGAGAAGATGGGTGACTTACAAGGATTGGCATGAGATATTACCATTTGCTCTTCATGGTTATCGCTTTCTGTAGCGAACATCAGAGGCAACCCTTCTCTCTTGTATGCGGTATGGAAGCCGTCTTACCCATCGAGGTTCGAGATACCCTCGACGAGTCCTCGGGGCGAGCTAGGTGAAGATGATTGGGTCGAGACACGGCTTGACGGATTAACGATTGATGAGAAGCGACTCGCGTCCATACGCCACGGACAGATCTATCGAAGCGAATGATCGAGCATTTAACAAGAAGGTCAGCACGAGTCTACCAAGTTGGTGACCTAGTAGTCAGCGCATCATTCTTCCACAAGGTGATCGGGAAAATGGACTCCCACCTATGAGGACCGTTTGTAGTCAAGGCAGTGTTTTCGGAGACTATGATACTTAGCACCATGGATGGTGAAGACTTCCACACCACAGAGAGCGAGACATAGTCAAAAATACTACGCATGAAATAGACCGCTAGGTCGGCGAACCTAGGCAAAAATAAGGGCATCTGGCGAACCAAAGGGTTCGGGCAAAATTAAGGATATATACAAAACATGTACACGGAGTCGAAAACACGAAAAGCGGCTTGGGCAAAAAGGTATCGGTGGTGAAAACCGAAGGCGGTCTAGGAAAAGTTAGGGATTTAAGCGTACAACTATGTCTCTTCGGATCACACCTTCCAGGACTACTATCGGCATTCAAGGTTCAAATGGCGAAGATCGGTCTATTCACTTTCTCTGTGACAAGGAGATGAGATAGTCGAAATATATGAGTACTAGCATAGTTGGAACTTAACGAGATTGTTTCGCATAGCTTTTACCTTTCTTGTACAAACTACTTGGCCATCGCCACCTTTCAAATAAGCATAAATTTCTTTCTCTTTACAATTTTTTGTTGTCATTTGCAATAAGTCCAACGTTTGCTTTGAATGACTATCGCATTTGACAATAAGAATCTTTGCAAACATGCGGCGAACATACAAAATACTTACTACGAGCTCACGGAATTGAGAGATGACGAAAGTCACCAATGGTCCCCCAGAGCATGATCCCCACAAAGGTGTCACTCAACACACCTTCCCCAGCGGAGTATATGTTAATCCACAAGCAGTGATTCCACTCAACCGAGCAACGTTACATCAGTCTCCAAGCAGTAACACTTCATCCCCAGCGGATATTTCTCAATCCTCCCTCTTCTCCCCGGCAGCAGTATCCAGACTCAAAACTTGGTCAGATATGCATCGGAGAAAACATACACCTTTTATTCCCCATCCTGAGATTACAACGGACTCCAGACTCTTCTAGCCCGGTCTCTCAACAATTATCAAATACCCTCCAGCGAGATCTACACTCGGAATCCCCAGTAGAGCATCTCCTAAATTTCCTCAGCAAGATCTACATACAAGGTCCCCAACAGATTGTCTCCCAGACTCTCCTCAGCAGGGTCTATGAGATCTCCAACAACGAGCTTCTCAATCTCTATCTTCCTCAACAGTATCTAGGCCCAGGATTTGGTCAGATAATGCATCGGAGGAATCCCGGATATCTTTCTCCTCCTTCAAGAGCGGGGTTTCCATCTACACAATTCCCCAAACAGGAGTCAGAAATCTTCAAACAAAGCATCCGCATCTTCTTCAAGATGGATATGTTTTGAAATATCACAACATTCATCATTCATACATTTCTCATAAAATCATACTTCATGCATATGTCATTCATATACACTGCCATGCATCATACTTTGCATAAAACTAATGAATGTTCTATCAAAGTTTCTCTTGTTTTTCCAAAGCAGTGTGATCGCTTGCAACGGTCGAGATTAAGCCCGAATCGATGGGAAAACTATCGAAGACGCCTTTGGTTGTCCTCGAAATGGTCGAGTTAAGCCCGAACCGGCGGAAAACTATCGAAAGACCACACTTGGTTGTCCTCCGGCGACTAGTCGGGATTAAGCCCGAAGCGGAAAACTATCAGAAAGACCTCCTCGGTTATCCTCCGATAACGAGGCAATGGATCAACACCGATGTGAGGAAGCTATCACATTTTGCCAACTACAATTTCCCTCGAGTAATCGGCACAAGATTTATTCGACCCTTCTTATTATCAGCGACTACAGTGCGGCGTGCGACTCGGTTGCCTTGGATGGCATCTTAAGCCCATCTCCGACTACCTTTCAACATTTCTTCACTTTCAGAATGCTGCATATATGGTTAAAAATCAATACAAACCAATAACCTCATTCAAAGTGAACACGAAGTCTAACGTCGATTCCCGGATGGCATCTTAAGCCCATCTCTCTCGCTCGGGAACATCTGAGAACATCGACTCGCTCCCGAGCATCGACCTTTCCAGATGGCATCTTAAGCCCATCTCCGTCAGCTCTCCTATCAACAACCTAGAGTCTAGCGTACGACTCGTTCCCCGGCAAAGCCTCCAACTTCACCAAATGGCATCTGTAAGCCCATTCCGCATCATCCACCAGCGGTGCAAATTTTCGGTGTACTCGGTGTTCAATCATCTTCTACCTCGGTCGCGAAAGACAAGCATGTCAATCTAACCCTCGGTACAAGAAGATTGAGCAGGGCAGTTGTCATACCCCAAATTTGCCCTCCATCTACTCAAAGATTTCATACATCTATGCTCAAGGATTCCTCGAGTTGATCGGACAAACTCTCTCCTAGACAATCAACCCAAACTAGGGTTTGGTATCTCTCAAGTCAAGATGGTTCCAACATCTCCAATGGCCTTCATGCCTCCTCATATGCTTCAAAGATTCTCCATGTCAAGTTTCAAGCCTCACAAGTCAAGTTTCCTCGGACAATTGCTCGGATGGTTGAAAATCGGGTGTATGGACAAAAGTCAAGCTGTGGTCAACATACTGTCAAAACTTGATTTTTGGTCAACATCCTCATTTTGAAGTTACATTCATCATTTGATCAAGGGTTGATCATGATTCATCAAGAAAACTCAAGATTTGCTCAAAGTCAAACTTTCTAAATTAGGGTTTCTAGGCGAAAAGTCAATGAACTTTTTGATCATAACTTTCTCATACTTTCTCAGAAATTTTCCACCACCTCTCATTTTGAAGGAAATTCAATTCTCTACAACTTCATGTCTCACAAGAATGTCAAAAATGCTTCATTTGAGAGGTATAGCTCAAAACATTCAGGTCATTTTCAAAGTCAACAAAAGTCAACTTTTTGTTTTGAAGATATATTGAGCATGGTAACTCAATTGAGATGAGACCAAAGACATTGTTTAGAGGACTCTTAGAGCTTTCCAAAAGTCCAAGAACACTAAAAATGTGGAAAAATGAGCAAGTTACACCATTCACAAGTTGGGCAATTTTGGAAGAATGCACAAAGAGATACTTCAAAAATCAAATCTTTTGCAAATGGGCCTATTTTTCTTCATCCTAACTTGTTCCTCATGCAATTAGGAATATCCAAGCCCAATGCCACGAATTTTTGATTTATTTTTCTATTTAATTTGTAATTTATTTATTTAAATGCAAATTAAATCTTAAAATAAATTATAAAATCAAAATTAATTGGAAGATTGATTTTTATTGCTTTCTTGTGATCCAATCAACCCATAAATGCCAGCAATTTCGAAATTAGATCAAATTTGGCAAGATTGGATTGAAATTGGACAAAATTTGAAAATTTGATTTCATGAGAATATCAAAAATTTGATTTCCATTGAATGTTGATCAATTCTTTCCAAAAACCATTCCAAATCCTTCCAGTATAAATACATGATGCATACCTATCAAGAAAAGAGGAAAAAAATTGCTCCAGAAACCCTAACCTAAAGTCAAAATTTCGTGCACTTGAAGCAATTGGCAATCCTTGTTCCAGCTCGTTTCAATTGGTTTTGAGGTGTCAAACACATTCCTTGATACCCCAGGAGTGATTCCAGACCTTCACATTGCCAGAAAACATCCAGAATCGTGAAAACCGAATTTGGTTTGTTCTTGAAATTTCAAAATTCGAATTCTATCATTCATGCATTATTAACTTGATTTGTGTTTGTTTTTGTGATTAGTGATGAGTTTGCAAGCTTTCTGGGTGCTTTAATCGAATTTCCATGGCCGGGAACACGTTTGCCATTGTTAGGGTTTCCTGTGCCGTTTTAGGGTTTCACAAAATAGGAAAAATTGGACCATGAGACCATGACCAATGAATTCGGAATGCTTCAAGGAATCGAACCATGCCTTTAGAATTAATTTATATTATGTATGCTGCGTTTTCTATTTTGCCAGGGTCTGTAGCGTCGAACCAAAGCCGACGCTATCTTTCAAAAATTCAAAAGGTTGAAGATGGTGATTGGCGGCGGGAGATCAAGGCGGCGTGTCTTAGCCCACTCATTCCGTTTCAAACAGGTAGAACACTCCAGCTCGGTTGGTCGGCTTGTGGACTTGAGATTTCGCTCGGTCATGGGTTCGATCCCTATGGGCACGGTTGCTCGATTCGGACGTTTTTCCTTTATCGTTTTTTTTCAATAATGTAATTGCTCATGGGTTGTAATAGTTTAATTTAGGACTTTTACTTTCCGCCCTAATTATGTATACCCCAAAGCCACTGTAATAGCGTAGTATTTACCATTTACATTCCGCATTTTAATTTCGCATCCTATCAATTGCTAGTAACTAGGCGTGTATGGCAAGATAATAATTGGACATAGCTCACACTAATCTTCAAGATGAAATATCGAATTTGACACTTCTTTCACACGCACCTTAGGGTAATTCTCTCTCGATGCCTTTCGATTCAAAATGGTCATGTCCCTCGAGCGTGAGGTATTCTAGCACCGTTGCCTGAAATAAATCATCATAGTCCCGATACAAAGATCATAAGACCCACGATGTCGTCTCGAATACATGATCTTGACCCTCGATTGTCGCCTCGAAAATGATGATAGTCCCTTGAATGTGCTAGGATACTTCCTACAGTTGCTTTCTATGACCATCCGATGTCCCTTCAATGTCCGCTTACATCCAACGATGGAGCTACCTACTAACTAATGGTATGGCTAGCTATTCTAAAGGAAGTAAATGCAACGACCAATTTTGAGTGGGTAAATAAGTCTTTTAGTTGCTTGCTCCATCAAATGCTTTTCACACCTCACACTTTTTCAAAGTTCAAACTCTTTTCAAAGCGAAACATTTCCGAACACTTTGTATACACTCCTACATGAGTCATTACAAAGTCAAAGCGAAATGCCTTTTCAAAACATCTTTGTCAAACACGAAAGCAATTTTAAAAAGTGATCTAGAGCAACTAAGAGCCGTAGATAACTACGGATGAAGAGGGTGCTAATACCTTCCTTTTCATAACCATTCTCCGAACTCGAGAATCTAACGAAGGTCTTTTACATTACTTTTACCTTCCCTTAATTGGATAAAAATAAAAGTCGGTGGCGACTCTTGCAATCCGCACATTTGGATACAAAATCCTACAAAGTCGAGTTCAAGTATCGGAACCACCAAGATCGCTGCAGCTCACATTGTTAGACAAAACCAGTTAACATATCTTAGAGAATCACAGCGATTCCCATTATTAACCCGACACAAATGTTGGTCCTCTGATAGAACCAACGTCAACAGACTTTGATGAGATAATAAAATTAATCAGAAAGCGAATACCGAGTCGTAGATCAGCGATGAGACTCCTTCAAGATTTCAATCTTGTCTTTACTCCTCGACTTGAGCTCACGAGAAGCTCTAATGAGGTACTAGACCAAGCCTATGTAGACCATGATGTGACTATGGACCGGTTTGGGTATTGTTGCCAACATAACGACTTGCAATAATCTAAGCTTGATGACGAGAACTTAGGAAGAAGGAAAGATCACAACTTGGCCTCCACATCTCAATGATTTGTCAATCAGATTCACTGTCCAATGTATTGGTGAATCGGGTTCATCTTTGAGCGTAATGCCAAAAGCGACACTCGCTCGTTTAGCTTACAAAGGGCGTAATGAAGTTCAATGATATAATAGTAAGAGCTTTCGATGGATCAAGGAAGTGGTTATTGGGAAGTTGATCTCCGATGACAATTAGCCTGCACACTTTCAAATTACTTTCAAGTCATGGGCGTACCGGTGCTTATAGTTATCTACTAGGAAGACCTTGGATCCACGAGGCGGGGCGGTGACTTACTCTCCATCGAAATTAAAATTCACGATAAATGGAAAGTTGGTGACCATCGGTGAACAAGCTTTGCTTGTAAGCCATCTATCGATTTCTCTTTCATCACGCTAATAGCGTTGAAGGACACATCTCCTCGAGCGTACATTGAAGATGAATCTACCGGCAAACGGATCATCTATCATTCATATAAAGCGGCACGAGATGGTGAAAGATGGCTACCGAAGGATGGGAACAAGTAATCAAACTGTCAAGCGAAGCGAAAGCGGACTCGGGTTCACACCGTATTCTCCAAAGACAAACAAAAGGATGAAGCGCCGTCCAATCAAAGTATTCAACGGTGGGGTTTCTTAAACCTGTCCTCCAAGAAGTTAGCGTTGTAACCATTGAAGAGGATGAAGATGATCCCTCCGAATCTGAAGAGTGGAGCACTTATTTAAACAGCCCTGAATATGTGTCGCAAGAAGAATTGTACGTACCAACAAATCAATTCGAAGACATGTCTCTACAAAGTCATGAAAATCCACCTGTCCCTGCTGAAGTTTGGGATACCTTGGGAGAACCAAGTGGCAAATTTGACTACATGGTGAAATACACTGCGCCAGAAAGCTCAAAAATCTGGATCGAAGATATCCAGCCCACTAGATGGGGTGATTCTTTTGAATACCCTAGTCAACCAGAGGAGGTATACTCGTCTTCTCAGCCTAATCAGCAAATCGAAATCCCAAACAAAGATCTCTGCTTCAACACGCCTGTGGAATTCACCAAACCAGATCCTGGTTATCACTACGTCAACATGATCACTGAAGATCAAGAGTATGACTCGGGATACGATCTAGAAAGTGTCGCCGACAACGAGTCTCTTCACTCGGAAGACTGGAAGGTACATCCCCAATATTCAACACAAAGATCAACAGGAAGTACAAATGCTATATCTCATACTTTGATCATTAATCAAGAAGATCGCTTTAGCGACACAAAGGCAAAGGCCATCGTCCGAGTCTTCAAGCACCTTTCCCGACAACAAAAGTTTACTCGAGGGTTAAACCGAGAAAATTACCTGAGTACCTCGACTTCCAAGGAGTTTGCCACTACTGGAAACCTGTTGAAGTTCGGAATAATGTTCATAGCTCTAAGTAGTTTGTCTTTGCTTTTGTTTTGAACTCTCGCCTTGCCCAAAGCGAAGAGATGTTTTATAGGGCTTAGCTTTTAAATAATTTCTCTTTGTCTTGCCCAAGACGAATGAGTTTGTATTTTAGGGCCCTGTTCATATTGTGAATCATAAATAAAACGCGTTGTTTTGATTCCACACTTTGTGTTTATTTTCATTTTTACCCTTTTTTGGAAATGATAATCCTAAAAAACACAGTAAAAAAAAAATCTCTCTACAAAAATAATAAAATTAATCTGCATACATTTTCACAAAAAAATTTTTTTTTAATCAAACATAAATTAAAACTGCAGATTACCAGATGGACAAATCCATTGAAAGCAATAACTCTATGCTCTCTCCCAACTTTGAAATCCCCTGTGAAGTCGCTGAGGAAGAAGTTGAAGAAGAGATCCCAGATGAGATTTCTCGACTACTTAAGCACGAGGAAAGAATCATTCAGCCTCACAAAGAACCTCTAGAAACCATCAACTTGGGTTCTGAGGAAGACAAAAAAGAAGTAAATATCGGAGCTTCACTCGACAGCAGTGTCAAAGGCAAACTGATAAATCTTCTCAAAGAATATGTTGATGTGTTCGCTTGGTCCTACCAGGACATGCCGGGTTTAGATACCGACATCGTGGAGCATCACTGCCGTTAAAAGGAGTGTCCCCGGTTAAACAAAAGCGAGGAGAGTTCACCACGAAATGGCGAGAAAATCAAAAGGAAGTTCAAAAACGGGTTGGTTTCCTCATCAACGAGTATCCTCAATGGCTAGCCAACATAGTGCTGTCTCCAAAAGGACGGAAAGGTCGAGAATGTGTGTTGACTACGGGATGCGAACAAAGCAAGTCAGAAAAGCGATTTCCCACTACTGCATATCGACATGCTAGTGGATATCACTACAAAATTCAACGTCTTTTCCTTCATGGATGGTTTCTCGGTTATAATCGGATCGAATGGCTCCGAAGACATGGAAGACATCTTTCATCACGCCGTGAGCACGTTTTGCTATAAAGTAATGTCGTTTAGATTAAAGAATGCGGTATGACTTACAAAGGCGATGACTACTCTCTTTCATGATATGATGCACAAAGAGATCGAAGTCTCGTGAGCGACATGATAGCAAGTCGACCGAAAAGACATATAGACTATCTTTTGAAGTTGTTTCAGCGGCTAAAAATTTCGACCTTGAATCCTAACAAATGCACCTTTAAGGTGAATCAGGAAAACTCCTAGGTTTCATTGTCGGTCAAAGAGGTATTGAAGTTGACCACGACAAAGTCAAGGCTATTCAAAATGCCTCGCCACATACGAAAAAGCAAGTAAGAGGATTTCTCGGACGGTTGAATTACATCTCGATTCATCTCTCGGATAGGCGCTACGTGTGGGCGATATTCAAGCTTCTCAAGATCAAAGGTTGTGTGGACGGTGATTGCCAACAAGCGTTCGACGGTATCAAGGAATACTTCGGAACCTCCAATCGATCCCTCAGTTGAAGGAAGACCGCTAATCATGTACCTTACCGTACTAGAAGAGTCCATGGGCTGCGTGCTTGGACAAGATGACACCGTTGAAGGAGCATGCCATTTACTACTTGAGTAAAAATTCACGGGTGTGAAACTCGTTACTCCATGCTCGAGAAAACATGTTGTGCTTTGGTGTGGGCTTCAAAGCGTCTCCATAATACATGATCAATCACACGACTTGGTTATTCTCCAAAATGGATCCAATCAAGTACGTCTTTGAAAAGCCTGCCTTAACCGGGAGAATTGCTCGATGGCAGATGCTACTATCCGAATATGACATCCAGTACCGCTCAACGAATACCAATCTCTCAAATTTGACTTCCCAGACGAGGATGTTATGTACTTGAAAATGAAAGATTGCGACGAACCGCTACCCGGAGAAGGTCCAGATCCAGAATCCAGATGGGGTTTAGTCTTTGATGGAGCAGTTAACATTTTTGGCAATGCAATTGGGGCATTCATCATTACTCCCGAGGGTTCTCATATGCCATTTTCCGCCAGATTGCTATTTGAAGCAGACACGATCATCCATGAAGTACATGAAGGGTCCTTTGGAACTCACTCAAATGGGCATGCAATGTCCAGGAAAATCTTGAGAGCAGGATACTATTGGATAACCATGGAATCTGATTGCTGTAAACACGTCAAAAGATGTCATAAGTGCGAGATCTACGCAGATAAGATCCATGTGCCTCCAACTCTACTCAACGTTATCTCCTCTCCGTGGCCTTTCTCCATGTGGGGCATTGACATGATTGGAATGATTGAACCAAAAGTGTCCAACGGACATCGCTTCATTCTGGTGGCCATTGATTACTTCACCAAATGGGTCGAAGCGTCCTCGCCAGCGTTACGGACAAGTGGTTGTGAGGTTCATCAAGAACAACCTCATTTTCGATCTGAATTCAAGTAAGATCATTACGGATAATGGATCTTGAACAACAAAATGATGAAAGAGCGTGTGAGAATTCAAGATTGAGCATCATAACTCATCTCTTAGGCCAAGATGAGCGCCGTTGAAGGCGCAACAAGAACATCAAAAGATCGACGGAAAATGGTCATCACTTACAAGGCGCAATCTTGCCATTTCCTCTGCATGGGTATCATACTTGATGCATGCGTCAGCAGGGCAACTCCTTTTCTCTAGTATCGGCATGGGCGGTGCACCCGTAGAAGTTGAGATCCCATCAATGAGGTTCTCATGGAAACTAAGCTATCCGAGGCCGAATGGTGTCAATGCGAGATCGATCGGTGAACTTAATCGAAGAAAAGCGCTAACGCTCGTGTCATGGACAAGTGTATCAAGAAGAATGAAGAAATCTTTCGACAAAAGGTCCGACCTCGTGAATTAGAAAGCGACCTCGTGCTTAAAAGATCTGTCTTTTCAACGATTCTAGGGCAAATGGACTCCTAACTCGAAGGCCCATACATCGTCAAAAGGAGCTTTTACGGCGGTGCTATGACTCTCACAACCATGGGCGGTGATGAACTCCCGCATCCTGTGAGCGCGGTCAAAAATACTTTGTCTAAAAACAACAAAACATTTCGGTAAGTCGAAAACCGAGCAGGCGGCTTAGGCAAAAATAGCGTCTCGGTGGTGAAAACACGAAAGGCGGTCGAGCAAAATTAGAGACAATAAACAGAAATTATCCTGATAGATTGAAAACCTGAAAAGGAAATCTAGGCAAAAATAAGGATACAAAAACGACAAAGTAACTGCATCAGTTCATACTTCGTCATTTTGAAGAATTTTCCATCAACGGATCTTCAATCAACTCTTTTGAAGCAACAAGCACAGTTGAAATTCAAAGTTGTTAGGGATAATAGCGGTTATTTGCTTTCAATGTAGCCTTTTCCTAATAAATTATCATTTCCAACTTTTGTAAATGGTCCATGGAATCACGCCTTTGGCTGATTACCATTCTATCAATAAATTTGAGCCTTGTGCCTTTTGTTTGCAATTCCTACTTTATTCTGTTTTGCAAAATAACGCTTTTTATTGTGAAAATCACTTTTTTGAAATTAAAAGGTTTTAAATGAATTTTTACTTCAAATTTTGAAATAAAAAGCAAAAATTTTCCTTTGAACTATGAACACAGAAAGAACTTCAATAGTTCCTCCAACAAGTGTTTCAATCTCCGAAGGATAAAAACGACTGCCACAGAAGTCTTCTCCTCAGCAGAAATCATCAAAGGACGGTATTCTTATTCCAAAAAGAATCCCCAGCCAGGTTGCCAATGAAATACCTTTCCCAAAAAGAAAAAAGCATGCAACTCAAATTCTTCATCAGTGAACGTCTGCACCATTGCTGCAAATTTTCACCGAATATTTGTTCGAACTGTGACGTGGTCCTTTTCCCAAATACCTCTTTAGTTCTTTGTCAGAGTATTGCTAAGCATGCATATAACATTCATGACATTCATACATAATAGCATCATTCGTGCATTTTTGCATTTCTCGAAATGTTTACTTCCATATCACTGGTGTAAATCACGCTTACTCAGGTAAGTACAAGTCTATCCCCAGTAGAGTATCTCCAAACAGAAAAGAATACATTTTTCTTTTTCCCCGGCGGAGTATCCCCAAACAGAGAAGTATATATCCTCTCTCGTATTCCCCAGCGGAGATCATTCCTCATTTGGAACGAAGTCTTGATTGACTATTTATTTCCAGTTCATTCCTGGGTAGAACCTTGTCTATAATCAACAAAGCAATAAGCAATAGCCTCATTGTCCGAGCCGCTTATTTTCATTCCTCAACATTGTCATGAAAGTTTGTCTTCTCAACAAAGTCAAAATTCTGACTGTATAAGAAATTCACCAGCAGTTGTCTTTTTGTCCAAAAGAAAACCTGTGCCCTCTAATCAAAATGCCCGCATCATCTCAAAAGAGAGATCCTCGGCAAGATTTTTCCCAAGAAAATAGAAACTCATTTGGGTTCTGTTTCTTTCACTGTCTGTTATTCACAAAGCTGAATATACAGCAATTTTCTAAAGATTTACCTTGTTATAGTTATCACTTTGCTGATAATTGGTAATATCTTTAAAACTCATTTTGAGATCTGTTTCCGTCATTTGTTTGATATTCACAAAGCTGAATACTAAACAAAATTTTTCAAAGATTTACCTTGTTATAGTTATCACTTCACTGATAATTGGTAATATCTTCAGAACTCATTACCGCACAATATCACATGGCTGATAATTGGTAATATCATCTTCACTTACCTTAAATATTGTCACGAGGCTGACAGAAGGTAATCTCTTTGTTTCCCAAAACGAAACAGATATTCACATATTTTGTGAATCACTCTGTCCTCAGCGAGACATATTGCTTGTTTCCCAACAAACAGGATCCTCTTTTCTCAAACAGATCGAGTCATCCTCACAAATTTTTCCCACTATGTGATTTCTTTAATATCATCTGGGTGAAACTTTTTTCAATCATTTCGCATCATCCGCATTTTTTGGTATCTTAGGTCCAAAATTTGCGTATTCTGATATTTAAGTCTCTTTACACCTATCAAAACGAAGATATTCATCTTCATCTCTCAGGTTAAAGAAACTTAAATAGGGGCATCTGTCATACCCCAATTTTTGAGCTAATATACCACCTTACATTTGCATCATTGCATCACTAACAGTTCAGACATAATTAATCGGGTGTAGCATTCACAGGTCAAAATTAGGGTTTCATCAGATTTTCATCTGATTCAAGAGGCAACCAATTAGGGTTTGAGTTTTCTCACCTCATTTGATCTATCTTGATCAAAGTATCAACCGTCAATCCTCAGATATCCATTTTTTCTCATAGATCAATCGAGGATCGACCAATTAGGGTTTTGATCGAGCATGAGCATTCTCTGACTTTTTGAGCAAGAAATGACTTTTTTGGATAGAGATTGGTCATTATATCTTAGATACAACATCTTGACCTAATTTCTGGATTCAAAACATCACAGAAGTTCACAGACTTCATCAGTCAATTTCAGAAACATCTAATGAAAATTCATCACGCAGAAAAGTCAAACTTTGACTTTTGGTCAACTTTTCAAGATAAAACTTTTCCATCATCAAAATACTTCAAATGATCCATCATGATCATAAAAAATCAAAGAATTTGGAAAAGTCAACAAAAAGTCAAAATTTTCATACTTAGAAAAATTTCTAAGTGTTAAAATTTCTTATTTTTTCCAAACTACATGCTATTTTTTCACCTAGTTCCATTTTGAATTGGAAAAAACTCAAAACATGAAAGTTGTAGCTCTTGAAACAAGCTTTCCAAAATGTCCAAGAACTCACAAATCCATGGAGTCTAGCTATACTTTTGAAATTGAAACATAAGGCTCCATGAACTTGATTTTCAAAATCCAAAACATCACATTATAGGTCATTTTGAGATTTCTTCATCTAGAAGCAATACAACCTTGCCAACTTGATCATTGAGCTGATAAATATCAGCTAGATATAATTGAGATAGGATAAGATCAATTGGAAGATTTTCACACATGGTAAAAAGAGGAAACTTCCTTTTTCTTTGCAAAAGTCATTCTTACCCTTTAAGTTATCTTTGAATTTCCAAAAAGCCATGTACTCTTGCCTAACATTTTCAGAACCATTGGCCTATAAATAGATCACCATTTCAAGTTCAAATCACACCAAAGCATTGCAAAGTTATGCTTTCTTACTACTTTCTTCAAAATCAAGAAACATAATGCACTTTTGAGCAAACTTGCAATTTTTAAATTCAGTGAAAACCATGATAAACTTTGGTGTCAAGCATGCTCTAATATCAATACTAAACTTGTTTGAATCATAAAATCAACCCAAGAACAAGTGGAAATAAGAATTGAACTTCATGCTTTCAAAATTTCCAAAATTGCCATAGCATTCGAATTTGAAGCTAGGCTGGATTAATTTGTGTTCTGATCACTCTAACATCTTCCATATACACCATAGACATGATCGAGATCCATTACAACAATGCATGACTCAAAACACGATTTCGTTTCCATTTTGAGTTTATGCGGTGAACTTGTGTATACGATCGAGGTTGATTCAAGTGTGCGGACCATTCTACACCTTCCTTAGAGGCGGTGGTGCTCAGTAATCCTGAAACAAGTTAAAACACGTTTACCTCCTTCGATTTCAACTTGAACAGGTATGAACATGAACTTGGATATCATAATTCTTTGAATTTAAATGCAAAAACTCTTGGCCAATCTCTTTCTGCACTCATCACGATCATAAGCCCTCAAAAAAATCAAACAATCATCAATCATACATCATTTAATTTAGAAAAGTCAGTTCTAGGGTTCTTCGTGGTTCCTAGAAATTCAAACATGCTAGGTTAAAAATAAATGCAATTAACAGTCATCTTCGTGTTCGTTGTGAAAAATCGAGCAACTTTCATGTTTACATCATTTAATTTCATTGAGAAACGAAGATTTTAGCATGGATTCTTGAAACTGAAAATCAAAAACGAAGAACAAGCTTGCGCGCGTGTTCTTGAGTTTAAAATTTTAAATTTTCCAATCTTGTATTAACACGTGTTTCTGATTCCTAAACACAAATGCGCGTTTGTCCCAGTGGTAGCTAGCTTGCCTTTAGTCTCCTCTGCCACGTATGCTACCCAATGGTCATGGGTTCAACTCCCCACAAGACAATTCTTTTTAAAAACTTTTCATATTTTTCATGTTTTTTTACAAAACTTTCACAATTTTTTTAACCAATCAAAACTCCTCATTTTGAGGTGATTTTTTGTACACTTGTCAATAAATACATCTATTTTATGATAGTGCAAAAATTTTCAGAAAAAAACTTTCATCTGATTATATTTTAATCGAGCCGAAAACGACGTTCTGAGCACTTTTCAAAACACCTTTTAAAGGTGAATTTTTCAAGTTTTCGACTTCCGATTCTTTTCAAAACTTCTCATAAATGAACTTCACATTTCAAAATACTTTCAAAAACATTTTTCAAAACTTTTCATCAAACTTTCATCTTTTTTCCATGATCGATCCGATTTAAACGATAAAACTGAATTCGTTTTCTCTCGAATTTCTCAATCGATCATGGGCCTCCCTCACGGTGTAAGTCCCATAACATTCTTTTACGTACATATTTTTTCTTTGTACATATCAACCATAACATTCTTTTGTGTACATATCAAAATCTCTTCAGAGACATACAATTTCTTATCTGTACATAACACAGATATTCCATATACTCAAGTACAGACAAACTTCGATTGTTTGTTTTCATTTCACTTGTGTATACACAAACCAACATTCTTTTATGTACATACATACCTTTTCCTTGTACATATCAAATTCTTTTCATACAAACTTTTATCTGTATATAATACAGATACCTTTTACAGATAAACTTTGATCAGTCGTTTCTATTTCGACTGTACATATACACTGAATACCATTGGTATTGAAATGAGCATTATTCCCGGTGAAACTGCTTTTAAACCAATGGGCCTCCCTTATGGTGTATGTCCCAACCCTCCTATGTACATCCATTTTTGTCTGTACATAAATAGCTCGTTCGTGTACATATTCACTTCCTTGTACACAGTTCAAACTTGTAAATAATCAAGTTACGCTCGTTTTAAACGTTCGTTCACAGACACTTTTTTATATTTCATAAAGCTCTTGTAAATAAACATCATGCATTGTTTATATTTCCTTCATAAACTCCTGTGAATACATATCACACACACACACACTTGTTTATACAACTCTCTAGTTATAACATAACAATTAGACTAATCAATAGGTTTCCCACAATATAGCCTCCGCTTGGGCTTTATACAAGATAATTCATCACCAGCATGAATTTAGCCTCCGCTTAGGCTTTATACAAGATAACTCTCCCCACAGAGTTTAGCCTCCTCTTAGGCTTCATATAAGAAAACTCATTCATCTGAGTTTAGCCTCCGCTTAGGCTTCATATAAGACAACATTCCCCTGTTGAGTCAGCCTCCTCTTGGGCTTCGTTCAAAGAACTCCTCATTGAGTTTAGCCTTCTCTTGGGCATCATACAATGAAAGAGGCAATCTCTTAACGACCTCTATTGGGCTTCACATACAAAGAATCACCAGCGTTAGGATAGAACCACGAGTATAATTTCCGGTGAAATTGCTCTAAATTCAAAGGATGGTTTCGGTGAAATCCTTTTAACACAAGCCAGCCATACCTATAGCTTCCTCTTGAGCTTCATACAAGGACCCTCGATGACCCTCGGAATGCCTCCTCTTGGGCTAACAATACAAGGACCCACGGGCTTCTTAAAAGCATCCCTTTAATCCAATCAATTTCTCGTTGAGATTTAGACATCTATCATCTCTATGGAAGAAGTATCTCATCTATTACATCACATCTGATCAAAACTTTTCAAACTTTTTTCAAACTATTTTCAAACAAAACATCTCTTAATTGTAAGTGGTAGCTTGTACACTCAAGCAAAACATCCAATACTTACGGTTAAAAGATTCAATCATCTTTTCAAAACATCTTTCTTAAACATGTAAGTGGTAGCGCTTGTACACTCAAGCAAAACACCTATAACTACGATGAAAGATTTTAATCAGTCAAACTTTTCAAAAATGTATGTGATGAAATAGATTAGATACATTTTCATTAAGATGACATTTATCATCTCTTACTAACATCCGTTGCTTTCCACTAGCATAAGTGGGAACTACGATTACTCGACTTTCTCAACATCCTTTTGAGAATACGTGAGCTGAGTCTCATCCTTGCCGGGCAAATTTCTTTCTCTCTCGGACCAAACAAACCATAGATCCCTTTAGATCAAGGCTACAAATGCTCGATTCCCACTAGGGATATGTATGCGGAAGATCCACGGATCTTTGCGAGCACAATAATAATAAACCCTAGGATCCCATAATCTATCATTCTTAAAATCCCAAGGAGAAACTTTCCCAATCATAGAAATAGCAATTAAAAACACACAAACATATCAAGCGTATTCATATATAAAGCTCTAGATAACTATATATATTTAGGGTGCTCCATCTATTCCTTTATATAACAATCCCCACCGAGAATCTCCCCGATGCGTTGCGTCTAGTTTCGCTAGTCGTTCGCATATCAATATCAATTGAGGGTATTCTGACTTTCCCTTTTCATAATCATTAAATCATCTTTCTTGTGTTGAAAATAATAAAGCTTGATGCTCGCGGCATCTTTATAAACAAATCAAAAGATTAAATCGTTTCGAGCCAGAGAATCTGAATTCACGTTCGAATTCTCTAGCGCGTCACCTTTTAACGTGAACAGTGACTCATACGTGATACTTCTGTTCACATTGGTCAAGAGGTAGTTTGTCCGGTATTCATATGACACGAAGATTTTTTGTGAGAATATTATAACCATGAGCTTCCCTTTCGGATACCTCTCTAACTATGCTTCGTACTGGAGTCTTTTTCTTGTTTTCTTCCTTTTTCATTCCTACAATCAGATTAATGCAAGGAGAACTATGATATTCATCACATGCATAAACTAATCCTTAATTTTTTGTTTAGGCATCAAATAAGCAGCCATTTCTACTTTTAATTTCCAATGGAAATTTCAAACTTAGCGGGCCAGTTCCCTCTTACTGCTATTTATCATTTGGTGCCAAAATTATTTATGTTATAACCAATCATACATACATGTGAATCTATATTTTGCCAGACTGTCAAGATAAACTACTCGATATGTACTTCTCAAGATTCAAGCACTATGGTACAAATCTACACGTTAGACTCGTATCACTCTTTAGGGAACCTAAGGTGTTCAAACAAACCCCTTTTTTCCATACCTTCAAATAATAATCCCTTTATCTCTATATAGTATTCCCAATATCTCTGAAATAAAAACACTTGCAGGAAACCAAAATTTTTTGGTCAATATTCAAGGAGAACTTGGAAGTGTAGTTTTCAACCAACAAAATAACATAATACAAACAAACAGAAACAAGCCCCCCAAACTTGAACTAAACATTGGCCTCAATGTTTTAGAACAAGGAGAAGGTTCACTCACAATGGAGGCAGAGGGTACTGCATCATCACTATTGCCCCAGACTTGTACCTGCAAGACCCTGTTTATTACCTGAAAATGAAATAATAAAAAAATAAGAAAATGAAAATTATTAGTCATTAAAAGCATGGGTTGCCTCCTAGTAGCTCTTTATTTAACTTTGTCTATCTCGAGGGTTCATCACCCATGTTAGGGTGGGTATTTCAGCATCTTCTGCTTCTTTGACCTCATCTACGATATGCAATTCAGCATCAACATGCTCCGCCTCAACAGGAATCTCTACATGTTCCAGCTCTTCGTCAGATATTTCTGCATTTCGACCAACATCATTAGATTTCTTGAAAGCCATTTCAGATTCAATAAAAACTACATCTCAACTGGTAATAATCCTTATGTGACTTGGCTCGAGGCACCATAGCCTATAAGCTTTGACTCCTTCAGGATATCCCATGAACATGCATTTAAGAGCTCTGGATTCGACCTTGTCTTGCCTAATGTGAGCATAGGCTACGCAGCCAAATACTCTTAGTTTATCTAGAACTGCTGTATGTCCCGATCAAACTTCTTCAGGTGCCTTCATATATAATGCAGTCGAAGGACATCTTTTTATCATATATGTTGCTGTCAAAACAGCATCAGCCCAAAACACCTTCTTTAACCCATCACTGATTAACATGTATCTAACTCTTTCCAAGATGGTTCAATTAAACCTTTCATCCAAACGATTTTGTTGTGGAGTGCATGTAGTAGTTTTTTGCCTTGTAATACTAGAGGTAGCACAAAAGTTATCGAATGTCTCATTGAAAAATTCAAGGTCATTGTATGTTCTCAACCTCTTGACCTTTCTTCTAGTCTGGTTTTCCACCAGAGTCTTCTACCTTTTGAAATTCTCAAAAGCTTCATCCTTAGTCTTCTGGATGAATACCCATAACTTTATGGAATATTCATCTACTATGGATAGAAAATACCTTGCTCCTGAATATGATGGACACCTTGTAGGCCCCCAAAGATCAACATGGATGTAATCAAAAGATCCATGTGTTCTTTGTTTTCCTTTGTTGAACTTCACTCTACAAGATTTTTCAAGTACGCAAGGTTCACAAAACTTCAGCTTTTCCACTTTGTCTCCACCAAGCAAATTTTGTTTCTCCAATTCGACCAGACCCCTTTCACTGACATGGCCCAATCTCATGTGCTAGATTTCTGTCTTCAACAAAGGTTTCGTCGATACGACATTTGTCAAATCACTTACAAGTTCAGCCTCAAGGGTGTACAAGCCTTATCTTTTCACGCCTCTCAAGAATTCCTTCGAACCCTTCGTGACTCTTAGGATACTTTTATCTCCTAGGAAAACATATCATTTCTTGTCGAATTCACCAAGGGAAATCAAATTAGTCTTGAAATCAGGTACATACCTGACTTCTGTCAATAACCTTGTTGACTTATCATGGAGCTTGAATCTCACATATCCAACACTTGCAATCTTGCAAGCTTTATTTTTTCCCATAAATACAGATCCACCATCTTGATCACACAATTCCTCGAACAAGTCTTTGTTTGGATTCATGTTCTAAGTGCACCTTGATCACACAAAATCATCCTGATATTTCAGGCGTTCAGGACACACCTTTCTTGTGTGACCTTCATTCTTACAACGATAGCATCGAATACCAGATTCTTCCCCATTGTAAAATTTTGCTGACTTTTATCTTTCTTCTTGTCAAACTTACTATCCTTTCGCAAGAATTTTCCTTTAACGACCAAACCTTCACCAACCGTCGAAGATTTATGCTCCTTTCATTCGTTCAAGTAATTAGAATACAGGTTTTATTGAACTTCTTCAAAGGTCATGGAATTTCTTCCATACAAAAGAGTTTAATTGAAGTGAGCATGTGATCTTGGAAAAGAACTCAACAACAACAACGCTTGATCTTCATCATCGATCTTCACATCAATATTTTCAAGATGAAGAATCAACTTATTGAACATATCCAATAGCTTAGTTAACATTTTGTCTTCATTCATCTTGAAGGAATACAAAGCTTGCTTCAGGTAGAGTCGATTAACCAGTGATTTAGTCATGTATAAACTTTCAAGCTTTACCCATAATCCTACCACCGTCGTCTCCTTTGAGCGTTGTGGGCCTTCTCTATCGTCACCATCTTCTCATCTTTTGTTAACGCTTGGTTCATGGCTGATTCTCCCTTCAACGCTTTCAAACAACCATGCTGAACTAGTAGGGCTTTCATCTTCAAGTGCCACAGACGGATATCATTTAATCCGGTGAACTTTTCAATCTCATACTTCATTGAAGGCATCTTCTCCATGCTCACCACACCAATTTGTTATGAATCAGATGCCTTGGGTTACATAGTATAGACTTGTTGCTTAATAATCAAGAAACAAAAAAGGGTAGAATATATGAGGAACACGATGAACACAAGGAATTGGTTATTAACTGTTATTCTTTCCTTTATCTTCAAAACAGGATTACAAGTATACAAGAATAACAAATTACTCTCTCACCCCAAATTAGGATTTGCAGTATGCAATGATGAGAGACTAGTATGTTATTTATAATAAACCTAAAATACTAAACTAATGGGATTTTATTACGAATAACCATTAGGGTACAAGCTAACTTAAACAATTGGAAATAACTAACAAGTCCAATTCAAAATGCTAACAACCCTAGTATTTAGACACCCACATACTAGAACACACTTCGACTACAGTATGTAGGTCTTTGACACCAGCATGTGAACAGACTTCGAAAACATGTTCAATCCTGTCGAACCAGAAGCTACCCTTCCATCCAATAGATTTCAATCCAATATCTCACACTTCTCTTCTTCATCCCTAATCGAATTTAACCCCATTGATTCCTCAATGTTGAGTTGATCAAGAAGTGTGGGTGAAATTGTAGGATTTTCCATTGAAGGAGAAAGTGAGGTTTGAGATGCATTTTGGGGATTTAAGGCTAGAGCATCTTAAGTTTAAGGAATCATTTGGTGAGTGCCCACAAGTGTTAATAACCTTCGTAATGTAGCAATTACAAAAATAATAGGATTATGAATTGAATTAGTGATCAAGCCTCATTAAAGATAATGTGTGGATTTAGTGATTAAGCCTCTTTAAACATTTTTTAAGAATTTTATATGTACTAGATGTTGGAACAAAGAATTTTCAAGAAATATTGTTTTGTGAAGAAGAATAAGAAGAGAGAGAAATATTTCAACTAAATTGTAAAAGTTTATTAATTGATTGTTTTTCATTACAAAGGGAAATCTCCTTATACAGGCATACCTTTCACATAACCAAAAGAAACTAAGATAAGGCTCAAACATGTAAAGGCCCAAAAGATTTCGACAATATTCAACAACATGCTATATTCGACACAAGCTATTTCGATTGAACAAGAATTATACAAACTGACACACACCCTAATTCATGTTCTCGAGACTTCTAATCCCGATGCTTCTCTTTAACTCGTCCAATCTGACTTTCATCAGAGGTTTGGTGAATATGTCGGCTAGTTGTACTTCTGTTTTGTAGTGCTTTATTTCCAACTTCCCTTGTTTTGACTTGATCTCTCAAAAAATGATACATCCTTTCTATGTGCTTACTTCAACCGTCACACACTGGGGATTCGCCAGGTTAATGGATGATTTGTTTTCGACAAATAACTTTATCTTCTTAGGCGTCATTATATCTAGTTCTTCAAGTAACATTTCAATCCATGCTGCCTAGAAGGCAACATATGATATAGCTACATATTCAGCTTCACAAGATGACAATGCCACAATGCTTTGTTTCTTAGAACTCTAGGAGATTGGAGCACCTTCGATCATGAAAATGTATCCTACAATGCTTTTCTTTTCTTCTTGATCTCCACTTAAATATGAATCAATGTATCCATGGACTTCGACACTTGTGTTGTTCTTCGACTTCTTGGGCAACAACACGTCATGGTCGACAGTTCCCTTGATGTATCTCAAAACCCTCTTTAGTGCGATGAGATGACATTCTTGAGGTTTTTCCATAAATCTGCTCAATAATCCTACACTTTGGAAGATATCTGGTCTGGTATTGCAAAGATATCTTAGGGATCCAATGATCTGTAATGTCGAATTTACAAATTCAGCATTTGATTCCTTCTTCAGCTTTGCTCCAGTCTCTTACGGTGTGACAAATTCATTACAGTTGCTCATGTTGAATCTTTTCAGAATATCTTGAGCATACTTAGTATGATGCAAGCATACTCCTTCTTCAGTATTTTTGAATTTCATCCCTAGGAAATATGAGATATTCCCTAAGTCAGACATTTATAATTCTTGCATTAGCTTTGACTTGACCTTCATCATCTCAGCTTCTTCAGCTCCAGTAATGAGTAAGTCGTCTACATAGAGGCATAACATGATTCGACTGACACTGTCAACATCACTTACATACACTCCTTGTTCAGAGACACACTTTGTGAAACCTGCTTTGATTAGGAAATTGTATATTCTTTTATTCCAAGCTCGAGGAGCTTGCTTCAAACCATATAGATCCTTCCTTAATTTGTACACCTTCGACTCCTGCCCTTTGATGTTGAATCTAGGTGGTTGAGTAACATAGATTCTTCTTCTAATGGTCTATGCAGGAATGCTAATTTTACATCCAGCTGATACATCTTCCATCCCCTATATGCTGCAGTCGACATAACAATTCGAATTTTTTCTAGCCTTGCAACTGGTGAACATAATTCGTCGAAGTCTATTCCAGGCTTTTGTAGAAAGCCTCTAGCCACCAGCCTTGCCTTGTACTTTGCAATCTCGCCATTTGGCCTTTGTTTCACCTTGTATATCCACTTTACATCAATTGGCCTTTATTCGTTCTTTCAGCAAGCTCCTAGGTCTTGTTCTTCTCAATGGCTCTGAGTTCTTCTTTCATGGCTTCACACCAATTCGAATTACTCATGGCTTCATTCAAATCGATTGGTCCTGCTTCAGCCATCATCATGGCTTCTTTGACTAAATCACCATCAGCATCAATTGCTTGATCTAGAAATATTTCATACTCATCTAGCCTTGTTGATTCAGTTCTTGTTCTTGTCGACCTCTTTTCATTTTGTTCAGGTGGTTCTTCATTTCGACTAGTTGAAGTGTTTCCTTATTCATTTCGACTAGTCGAGGGCTCATCCTGTTGATCTTCTTCGAACACATTTATAACTGTGTCTGATTCCTGTGTTGAACTTTGACTCCAGTCCCAACCTTTGCTTTTGTCGACAAGAACATCTCTGCTGATTATTATTTTATCTTTGATTGGAGAATACAACTTGTATGCCTCATTCGAATGATAACCTATGAGAACCATTACTTCACTTCGATCATCTAGTTTTCTTCTCAATTGTTTAGGTACATGCCTGAATCACATTGATCCAAAAACTCTAAGATAACTCACACTAGGTTTCGACCCTGTCCAGGCCTCATTAGGTGTTTTTCCCATGCCTCATTAGGTGTTCTTCCTACTATATTCTTTGTTGGACACCTGTTTAGAATGTATACTGATGACAAAGCTGCTTCAGCCCAAAATCTCTTAGGCATATCTTTAGCTTTCAACATGCTTCTCGTCACGTTCAATATACTTCTATTTTTTTGTTTCAGCTATGCCATTGCCCTGAGGTGTATAGGGTATCTCATTCTCTATACCTTCCTCATTACAAAATTTTCCAAATTCAGCAGACGTATATTCACCACCACCATCAGTTCTTAACTTCTTCAATTTGCAGCCACTTTGTCTTTTAGCATGCAACTTGAACTTCTTGAATTGTGCGAATACCTCACTCGTTCTTTCAATAGGATAAATCCACATATGTCTGGTGAATTTATCAATGAAAGTAAGGAAATACATGTTGCCTCCATTTGAATTCACTTCAAATGGCCCACACAAATTAGAGTGAACTAGTTCCAACTTGTGCTTGGATTTCATGGGCAAGTCATGTTTGAATGCGTTTCTCGCCTGGTTGGTTTTGCAGCATTCCTCACATACTTTCTTTGGTTCCTTCACATAGGGAAAAACAAATTTCATCCTCTTATGATTAAGCATGCATAAACTCCCGAATTTTAGATGTCCATACCTGTGATGCCATAGCCAGTTCTTGTCTTCTTCCGCACTTGAAGCAAGACACCTATGATCTGATGTGTTGAGTTCGACCTTGAACGTTTTATTTTGTACCAATGGTGCTTTCATTATTATCCTTCCATCAGCCCTATATATTTTCATCTGATTCGTCTTAAGCTTCATTTTGAACTATTTTGCAAGTAATTGACCTACACTTATCAAATTACTTGTCATTGAGGGTACATACAGAACTTCAATGATAGTCGCCTTTCCATCATCCTTCCTGACAATCGAGATGTCTCATTTGCCTCTAGAGTTGAAGTGTCTTCCATCAGCAAACTTTATAACCTTTTTTACTGACTCATCTAACTTGGTGAACCAATCTTTATGTCCAGTCATATGGTTGCTACATCCTGAATCCATATACCACATGTTGGTTTTCTTAGTGTTCAACCGAGTGTTTACCATCATCAGCACATCATCTGAGTCACTATATCCTGCTTGTGCATATTGGGCTTCATCACTTTCTTTCGTTTTAACTGCTTTCTTTCTTCGATAGTCTCAAACATAATGACCAAAGCCTTGACAATTGTAACATTGCACCTCTTTTTAGTCAACTTTCTTCCCAGAATACTTGTTGCCCACACCTTTCTTGGTCGAATCAGCATTCTTGCTTCACTTCTCATCACCTTCAAGATGCATTTGTTGCTTCGATTTCTCACCTGTCTTGCTGAATCTTGATTGCAATTCCTGTTCAGCCACTTTTTCTCTTTCTGAGTTTCTCTGCTTCAAATCTCATCTCATGAGCCTCCCAATGAAGCTTGAAGTTCTTCCAACTTCATCTCAGATAGGGTCTTGGCCTCTTCAATTGTCACTACAATGTAGTCAAAATCTGCAGTTAGAGATCTCAGTACCTTCTCAATTTTCTGCAAATCTGTGACCGTTTCACCACATGCGTTCATCTGGTTCGTCAGCGTCACAATCCTTGAGATTTCTTATGCTGATTTCGACAGGCCCAGAAGATTTCGACAATCTTCAACAACATGCTATATTCGACACAAGCTATTTCGACTAAATAAGAATTATACAAACTAACTTTTCCTGGAATTCCTTAACTTGAATGTATAAAAATATATTTTGGTTTAATCAGAAATAAAAAACTTGTTTTTGGATTTTCCACGAAGCTTCACTAAAGAAGATAACTTGAATTGGGATTTCTTATGCTGATTTAAAAATGTAACAAATGATGAACCTCTGTATGACTTGAATAAAAATAGGCTTAACACATGAACCTACACATGTAGCATAAATATCAGTAAGTAAAGTAAAAATTTAAGATAAGACTATGAGTTAGTTAAACTTAGATTAGTTTAATCATTAGTGAATATTCTAATTACAATCAATCTGATGATTTCCCCAGTACAGATGATAGTTTATGTGCACAATAAACATTTCCGTAAATTATGATTGTTAGCCCTTAGACTAACTAGAATTCCTGTATATTATTGAGAATAAAGTTATGTTTGTGAGGTCTGATCTACATGTAATATCAGGCTACATGCAGCCGACCTCCAAGATCTGCTCACCTCGGAGTGTCCGTTGAAGTTTAACTAAACCAGATAATTATTTTTTCTGTCTTCCAATTTATTTAATAAATTGTTTATGAAAGAATTATATTATGAGATTTAAGATTAGCTGTTAAGAATTATGAGTAGATTAATGAGGTGACATGTTTAGGTCCTCATTAGTCTTTAAATTAGTAAGGGAACGCTGAGACAGAGTTATTGTCTCACACCTCGCATTGAATGTTTTTCAGATAAGCAAGAAAAGAAGAATGGTAAGAAGATGACTACACTTGAAGAGCCTTGCTGTTATGAACATGCTTTTGAGACTAATAGAAATAAATAGAAACTACACTATAAAATACTATGAACTCTAAAATAACTGTTTCCATTCAGTTGATTGATGATAATTACATTTCCCTATCAACTATTTATAATATTGAAACCGACTAATTACTCATCTAGATCCTTCTAAAAGATAATGACTTAACACTATTAATTTTTAATGGACTTATAGAATTTGGGCCTTATTCATTACACTTGCTTATTCATTACACTTGCTTATATTACTATTTATCTCTAAGTTTTTTTGTATCATTAGAACTCATTTCAAGTATTTGATGTGTTATAAAATTTTCAGACATGTATTAGTATTTAAACTTCAGGGTAAATTTGTATTGTACTTTAATGTATCCGGATTTCAAATATTGTATCCCTAATATTATTCTAGACATATATTTTGGGATGTTATAAAGGTCGTAACAGTCAAAGAATGGAGAGGGGCAGAACGTAAATCATACTCGATTTAGAAGCAATCAATTTGGGTTCTGAGAAAGATAGAAAAGAAGTAAATATCGGAGCATCACTCAACAACAGTGTCAAAGGCAAACTGATAAATCTTCTCAAAGAATATGTTGATGTGTTCGCTTGGTCCTACGGGACATCGGGTTTAGATACCGACATCGTGGAGCATCACGCCATTAAAACGAGTGCACGCGGTTAAGCGAGGCGAGGAGAGTTCACCACGAAATGGCGACAAAATCAAAAGGAAGTTCAAAAGCGACTTGCGCGGTTTCCTCGTCATACGAATACCCTCGATGGCTAGCCAACATAGTACTGTCTCCAAGAAAGATGGAAAGGTCGAATGTGTGTTGACTACAGGGACTTGAACAAAGCTAGTCAAAGGCGATTTCCCACTACCGTATCGACATGCTAGTGGATAGCCGCAAAATTCAACGTCTTTTCCTTCATGGGCGGTTTCTCGAGTTACAATCGGATCGAATGGCTCGAAGATATGGAAGACATCCTTCATCCGCCATAGGGCACCTTTTGCTATAAAGTAATTTCGTTTGGATTAAAGAATGCGGTAGCAACTTACCAAAGGGCGATGACTACTCTCTTTCATGATATGATGCAAAGAGATCGAAGTCTACGTAGGCGACATGATAGCAAAGTCTGGCGAAGAGAAGCATATAGACTATCTCTTGAAGTTGTTTCAACGACTAAGGAAATTTCGACCGCTGAATCTAACAAATGCACCTTTGGGGTAAGATCGGAAAACTCCTAGGTTTCATCGTCGGTCGAAGAGAATTGAAGTTGACCACGACAAAGTCAAGGTTATTCAAGAAATGCCTCGCCACATAGCGAAAAGCAAGTAAGAGATTTCTTGGACGATTGATACATCTCAGTTCATCTCAAATGGCTGCTACTGTGGGCGATATTCAAGCTTTTCGCAAAGATCAAAGGTTGTGTGGATGACGATTGCCAAAAGCATTCGACGGTATCAAGGAATACTGTCAGAACCACCAATCTTGATCCCTCAGTTGAAGGAAGACCGCTAATCATGTACCTTACCGTACTAGAAGAGTCCATGGGCTGCGTGCTTGGACAACACGATGACATGAAGGAGCATGCCATTTACTACGAGTAAAGTTCGAGGTGAAACTTCGTTACTCCATGCTCGAAAACATGATGTGCTTTGGTATGGACTTCAAAGCGTCTTCGCCAATACATGATCAATCACACGACTTGGTTAATCTCAAAATGGATCCAATCAAATCGTCTTTGAAAAGCACTTATGAGGAGAATCGCTCGATGGAAGATACTATCTAAGTATGACATCGATGTCGGCGCTCAGCGGTCAAGGAAGCATTTCGCGAATCACTTGGCTTATCGACTCAGCGAATACCAATCTCTCAAGTTTGACTTCGACGAGGATGTTATGTACTTAAAGATGAAAGATTGTGACGAACCGCTACCAGAAGGACGGATCCGAGAATCCGGATGGGGTTTAGTCTTTGATGGGCGATTAACATTTTGGCAATGGAATTGGGGCGATCATCATTACTCCAGGGGTTCTCATATCCGTTTTCCGCTAGATTGCTATTTGATTGCACCAACAACATAGCGAATCTGACATGCATCATGGGTATTGATAACGATTTTATATAACATATTTGATGTATTTTCATAAATAATGTTAATGTTTTATTTAATTATTTCACTTTATTTCTATATTCGTTGGTATTTTCTATGTTTCGGTATTTGCATTAAGTAAAGATAAATCGAGCAAAGAAGTAAAATCAAGGAAAAATCAGATTAAAAAGCAAAGAAATGAAGCAAAGGTGTGACATAGTAAAGGGAGGTGTTATATAAGGAAAACAATTATTGAGCAAGCAAGCAAGCCCAAGCAAGCCCAATGCGTGGCCCGGGACCAACATGCACATTCCGGTGCCCGCGTGGTGAGGCGGTCGTCTCACCCTTCCACATAGCAAGGGCGCCCGCCTCCCTCGAGTGGGGTCCACCACCTTCGAGCGGTTGAGATGCCGTCTCAAGTCGAGGCCCGTGGGCGCCGCCTCCGACTCTCCGAGCCACATTTTCTCCACGATCGCATGCTTGCGTCGAAGATTCGGGAAGGCGGTTACTTTATGGATCTATAAATACAAGTTCGGTTCGAATCGGTCGGCATTTTACCGAACAACCGCTATTTTAATATTCGCAATTTTATTTCCGTGTTGTACTTTGAATTTATTTTATTTCGTTTTCAGCGATCTAACCTTACGTTAGATCTAGTGCCTTTATTCATATTTATTTTTCTTCTTTCGAATTCAAAAGTCTCGGCGGATCCACCCGACACATGGTGGATGTTCGTTTATTCGAACGAGATTATTTCGGCATTCTTAATTTCAGGTTTTATTTATTTATTTTATTTTATTTTATTTATTGTTGCTGATATTATTTATTTAATTGTGGAAATGTTTAAATATATTAAACCGTATTATTTATGCATATGCGAATTAATTAATATACGGCTAAATTGTTTTGATATTGGTATGTAAATTAATCGAACAAAGGAATCAAAAATAAAGCGGCATAATGTTACGTTGTTAAAATATTCTTCGACTTAGATATCTAATTTAATTTATTAAAGGTTTAGAAACCAACAGGAAAGTTTGAGGTTAATAAAATGGACTAAGGTTAGAAACCAACGGAAGCGACAGTTTGAGGTTTAGAACGGATAGTGGATACTAGGTATTAATTTTAAAAGCTGCGACATCGTTTTAAAGAGATTAAACTTTATTTATTTTCAAAAAGTGTTTTTATATTCGGCGGGATAGCGAGAGCATACGTTAGGATTTAATTACATGATCCGATTCAACAGAGCGAAAGTTTGAGAGAGGATTTTTAGATGAATATTGTTTGCTGAAAGATATTCTATCAACTTAAGTAATAAGTCAGTGGAAGTTCAGATCCCCTTAGGTTAGACGAATTACATACTAATATCTATTTATTTATTATATTTTCCTTAACCAAAAATCTTAAAGAATTATTCGCCTTAGCTGTATACCGTAACTTAGGATAACAATAGTTCGATTTATAGTCTCTGTGGGTTCGATATCTTTTAAAACTACGCGATAGGACTGTGCACTTGCAGTCTCCCGATTAATTTAGACGATAAAGTCGCGATCAAGTTTTTGGCGCCGTTGCCGGGGACTATTTAAGTCGATATTGTAACTCCGATGTTACACCGTATAGACTAAGGCATTTTTTATTTTATTTACCATGTTTAACCCAAATTTTCCTACGTCCATTATCGGTATTATGAGGAACCACAAGAATCCCATAGATCAGGCCTTGAAATCTTGATGGAAAACTTTAATGCTTCAAACCTACTCTACCCCAACTACCTTCAAACTACCAATCCCATATTTTGAAGAACCACAAGAAACTTATAATTTCAACCAAACTTTTCCTCAACCCAATTCTTCCTACAATTATCACCCAATATTTTGAAGAATCACCAAAACCATACAAATCGATCTCGAAATATTAATGGAAGATTTTAACGAATCATGTAGGATGATAGAGCAGCGATTGGGAAACACAAAAGCAGACTTTAACTTACTTTCAAGACTACGAAGAATGCAAGATTTTAATTTGAAACATCGATAGAGGATTCGGATGAGATGATAACTAACTCTAGGTTAGAGTCTATGATTGAGCACTTTGTAGAACACAATTTATCAAAATGAGCGCAAATTATCCAAAATGAAGAATACGAAAACAAAGTCTTCAAATTAATAAAACCCTTAGCCAACTAACTATTATGGTTTGAATCCCTCGCGTCTCCTGACATGCTCTTAGAGACTCAAATCTCGACTCAAACAAAACCTTCTAGAACCTCAACTTTGAGGAAGATGTGGATGTTGAAACAACCATTATGAAAATACTACTTGGAAATCTAGAAAGCGATGATGAGTTTGAGGAGAATGATATTGTGGCGAGAAAGTTCGACAAGAAAATAGTGGAGATTGAGCAAAATGCACCAACAACATTCAAAGAGGAGGTTGTAAAAGAGGTGAAAAGGAAGCATCTATTGTAATCACGAATCATCCATTGATTCCCTTCCGAAAGTTTTTATGGAAACTCAGCTGACTCCCGATCTAAAGCGTGCGTTGCGGTATTGAAAAATATCCATACTAATTCACCTTATTGGAGTCTTGCCTAAAAGCGAAATTAGAGGACCATAAAAGTAGGGATATAATTACTTTTAAAAGGGTGAGGTTAACATGAGGCGATGGATGAGATCACTAAGCCGAAATTGAAAACTTATACTTAGGATAAATCGGAACCACTATCAAAATTTGAAAGAATAACCGCCCTCTGAGACGTAAGAAAAGAAAAGGTGAGGGATATGTGAGATGGCTTGATAAGTGGCCATGGAAAATCAACGAGTAGTCGTTCTAGTTTCTAATTTTAATTTTAAATTTTTCATTTTCTTTTTCGTATTTTCAATTTTTCTATTTTATGTTAAATTTTAAATTTTTAGTCGGTTATCTATTGCGCCCTTTCATCATATGCGTTTGAACTACTTCCCTGAAATACCGATAATTATATTCAATTAAATAATCTGCATTAATATTTATATAATAATTGAATATTTTAATTATCGCATTTCTCCTATTAATATACTGAATTAATACTTCCCAATATTTATTATATTAATTATAAAATATTATATACTAGTATTATATATGCTATTTAAATTAAAATTCTAGTATTATATATATATTTTTTTAAAAATTAAAATTCTAAATTATTTATAATATATATATATATATATATATATATATATATATATATATATATATATATATATATATATATATATATATATATATATATATATATATATATATATATATATATATATATATATATATGCATATGGTCTACAAAATTGTTCCTTATTTGCCTAAGTCACATGTATTACTAGAAACACATGCTAAGATTCCCTGCTTTTCAATTATTCGTGCCATGCCTTCATGATTCCCTGCTCGAGTGATCACCTTACTCCTTCGATTTCTCTGGTTATCATAATGAGGACAATGCTTATTTTAAGTTTGGGAGTCGAACATTTCTTTGTTCGTTATTATTTTCTTTGCTCTATTTAGTTTTCCTTTTAGTTTCCTTTTTCTATGTATTGCAAAATTTCCATTCAATAAAATACATGTTTATGTAATTTTAGTCTTTTATGTTTAAATTTTGTGCTTATTAATTTCTCCTTTTCTTGAGCCATAACGACAAATTTTAACAAAAATTAAAAGCATATATTAACACACTCAAATAATACTAAGGTTGCCTACTTTTAAATAAAATTTGTGACTTAGCAATATTATCGTCCTAACACTTTAAAACTCCCAATGTGTTAGATTGATTTAAGTACTTATTATACCAACACCTTAAGACTTAGTTTTAAAGTAATCCGAGTAGTTTATTAAGCGATCGGCCACCTTAAGCGACAAACTACGTGGAGAATCGATGAATATAAGTGATTGATCAAGATTTTTAAAGAAATTTTTTATTAGAAGATGCACTTATTAAGTTAGATGGTCCTTACGGATCATTTAATTCAACGATCGCGAAACTATAAAATATTAATGCAAACATCCATTATGAATTGGTTCGGTGGTCCAGTCTTTGAACTTGGTAGAGGCGGATAACGATCGATCCCATGATTTGTAATTGGATAAAGGGTACCAAAAATAATTACGGGACTCCTAATTTGGATTATAAAGATCAAAGTCACTAACGGTTACTCTACTATATGCGCGTAAGGTAAAGGGCTTAATGTGATTGCTTAAGAATGAAAGCAGGTGAAACAAAACAAAAGTATTAGGTCGAGTTATAATAACATGACTCAAATTGGCGCAAAAATGGGGTTATCTAGTGTTATTACGGTAATTTTGGTGTCAAAGTCTAAACTCGAGTTATCCAACAAAGTAAATTGCAACCTAGTACGAATTGAATTGTGTTATATATCTGCGTTTGACATATGCTCGGTGATTTTCATTTTACTTTTGCTTGAGGACAAGCAAAGGTTTAAATATAGGGAGTTTGATAACACGATTTTATATAACATATTTGATGTATTTTCATAAATAATGTTAATGTTCTTATTTAATTATTTCACTTTATTTCTATATTACGTTGGTATTTTCTATGTTTCAGGTATTTGCATTAAGTAAAGATAAATCGAGCAAAGAAGTAAAATCAAGGAAAATCAGTTAAAAAGCAAAGAAATGAAGCAAAGGTGTGACATAGTAAAGGGAGGTGTTATATAAGGAGAAAACAATTATTGAGCGAAGCAAGCAAGCCAAGCAAGCCCAATCGCGTGGCCCAGGGACCACGCGCATTCCGGTGCCACGTGGTGAGGCAGTCGTCTCACCCTTCCACATGCAGGCGCCCGCCTCCCTCGCGAGTGGGTCCACCTTCGAGCGGTTGAGGCGCGTCTCAGTCAAGGCCGCGTGGGCGCGCCTCCGACTCTCGAGCCACATTTTCTCCACGATCGCATGCTTGCGTACGAAGGTCGGAAAGCGGTTACTTTATGGATCTATAAATACAAGTTCGATTCGAAATCGGGTCGACATTTTTACCGAACAACGCTATTTTAATATTCGCAATTTTATTTCGGATTGTACTTTGAATTTATTTTATTTCGGTTTTCCGATCTAACCTACGTTAGATCTAGTGCCTTTATTCCTTGTTTATTTTCTTCTTCGAATTCAAAGTCTCAAGCGGATCCAACCACTGTGGTAGATGTTCGTTTATTTGACGAGATTATTTCGACATTCTTAATTTGGGTTTTATTTATTTATTTTATTTTATTTATTGTTGCGATATTATTTATTTAATTGTGGAAATGTTTAAATATATTAAACCGTATTATTATGCATATACGAATTAATTAATATATACGGCTAAATTGTTTTGATATTGGTATGTAAATTAATCGAAACAAAGGAATCGAAAATAAAGCGGCATAATATTACGTTGTTAAAAATATTCTTTCGACTTAGATATCTAATTTAATTTATTAAAGGTTTAGAAACCAACGGCGAAAGTTTGAGGTTAATAAAAATGGACTAAGGTTAGAAACCAAGGCGACAGTTTGAGGTTTAGAACGGATAGTGGATACTAGGTATTAATTTAAAAGCTATGACGTTTTAAAAGATTAAACTTTATTTATTTTCAAAAGTGTTTTTATATTCGTGGATAGCGAGAGCATACGTTAGGATTTAATTACATGATCCGATTCAGCAGGCGAAAGTTTGAGAGGATTTTTAGATGAATATTGTTTCTTTGAAAGATATTCTATCAACTTAAGTAATAAGTCGGTGGAAGTTGGATCCCTTAGGTTAGGCAATTACATACTAATATCTATTTATTTATTATATTTTCCTTAACCAAAATCTTAAAATTATTAGCCTTTAGTATCTGGTAACTTAGGATAACAATAGTTCGATTTATAGTCTACGTGGGTTCGATATCTTTTAAAACTACAGCGATAGGGTTTGCACTTGCGGTCTCGATTAATTTAGGCGATAAAGTCGCGATCGGTGTCGAGAAGCCATCGATTTGAGGATCAAGATCCTTGACATATATGGAATTCATACAGTGATCAATCAAATCAAAGACAAGTATGAGACTCATCATCTTGGTTTGATTCCCTACGAGGATTATCTTGAGGAGCATGTGACTTTCTTCAACAAAGTAGGCTGCATCATATCCCTCGAGATCAAAATCGAATGGCGAGCCTTGGCCCTCTATCTTCCATGTTCAAAGTCAACGATTGGAGCGATATACTAAGATCCGCATCGGGCCTTGAAAGACTGCATATGTATTTAGCGAAGCGGTCTTGATGATAAACCGTGGTTCCACGACATCAAGCGTTTCCTTCAAACACGAGTACCCACTCGGGATACTTAAGCGATCGGTCGACTAATCGAACAAACATTTTTGTAGGTGTAAGTTCTCCCATTTCGACTTTTGCAAATAGATAGGGGCATGACAACGATACTTGCTCCTAAGTCGCATAGAGCTTTGTCTATGAATTTTCAATGTTACGGTATAGAGAAACTACAGGGTCTTTTAGCTTAGGAGGCATGTTATTACGAATGATAGCGCTACACTTTGATGAGATGCTGTTCCGATTATCTTAACTTTTCTTGTTGGATAAGATTTCCTTAAGAAATTTAGCATCGATGGCATCTGGTAATGGCTTGTGAATGGTATTGTGATATTTAGTTGTTTGAAGTTCCACAATTTCTTAAATTGGCTCATCGATTTAGAATTGGTTAATCTCGAGGATACGAATTTGTGGTTTATAGAGGCGGTGGAGCACATAAGATTTCTCTTTTCTCTGACCTCTTGAGTTTCGTTTTCCTTTTCTTCGGTCGCTCTCGTTTTCACTCGGCTTGTCTTGCTTGATACATATTTGGGTTTTCTAGTCTTGGATCAACAGTCCGTCAAGTTCTTTTCACTCCTTAGTATCACTGCATTAACGTGTCCTTTTGGGTTAGGTTGTGGTTGACGGGAAATATTCGGTGAGGAGCAGCGGTAGGTGCTGTTGTTGAGCTACTGTGAAATCGAGTTTCAAGCATCTTGTTATGGGTAGCTAAAGCATCGACCTTGCTAGATAGTTGCTTAATTTGCTCATTGGTATGTAAATTCGATTTAAAACATCCTTATTAGTGCAGGATTGAGAAGCAATGAAGTGTTATCATAATTTCGAGGTTTGATTTCCTATGAATGTTGGAAGTATTAGGTCCTTTATTAGGATGATTCGGGATAGCTTTTGGATAACCGGTGGTGTAGCGAGGAGCTTGTCCGGGAGCATACAGCATAGTTGCTTTTATGAAATTTGGATAATTCTTCCAACTGGGTTATACGTATTCTTGTAGGGATTTCCTTGCACGTAGTTAGCTTGTTAATTGGTACTCACGGTCAAAGGGGCGATACGGAGCAAGATGTGATTGAATACCACATAGATCGCAAGTTGGGATCACTGCACTACGAGGCTGCGGGGTATGGAAAGATTCTCTAATTTTTGGGTAAGCTTCCACTTTAGCATTAACTTGATCCAGTGTTCACTTCAACCTTAATACCTTTCGTTTGAGATTTCTCTACATTAGCTCTCTCGCTTCCCCATTGGTAGTGGTTACGAGCCATACTTTCAATAAGTTGGTTCGCTTGATATCGTTTATCCATCGATGCGCCACCGGCGGCGTCTATGGTTAATCTTGTGTTGTACAAAGGCCGTTATAGAATGTGAATAATCAACCATTCTTCTAAACCATGATGAGGCGAGTCTTAGCATATCCTTGTCGTTCCATGCTTGAATAAAGATTCATTGTCTTTACTGTTTGAAACCATTGATGTTGGCTCGAGCATAGCGGTTTTGCTTGGAGGAAAATATCTAGCTAAGAAGACTTTCTTCAACTCGGCCCATGTGGTGATTGAGTTGGCGGGGAAGAGATTGAAGCCAAGCAGAGCTCTGTCTCTTAAAGAAAAAGGAAATAAGCGCAATCGTATCGCCTCGGGGTTTACTCCATTCGCTTTCCACGATGTCTGCGTACCGCCTGAAACATAGATAGATGTAGATTAGGGTCGTCGGTAGGAGCTCGAGGCGGTTACTGCTGAGCAGCGGAAAGAAGCGAAGGTTTAGCTCGAAATCGTTTGAGCAATAGCGAAGCTGTCTTGTTATGAGGCTCGCTTGAGAAGGAGCATGTAATCCTTAAGAGGGCGAGGAGGAGGTGGATCGACCATTCTTCGTAATTCGTCGAGATCTAGAAGAACAGACGGAGGAAGATTGTTGAGTGCACGATACTCTTGAATTCGTCTTCTTAATCGAAGATAACGCTCGATATCGTATATGGGTATATGCAAAGTACCGCCTTGAGAGCGAGTATTTGGCATACACGAAAAGGGAAAATAAATAGTTGCCTTAGTCAGGCGATTGCTACTTTAAGAGTGCTAGTGACTAGATCAAAGTCCCCGGCAACGGCGCCAAAAACTTGATGTGCGATAAACCTAATGTGTCTAACGGTATCTTTGTCATACCCCAATTTTTGACCTAATATACCACCTTACATTTGCATCATTTGCATCACTAACAGTTCAGACAGCATTAATCGGGTATAGCATTCACAGGTCAAAACTAGGGTTTCATCAGATTTTCATCTGATTCAAGAGGCAACCAATTAGGGTTTGAGTTTTCCTCACCTCATTTGATCTATCTTGATCAAATCATCAGCCTCTAATCATCAGATATCCATTGCTCTCACAAATTAATCAAGGATCGACCAATTAGGGTTTTGATCGGGCATGAGTATTCTCTGACTTTTTGAGCAAGAAATGACTTTTTTGGATAGAGATTGGTCATTATATCTTAGATACAACATCTTGACCTAATTTCTGGATTCAAAACATCCCAGAAGTTCACAGACTTCATCAGTCAATTTCTGAAACATCAGATGATAATTCATCTGCACAGAAAAGTCAAACTTTGACTTTTGGTCAAAATTTTCAAAACAAAACTTTTTCAATCATCAAAATACTTCAAATGATCCATCATGATCATAAAAAATCAAAGAATTTGGAAAAGTCAACAAAAAGTCAAAAATTTCTATACTTAGAAAAATTTCTAAGTGTTGAAATTTCTTATTTTTTCCAAACTTCATGCCATTGTTTCACCTAGTTCCAATTTGAATTAGAAAAAACTCAAAACATGAAAGTTGTAGCTTGTGAAACAAGCTTTCCAAAATGTCCAAGAACTCTCAAATCCATGGAGTCTAGCTATACTTTTGAAATTGAAACATAAGGCTCCATGAACTTGATTTTTCAAAAGTCAAAACTTCAATTATAGGTCATTTTTGAGGTTTCTTCATCTAGAAGCATGATAAATATCAGCTAGATATAATTGAGATTGGATAGAATCAATTTGAAGATTTTTCACACATGGTAAAAAGAGGAAACTTCCTTTTGCTTTTGAAAAGTCTTTCTTACCCCTTAAGGCATCTTTGATTTTCCAATTGCCATGTACTCTTGCCTAACATTTCAGAATCTTTTGGCCTATAAATAGATCATATTTCAAGTCCAAACTACACCAAAGCATTGCAAAGTTATGCTTTCTCACTTCTTTCTTCAAAATCAAGTAACATAGTGCAAAAGTGAGCAAACTTGCAATTTTAAAATTCAGTTAATAAACATAAGATCTTTGGTGTCAAACACATTCCATAATCATTATCAAACTTGTTTACAACTTAAAATCAAGCGAAAACAAGAAAAAATCAGTGCATTTTCATTTTCCAAACTTGCTAAAGCGCCTTATGATTCGAATTTGAAGTTAAATTTGGATTAATTTGTGTTGTGATCACTCTAACACCTTCCATGTACCTCGTGTACATGATCCGGATCATTGGCAAACAAGCTATAGAGTTTTACATCAAAATCGAGTTTCTATTTCTGAACTGTGCAGGTGGACTTGGCTGGACTGGTTTGGGAAGATTCAAAGCAAGCAGACCACTTCCCTAGCTTCCATACATGTCGATGATGCTGTAGCAATCAAGAAACAAGTTCTGGAAATGTGTTTGCATCTTCTTCGATCTCCACTTGCGGTATGAACACTGTGATATCCATATCCTTTGAACTTAAACAAAAAAACTCTTGGCCGATCTCTTTCTGCACTTATCACGATCATAAGCCCTCAAGAAAATCAAAGAATCATCAACTATGCATCATTTAATTTGAAATTTTTAGTTTAGGGTTCATAGTGTTCTTCAAAACTTAAATCATTCTGGGTTTAAAATAAATACAATTAACATACACCTTCGTGTTCGTGATGAAAAATCGAGCAACTTTGATTTTTACTTCGTCCAATTTCATTGAGAAACAAGGATTCTAGCATGGATTCTTGAATCTGAAGATCAAACACGAAGAACAAGCTTCGCGCGTGTTCTTGAGCTTTTTTCAAATTCAAACATTCCAATGTTATTTTAACACGTGTTTTGGTCCACTAAACACCAGCGTGCGTTTGTCCCAGTGGTAGCTTGCTCACCCTTAAGGCTTTCTGACACGTGTGCTACCCAATGGTCATGGGTTCAATCCCTCACAAGACCATTCTTTTTATAACTTTTCATATTTTTCATGTTTTTTTTACAAAACTTTCACAATTTTTTTGACCAATCAAAACTTCTTATTTTAAGGTGATTTTTTGAACACTTGTCAATAAATACATCTATTTTATGATTATGCAAAAATTTTCAGAAAAAACTTTCATTTGATTATATTTTAATCGAGCCAAAAACGACGTTTTGAACACTTTTTCAAACCTCCTTTTAAGGTGAATTTTTCAAGTTTTCGACTTCCGATTCTTTTCAAAAACTTCTCATAAATGAACTTCACATTCCAAAATACTTTCAAAATCATTTTTCAAAACATTTCATCAAACTTGCATCTTTTTACCATGATCGATCCGATTTAAACGATAAAACCGAATTCGTTTTCTCTCGAATTTCTCAATCGATCATGGGCCTCCCTCACGGTGTAAGTCCCATAACATTCTTTTGTGTACATAATATTTCTTTGTACATACCAAATTCTTTCCAAACACATACAAATTTTTATACGTACATGTCTGGATACTTCTTTTATACTCAAGAACAGACAAACTTCGATCGTTTGTTTTCACTTCACTTGTGTATATACAAATCAACATTTTTTTTATGTACATACATCTTTTCCTTGTACATATCAAATACTCTTCATACAAAATTTTTATCTATACATAACACAGATACTTTTTGTAAATACTCAAACACAGACAAACTTCGATCGTTCGTTTACATTTGATACGTATTTCTTGAATGCCATTGGTATTGAAAGGAGCATTATTCCCGGTGAAACTGCTTTTAAACCAATGGGCCTCACTTATGGTGTAAGTCCCAACCCTCCTATGTACATCCATCTTTCTCTGTACATAAATACTCGTTCTTGTACATACTCATTTCCTTGTACACAATTCAAACTTGTAAATAACCAAGTTACGCTCGTTTTAAACGTTCGTTCACAGACACTTGTTTATATTTCATAAACATTCTGTAAATAAACATCATGCATTGTTTATATTTCCTTCATAAACTCCTGTGAATACATATCACACACACACACCTGTTTATACAACTGTCTAGTTATAACATAACAATTAGACTAATCAATAGGTTCCCCACAGTTTTAGCCTCCGCTTGGGCTTTATACAAGATTATTCATCACCAGCATGAGTTTAGCCTCCTCTCGGGCTTTATATAAGATAACTCTTCCCACAGAGTTAGCCTTCTCTTGGGCTTTGTACAAATAAACTCATTCATCTGAGTTTAGCCTCCGCTTAGGCTTCATATAAGACAACACTCCCCTATTGAGTTAGCCTCCTCTTGGGCTTCGATCAAAAGAACTCCTCATTGAGTTTAGCCTTCTCTTGGGCATCATACAATGAAAGGGCGGAAATCTCTTATGACCTCTATTGGGCTTCCAATACAAAGAATCACCCGCGTTAGGATAGAACCCAGAGTATAATTTCCCGGTGAAATTGCTCTTATTCCAAAAGGATGGTTTCCCGGTGAAATCCCTTTTAACACAAAGCCAGCCATACCCTATAGCTTCCTCTTGAGCTTCATACAAGGACCCTCGATGACCCTCGGAATGCCTCCTCTTGGGCTAACAATACAAGGACCCATGGGCTTCTTAAAAGCATCCCTTTAATCAAATTAATTTCTCCTCGAGATTTAGACGTTTATCATCTCTATGGAAGAAGTATCTCATCTATCACATCACATACAGTCAAAACTTTTCAAAAACTTTTCAAACGCTTTTCAAACAAAAACATCTCTTAATTGTAAGTGGTAACGCTTGTACACTCAAGCAAAACACCCAATACTTCTGATTAAAAGATTCAATCATCTTTTTCAAAACATCTTTCTTAAACATGTAAGTGGTAGCTTACACTCAAGCAAAACACCTATAACTTACGATGAAAGATTTTAATCAGTCAAACTTTCAAAAATGTATGTGATGAAATAGATTAGATACATTTTTCATTAAGATGACATTTATGTCTCTTACTAACATCCGTTGCTTTCCACTAGCATAAGTGGGAACTACGATTGCTCTAACTTTCTCAACATCCTTTTGAGAATACGTAGGCACTAGGTCTCATCCTTGCCGAGCAAATTTCTTTCTTCCTCAGACCAAACAAACCATAGATCCCTTTAGATCCGAGCTACAAATGCTCTGAAACCCACTAGGGGATATGTATGCAGAAGATCCACAGATCTTTGCGAGCACAATAATAACAAACCTAGAATCCCATATAATCTACCGTTTCTTAAAATCCCAAAGGAGAAACTTTCCCAATCATAGAAATAGCAATTAAAACACACAAACATATAAAATATATTCATATATAAAGCTATAGATAACTATATATATTTAGGGTGCTCCATCTATTCCCTTTATATAACAATCCCCCTTACTCAGAATCTCCCCAATACGTTGCGTCTAGTTTGCGCTAGTCGTTACGCATATCAAAATCAATTGAGGGTATATGACTTTCCCCTTTTTCATAATCATTAAATCATCTTTCTTGTGTTGAAAATAATAAAGCTTGATGCTAGCGGCATCTTTATAAACAAATCAAAAGAGTAAATCGTTTGAGCGGAGAATCCAATTCACGTTCGCATCCTCTAGCGCGTCACCTTTTAACGCGAACAATCTTAACTGCGAGCGCACAACCTACCTCGATAGTAATAAAAGATTGTCGAACCCACAGGACTTTGTAATCACTCTAGTGCGGGAAAGTAATGCTAGTTTAGCTAAGGCGGAAATTGTCACGTTTGGTTTTGGGAAGGTTAACTAATTGGTTTTAAAGTAATTATGAAATGAAATGGTCGGTATGCAATAGAGTCGACCTAAAGGATCTAATCAGACCTAGGCGTATAAGGATGGTCAACTTGGTTCATCTGTAGAATTAATCAGTTAAAAACCCTCAATTCACACTTTCATGGTCTTATCTTAGATTATACGTCTAAAGCCCTATACCTGCTTTCGCTAGCCTATAGGTGTTTAGAAATACTTTTTGGAAACTTAATTAATTCTAATCTGTTTTAAAGCGCTTTCACTGTATTTAAATCAAATGCCTAACTTTAGCTATCCGGTTAAAAACCTCACACTTTCGTGGTCTCGATCTAACCTATTTATTCTTCTTACTTTCGTAATGAAGGTTTTATTTTTAAGCATAAAAAGTTATAACCAGAGTTAAGTTGATTAAGGTTTTAGCCTAAGTTTGATCAGATACCTATTGTCTCTAACTATTCCATACCGACACTAAAGGTTTAGCTAGCCATGGAAATTAAAATGAACTCACAGGAAATAAAAACAAACAAATATGAAATGGACATTATAAATAATAAACAAAATTGCATAAATTAATTAAAAGGTATTGTAATACAATCGTAAAATAAAAACCTGAAAACAAAGCCAATACTTCAATCCCTCTTCCACAAATCGGAAACTTGGACTTGGTATCGGTAATATGACAAGTTCTGAGGCTTGAATAATAAATCCTAAACTATAATAATAATTTCCTGATGTTGGAAATTATTATTTGGGCAATGAAAATAAAAGAATGGAAATAATCGAATGCAGAAAAAATAACAACTGAAGGAATAATGGGTTTGATTTCGGTAGAGCTTCCGCACAAGTAAACTGTAAAATGCTCTGTGTCCTCTAACGTTGAATGTTGAGGTATTTATAGAAAACTTGAATTGGCAGTTGGTTTTGAAATTCACACGAAGCACTCCTTGAAAGTCTCCATGAATGTAGGGACGTGGGTAGTTGAGGAAGAAGTGGTGAACGTGGGCGAGAAATAAGGAGTTTCAAAACTCATACATTTTTCTTTGCCACGATCGCACTTTCATTTAAGCGTGCGCATTACGGTCGTCAGCGATGCGTTACGGCGAGGTTTGGTGTTTCTCGTGTTACGGTCGTGGTGGATGTGTTATGGTGCGTAACACGCTTCATGATGGCTTACGGTGCGTGGCGGATGTGTTCACGACCGTCACTTAAAATCGTAATTCTTGTGATTTATCTTTTCTTCTATTCTTTTGATGCTTTCTTGCATTGTTTCATGTTTTCTTACATTTTGGTGAGTTATGAATACGCAAAAGTAATGACAAACTCGGAATATTCGGGAGTTAATCGGGTCAAAATAATACAAAACGGGTTAATTTCATGGAAAATAAACGATATGATTTCGTGTTATCAATATGCATCTAACAATAAAAATCTATTCACAAACACGCGAAAGGTAAACATAACAAAAGTAATTACCACAGGCTCCAGGAATTGAGATGACGACGAAAGTCACCAAAACGTTCCCCCACAGAGCATAGTCCCCGCAGAGGTGTCACTCACGACAAACCTTCCCTAGTGGAGTATATGTCAGTCCCCGAGCAGTGATTCCACTCAACTTAATCGGATTACACCCGTCTTCGAGCAATAACATCTCATCCCCAGCCGAGGCATTTATCCTCAAACGAGATATCCCTCAACAATTCCCCTGTTCTCCAGCAGCATTGTCCAGACTTGAGACTTGGTCAGATAGTGCACCGGAGGAAACCTACACCTTTTATTCCCCAGTCAGAGACTACAGCGAGCTCCAGATTCTTCTAACCCGGACTCCCAGCAGTTACCAATTACTCTCCAGCAAGATTTAAACACAAAATCCCCGGTATAGTACCTCCAAGATTCTCCCCAACAGGGTCTACACACAAGATCCTCGACAGCGTATCTCTACCATCCTAAACGATATCTGGGCTCAAGACTTGGTCAGATAGTGCACCAGAGGAGTCAGGGTTGTCTTTTTTCTCAAGGTTTCCATCCTCAAACAGAAGTCAGAAATCTCTAAGCAGAACATCCGCATCTTCTTCAAGATGGATATGTTTTGAAATACCACAACATCTATCATTCATACATTTCATAATATATGCATATGTCATTCATACACATCGTCATGCATCATACTTTGCATAAGACTAACAAATATTCTATCAAAGTTTCTCTTGTTTTCTCCAAAATAGGTGAAAATCGCTTCTGACGCAAACAGGTCCAAGATTAATACCCGAATCCAGACGGGAAAACCATCTGAAAGACCGCCCTAGTTGTCCTCCGACAATTGGTCCAGGATTAAGACCCGAATCCAGACGGGAAAACTATCTGAAAGACCACCCTCGTTGTCCTCCGACAACTCGTCCAGGATTAAGACCCGAATCCAGACGGGAAAACTATCTGAAAAGCGCCTAGTTGTCCTCCATGCTGGTCGGGATTAAGACCCGAATCGAGACGGAAAACTATCGAGCGACCACCCTCGTTGTCCTCCGACAATGGATCCGAGATTAATACACGAAGCGGACGGAGACCCTATCCGAGCGATCACGGTTATCCTCCGATAACGAGCAATGGACCAACACCGATGCCAGCGAGGCTGTCACACTTTGCCATACTATCCCTCGAGTAATCGGCCACGAAGATCTATTCTGACTCCTTCTTATTATCAGCAGCAACTACAGAGTCTAGCGTACGACTCAGTTTCCTTGGATGGCATCTTAAGCCCATCTCCGACTACTTGTCAACAATTCTCCACCTTCAGAATGCTGCATATTTGGTTAAAAACCAATACAAACCAATAACTTCATTCAAAGATGAGCACGAATTCTAACGTACGACTCCCTTCGGATGGCATCTTAAGCCCATTTCCATGCTCCTTCCATTTCCAGAAACGTCTACAGAGCCTAGCGTACAGCTCACTCCCCAGCATCGATCTTTCCAGATCGCATCTTAAGCCCATCTCCGTCGGTTCTCCTATCCAGACAACAATCTCGAGTCTGGCGTATGACTCATTCCCCACCTTCTCCAAATGGCATCACTAAGCCCATTCCCCCGCATCACCAGCCAACAGCGAGTGCAAATTTTCAGGTGTATTCGAGTGTTCAATCATCTTCTACCTCCAGGTCACGAAAGGCGAGCATGCCAATCTAGCCCTTCCAATACAAGAAGATTGAACAGGGGCAGCTGTCATACCCTTAAATTTGCCCTCCATCTTCTTAAGACATTTCATACACCGATACTCAAGGATTCCTCAAGGGTTGATCAGACAAACCCTCTCCTAGACAATCAACCCAAACTAGGGTTTGGCATTTCACAGATCAAGATGGACTGCCAACATCTCCAATGGTCATCATGCCTCCTCATATGCTTCAAATATTCTCCATGTCAAGTTTCAAGCCTCACAAGTCAAGTTTCCTCAAACAATTGCTCAGATGGTTGAAAATCAATTGTATTGGACAAAAAGTCAACTGTGGTCAACATACAGTCAAACTTCCTAATTTTTGGTCAACATCCTCATTTTGAAGTTACATTCATCATTTGATCAAGGGTTGATCATGATTCATCAAGAAAACTCAAGATTTGCTCAAAAGTCAAACTTTCCAAATTAGGGTTTCTTGAGGAAAAGTCAACCAAACTTTGACTGAGCATAACTTCTTCATACTTTCTCAAACAATTTTCCACCACCTCTTGTTTTGAAGGAAATTCAATTCTCTACAACTTCATGTCTCACAAGAATGTTCAAAAAAAATGCTTCATTTGGAAGGTATGGATCAAAACATTACAGGTCCTTTTCAAAGTCAACAAAACGTCAACATTTTGTTTTGAAGATATATTGAGCATGGAAATTCCAATTGAGATGAAACCAAAGAGGTTGGTTAGAGGACTCTTAGAGCTTTACAAAAAGTCCAAGAACAATCAAAAATGTGGAAATTGAGCAAGATACACCATTCCCAAGTTGGGCAATTTTGGAGAAGTGCACAAAGAGAGATACTTGTAAAAATCAAAATTTTTGCAAATGGGCTTACTTTTTCTTCATCCAAACTTGTTCCTTATACAATTAGGAATATCCAAGCCCAACGCCACGAATTTTTATTTTATTTTTCTATTTAATTTGGATTTTATTCGTTTAAATACAAATTAAATTCAAAAATAAGGTATAAAATCAAAATTAATTGCAAATTGATTTTTTCTCTCATCCTTGAGATCCAAGTAACTCAAAGAAGCCAGCAAATTTCAAAATTTGATTGGATTTGGAAAGAAATTGATTGAAATTGATCAAAAAAGAGAAAATTTGATTTTGTACAAAATCAAATATGTTTTGCATTGATTGATGATGATTTCTTCCTCAAATCAGCTCCCAATTCCATCTACTATATATATACAATACATACCACATGAATTAGGGCAGAAAATTTGCTTGGAGAAACCCTATTCAAACTCAAAAAATCTGTGTTTCACAAGCTACTAGCAGCCTGGTTTCTAGCTCGATTCCATTGATTCCAAGCATCCAAACACATTCCTTGACATCTCCTGAATCGATCCAGACCTTTACATTGTCCAAAAACATCAAGAATTGCAAGAACACGATTTCGGTTTGTCACACTTTTTCCAAAATCGAATTCTATTATTTATGCATTTTTAACATGTTTTGTTGTTGTTTTGTGATTAGAATGAAGATTGCAAGCTTTCTGGGCAATTTGATTGAGTTTCCATGGCTTAGAACAAGAATCACCATAGCTAGGGTTTTCGGCCTCGATTTGGGGCTTCCTTAAAAGGGATAAATTGGACCACGAGACCACCACCATTGCGTTTAGAATGTGATTTCCAATCGATTCATGCCCTTGAATGTTATTTATATTATCTGTGCTTGATTTTGGAAAATGCAGGGACTATAGCGTTGCACTGAGGCCGACGCTATGTTTTTAAAATTTCAAAACGAAGAAGATGAAGTTTGGTGCGAGATCGGTATAACCAGGAAGCGACACTTGTTCACAATCCACTCGCTCCGATTTTCAAACAGTTGTGCACGCTGGCTCAGTTGGTCAAGGCTTGGGTTTGTAGAGGCAAGGTCACCAGTTCGATTCTTACCAGGACCACTTATTTTTGCTTCTTTCACAAACTAACATATTTCTTTATATTTTCATATTTTTTCTATTTAATATTTTTCATACATTTTAATTAATTTCAATAGTTTTTATCATGCATTTAAAAAACACCAAAAAATATTTTTCTTTTTGCATTATTTCCAGAAAATGTTTATTTAATTTATAAAATTAAAAATGTTATTTTTGCATGCATATTTAATTTAATTGTTAATTTTTTAAATCACTTTTAATTGATTTTTAATTATTAAATTAACTCCAAAAAATCCCAAAAAATTATTTTAGCATATTAATGTTATTTCCAGCATGAAATATTTTTTCTCATTTAAAAATTATTATTTTTGCTAACATTTTTCTCTTGATCGATTTCCTCGTATTTTCTGATTTCTCATCTTTTCACAGGTTATCCCGTTTCGGACGATTTCTTTTTATCGTTTTCTTTATTCCAATTATGTAATTGCTTATGGGATGTAATAGTTTAATTAGGGCTTTTATTTTCTGCATTTTAAATTATGTATCTGCCCCCAAAGCTATGTAATAGCGTAGGACTTTACCTTTCCGCACTTTACATTTCCGCATTTACTTTCCGCACCTATAAACTGTTAGTAACTAGGCGTGTATGGCAAGATAAAATTGAACATAGCTCATTCTAATTTTCAAGATAAAATACCTGAAATTGACACACTCTCTTTCACACATGCACCCCTTAGGGTAATTCTCTCTCGTTGCCTTTACGAATACAAATGGTCAAGTCCCTCGAAACGTAGAGGTATTCTAGCACTGTTGCCTTCAAAAACTAATCATCATAGTCCCTTCGATACAAAGATCATAAGACCCACGACGTCGCCTCCGAATACATGATCTTGACCCTCGATTGTCGCCTATGAAAAATGATGACAGTCCCTTCGAATGTGCTAGGATACTTCCTACAAGTTGCTTTCTATGACCATAGGATGTCCCTTCGAATGTCCCGCTTACATCCAACGAATGGAGTTACCTACCAACTAATGGTATGGATAGCGCTGTTCTAAAGGAACGTAAAATAACACGAAAACGACCAATTCTGAGTAGGTAATAAGACTTTTAGTTGCTTGCTCTATTAAAATACTTTTCACACCTCACACTTTTGTCAAAGTTCAAACTCTTTTCAAAAACGAAACATTTCCGAACACTTTGTATACATTCCTATATGAATCATTACAAAGTCAAAGCGAAATGCCTTTTTTCAAAACATTTTCAAACACACAGAAAGCACAATTTTTTAAAAAGTGATCTAAGAGCAACTAAGAGCCCGTAGATAACTACGGATGGAAAGGGGTGCTAATACCTTCCCTTTTCATAACCTTCTCCCTTACTCAGAATCTAACGAAGGTCTTTTTCTGTACTTTTTACCTTCCCTTAATTGGATAAAAGAAAAGTCGGTGGCGACTCTTGCTATCCGCACATTTGCGATACAAATTCTACAAGGTCAGTTCACCGTATTACAGCCGGTACTTCAGAAATGTTTTGACGAAATCCAATGCTGAAATTGAAAGGCATGCCCTATGGATAGCCATCTGGCATACTGAAAAGAGGATTACTGACCGCAACAGTTGAAACTGGAGTAATAGTGATCTCTGAAATTTTCGCTTGATTTTGACTGTTTGATATTGATTGCTGATTCTTTGTAGCTGCCAACGAGCTTACCAAAGAAGTGATTCTTTCCACCTCTTCCTGAAGTGTTGTCACTGTGCCACGGAGCTCAACATTTTCTTGTTCAAAATCTTCCATTGCTTTTCTTCTGTTTGCACGAGTATTGTATCTGCGAGCGGACTGTGAACGTAGTCGAGAAACTCTAAGATGCGACAGCTTGACGATCTCTCTCTCTGGAAAAAATTATAAAAGATAAGACTCTAAATAACAAACTCAAGATGCAAAGTATGATGCATGATTATGAATGCAAAGAGAAAATAATTTCCAAAGAATTTACGCTAAAAGAGAAATTTCTAGTAAACATTTGGATGGAAAACTTTTATTTTATTAATATTCGAAAGAAGATTACAACAAGTTTTTTTGGAGCACAGCTCTTACAATGATAAAATAAATGATAAAAATAAAGCTAAACTAATTAAGCGTCTTCAACTGATGAAGAACCAAATGCTTGATGCAGCTTCAACTTCAAGATTTCTTTCCCATAGTAAGCTTTCAGTTCAGCTTTCTCGGCTTTTAGCTTTTTGATGACTTTTTTCCAATCGTCTGGAGCAGGATTGCTAATTATCATTTTTTCAAGCTTTCTTTTCCTTTCTTTGATGAATTTCTTGATTGCGTCATCTTTTCGATGAATCTTCTCATCTTTCTCCATGATCCATTCATCTTGAAAGTAAAGCGTTTTTTCATGATCTTTGACCTGCTTCTTAAGCTTTTCATTTTCAAAGTCAGTCTTAAGAAACTTGTCTTCCAAAGATTCTTTCTCTAGCCTCATCTTAGCCAAAGCTTCTTGGTATTCTCCCATAGTCTCGATGGGAATAGTGGTCGATTTAGATACCATTGGGAATATGGGTTCTTCATTAGCATAAGGCATTCGTAATTCCTTAGCTCTTTTCTTTACCCAAGAAGTGTAGATTTCCATGGCTACACAATTCCTTGAATCACCTTTTCCTTTCTTTCGAATGTGATGCCAAGCTCTTATCATTCTGGCTTTCAAACCTTGGGAATCTTCCCCTTCATGATAAAAGTAGTTTTCTACTGTAAAACCAAGGGGTTTACTTGAATTTGCGTACCCGAGTTGACGTCTTGCCAAGAATGGGTTGTAGTTAATTCCTCCTTTCATACCGATGAGAGGTACATTGGCAAACTCTCCACAGCTTTCAATGATTTCCATCTCATTATTTGCCAAGGTATACCAATGGATATCGTTGTTAGTAAGAGACATGAGTCTTCGAGACCAATGCCAACCGTTTTTGTTTTCTCGGAAGATAGGAGACATAGGCAAGTGTGAGACAATTCATTTGAATAACAGAGGTACACAACACAAGATAGTTCCATCTCCTTGACGATTCCTATGATGAATGGAGAAATACGTGTCACCAAGCAAAGTAGGAACGGGATTTCCAATCAGAAAGATCCTTATGGCGTTGATATCAACGAAACTTGGGACGTTGGAAACAACACCAATCCATAGATGAGCAAAGCCAAAACAGCTTCAAAGGCTAACATGCTACCAGCTTCGGAAAATTTAAAAGCCTTCTCCATTAGGAACTTTGAAGTTAGTCCTAAGAGTTTTCCTTTGGTAGTCACGTTTTTGTCTATCTAAGATTTCCTTAAATGAGTCATTGCTGCAATGACTGGTGGCTTAGGAATGGCTTCCAAACCATTGAAAGGCACTTTGTCAGACACTAAGATACCTAAGATATGTGCGTACTCTTCCAAAGTAGGCATCAACTGATAATCAGGGAAAGTGAAACAACGATAGACTGGATCGTAAAACTGAATGAAAGTTTTGAGAAGTCCTTCATCAACGTTAGTGTTCAGGACAGTTAAAAGAGTTCCATAGCATTTTCTGAAATCCGAGGGATCTTCTACCAAGGATGCTAACTCTTTTAACTTTCCTACATCAGGAATTCTAAAACCGTATTTCTTGGTATATCTTCTTCTGACGTCCATCCCTCTAACCTAAAACGCTTACAAAGAAAAATCTCTAAATTCTTTGGAAATGGGAAGAGAAAAAATGAGAATTTTTTTCGAATGAATGCATGAATGCCACAAAGACACAAACATGGTTAGTGGTTATACACACGTTCAAGCGTTTGAAGTCACGAGCATGAGGCCAACGATAAGAACCAAATGTGGGTAAGTTCTAAGGGCTTATTCACCTGCAAAACATGTTCTACTGATAATACAGGTTCAACGCTTCTCTTTGAAATATTATCGGATTTGTTAAATACTTGAAGTCCAATAATATTTTTCAAGAAAAACTCGCCCGTTCGTAGTCTCGCATGACAACTAATCCAAGTTTACACCTGAATAGCTTCTGCACTACATCCTAAATGGCCAGGATGGGTTATGTGTTCTACAGCCACTCAGCTTCGTTAGTTCCCTTGAAAGCAAAATGTCTTTGCAAATACTTGCTAAACACAAATACTCCCAAGACAACCCCCACTAAGATAGGGATCTCAAATTAACTTAGTAAGTAATGAGACTTCTCACAAGTTAATAAGACTATAACCCCACCTAGATCTTAAAATGTTTCTTAAATCTGGGTTAGGATTTCTTTCCATCAGATGAAATCGGGATAACTAAAACACACAATAAAGAAAAACAAACATATGCACATATGAAAGCTTAACCCTTTTTTTCTCTTCTTTTGAAAACAACAAAAAAAAAGCTTGGTGCTCTTTAGTAGAGTCACTGTTTTTTTTAAAATAAAAGTTTAGCGCTCTCCCCAGCAGAGTCGCCATTTTTCTGTTCGCGTTAAAAAGTGACGGGCAAGGGAATCGAATCGGAATTCGAATCTCTGGCTCGAAATAATTTACTCTTTTGATTTTTTTTTAAAGATGCCACGAGCATAAAGCTTTATTGTTTCCAAAACAAGAGAAATGAGATGAAAAAGGGGAAAGCTGCAATACCCTCAATAAATAATGATATGTGGTGCGACTAGCGTGAACTAGATGCAACGCATTGGGGAGAGATCTGAGTAAGAGGGTTTGTTATATAAAGGGAAAGATGTGGCACCCTATATATATAGTTATCTATAGCCTTATTTATATATATGAATATTTTTTATATGTTTGTGTGTTTTAATTTGCTATTCTATTCTTGGGAGAGTTTCTCCTTTGGATTTTAAGAAAGGTAGGTTATGTGGGATCCTAGTTTTTGTTATTATTGTGCTCGCAAAGATCATTGGGATCTTTTGCATACATATCCCTTAATGGGAATCAGAGCATCTGTAGCTCGGATCTAAGGGAGCTATGGTTTTGTTTGGTTTAAGGAAGAAAGAAATATGATCGCCAAGGATGAGACCTTGTGCCTACGTATTCTCAAAGGAAGGTTGAGAAAGTCAGAGCAAAGGGGGTTATAAAGAGACAAAGACAAATGTCATCTTAATGAAAAATGTATCTAATATATTTCATCACATACATTTTGAAGGGTTGATTGATTGAATCTTTCATCGTAAGTATCAGGTGTTTTTCTTGAGTGTACAAGTGTTACCACTTACGAGTTAAGAAAGATGTTTGAAAGATGATTGAATCTTTAATTGTAAGTTTTGGTGTTTTTCTTGAGTGTACAAGCGTTACCACTTACAGTTAAAAGATGTTTTGTTTGAAAAGAGTGTGATTTGTATGTGATGTGAAAGATTAGATACTTCTTCCATAGAGATGATAAATGTCTAAATCTCTAGGAGAAATTGATTATGGGTTAGGGGGATGATTTTAAGAAGCATGTAGGTCCTTGTATCGTAAGCCCAAGTGGAGGCATTCTGGAGGTCATCGAGGGTCCTTGCATTGTGAGCCCAAGAGAAGGCATTCCGAGGGTCCTTGCATGAAGCTCAAGAGGAAGCTATAGGGTATGGCTGGCTTTGGCTTTAAAAGTGGTTTCACCGGGAAACCATCCTCTTAGGATTCAAGAGTGATTTCACCGGGAAATCATACTCTCAGGGTTCTATCCTAGCGCGGGTGATTCTTTGTATTGGAAGCCCAATAGGAGGATGTTAAGAGATTTCCAGGTCTCTTTCTTGTTTGATTCCCAAGAGAAGGGTAAACTCAACGAGGGAGTTCTTTTGAACGAAGTCCAAGAGGAGGCTAACTCAGCAGAGGAGTTGTCTTATATGAAGCCTAAGCGGAGGCTAACTCAATAAATGAGTTATCTTATACAAAGCCTAAGAGGAGGCTAAAGGGACCTAGTTGTTAGACAAGTTGTTATGTCATAACTGAACAGTTATATGAACAAGTGTGCGATGTGTATTCATAGGAGTTTATGAAGGAAATATATAAACAAGTGTATAAAACAAGCAATTAAAGCAAGTGTAACTTGAATATATACAAATGGTTTTTGGGACTTACACCTTAAGGGAGGCCCATTGGTTTAAAAGTAGTTTCACCGGGAATAATGCTCTTTTTAATACCAATGGAATCGGTGTATAAACAAGCGGATGAAAACAAACGAACGAAGTTTGTTTATGCTTGAATATTTACAATGATGATTGTATGTGTCCAAGATAATGAATATGTACACGAAAGGATTGTTATGTACAAGGAAATAAATATGTACATAGGAGGGTTGGGACTTACACCGTGAGGGAGGCCCATGATCAATTTGAAAGAAATTCAAGGAGAAACCTGGTTCGGTTTATCTCCAAATCGAATCGATCATGGAAAAAAGGTGTGTAAGTTTATTGAAAAGTTTTTGAAAAGGTTTTGAAAATGATTTTGAAAAGTGAAGGATATTCACAAGAAGTTTTGAAAATGATTTAAGTTTGAAAACTGGAAAGAAAACATTTTTGAAAAGTAAAAAAATACTTAAAATGTCTCATTTTTAACCTGATAAAAATATAATGAAAAATAAAATATTTTTTAATTTTTTGACATAATCAAAAAATAGGTATATTAAATGACAAGTATGCAAAAAAATCATCTCAAAATGAGAAGTTTTGATTAGTTTTTGAAAATGTTGAAGTTTGTAAAAAAACGTGAGAAATTTAGTGATAAAAAAGAGTTTTTGGTTCTAAGGAGGTTTGAACCTTGGACTTTTGGCTTAGAAATGAAGAGTTTTTCCACTGAGCCATGTGCTTGACTTGTCATTTAATTACCTTGTTTTAAAAGTGTTTTGAAAAATGTTTGAAAATGAAGTCTTGGAAAAGGTTCAGAAGTTGGATTCTTCTGATGGGGGTTAGAAGCATGTTGCTTCTGGAAGGCAGGAGGTCAGAAGTTAGCGGCTTCTTAAGAAGGTTAAGCGTGTTGCTTCTAGAGATAGTGGAAGCATGCTGCTTTTGGAAGAGTGAGAAGCGTATTGCTTAAGTTGGATTCTTCTGATGGGGGTTAGAAGCATGTTGCTTCTGGAAGGCAGGAGGTCAGAAGTTAGCGGCTTCTTAAGAAGGTTAGAAGCGTGGTGCTTCTAGAGATAGTGGAAGCATGCTGCTTTTGGAAGAGTGAGAAGCGTATTGCTTCTGGGAGAGTCAGAAGGGTGCTGCTTCTGGGAGGAATAGCCTCAGAAGTAGTTCTGAAGGCAGTGGAAGTTGAAGGCTTCTGAAGGTAGTAGAAGTTGAATACTTCTGGAGGTAGCAGAAGCTGGCTACTTCTGGAAGAGTGAGGAGCATCAGATGTGCTTCTGACGGTTGAGCCTCATAAGCGCTTCTGAAGAAGCAAGCATCAGAAGCTGATGCCTTTTATTAAACAAAAGGTCCCAGGGGGATTCGAACCCTAGGCCTTGGGGCGAGGGAAGAGATTTAAGAGCGTGCTGGCAACCACTGGGGAGGTAATACATCCATTATCTTAACTCTAACCATAAATATATATTATAAAACATGAATTTGAATTTCCAGAAGCTGGAAAACGCGCGCAGCAACGTCTTCTTCAACCTTCAGATTCTTGCTCCATGGAATCTTCATTTCTCAGTGAAATCAAATGATCCAAACATCAAACTTGCTCGGAGTTTTACCAGGAACATGATTATGGAAATTAATTCCATTTATTTTAAGCTTAGAAGCATTAATTTTCGTATGAACAAGAAGAACCCTAATTCTAAGTTTTGATTATGAAATCATGTATGAGTACAATTTTAAGCAATTGATTGAGGGTTATTACTCAGTGATAGTGCAGAAACAAAATGGCCAAGCCCTTTTTGAACTAGAAGTTAGAAATCAAAGAGTTCAAAGTTCAAGTTTCATACCTCTTGAAACTGAAATCGGGTTCCTTACTGGAGGGGTTCCATAAGTGTTTTGATGATTGCTACAGCTTCAGTGATGTTTATGGAATGTGTTGATGTGCTTACCTTGGTTTGAAATGGTCTGGATCGTTCTGACCAAGTCCAGCTACAGTCACTTGAAGTGAGAATCGAATTTGATGATTCTGTGTTTACAGTGATGAAAAGATGGTTTGGATCACTTCTATATGAGGTATAGAAGGTGTTTGAAGTGAAAGTTTGGAAGATGCACGAGTGGATTGAGAGTTTGTAAGTTATGGCTCAATATGTGCATACATGAGGTTTGGAAATGATTTCCGAGTTTGGCTAGTTCTTGGGATAGCTTGAGGATTCTAACAACTTTCTAATGATGTTTAGAAAGTATTTGAAGCCTAAGATTGCTCAGAAATTACAAGACTTGGAATTTGCAAAATTCTCCTACTTAGAACTTTGAAACTTGAAAATCAAGAAAGAAAGAAGGAAAGCTTGGATTATGATTGCTTTGGGGTCATTTTGAATGAATAAGTGAGCTATATTTATAGGCCAAGAATTCGGAATGGTAAGTAGAGGAGATTGGCTTAAAATTGAACAACTTGCCTTCAAGGGCAAGAAAAACATTTTTGCCATAAATGCACTTGGAATATTCCTTTAACCATGGTTAAAATCTCACTTGATCTTATCTCCCTCATAATTACTTCTCATCTGATTTTTATCAGCTCTAACCTATTTTAACTTGGTGACAAGGCTTCTAGAAGGAGAAGTTTGTGAAAAATGACTTATAGTTCTTGAAAAATGACTTGTAATTCATGGTTGTGGAGCTCTAAGTTTAATTTTCAAAACCTTAGCTACACAAAGTGTTTTTTCAAGTTCTTGGACATTTTAGAAAGCTTGTAACAAGATCTACAACTTTCACGTTTTGAGTTTTTCTTGAATCACAATGGATCTAGGTGAAAAATGGTCATGAAAGTAAGGAAAAACCATGTTCCTTAACTCTTGAAAAAATTTCTAAGTGTTAGAAAAAATTCAAATCTTGACTTTTTGTTGACTTTTTCACATTTATTGATTTTTTATGATCATGATGGGTTATTTGAAATGATTTTATGATTGAAAAAGTTTGGATTTGAAAACGTTGACCAAAAGTCAAAGTTTGACTTTTTGAACAGATGAATTTTCATTAGATGGTTCAGAATTTGTCTGATGAAGAAACATGGATTTTGCAATGTTTTGAACCAACAAATTAGGTCAAGATGTTGCATTGAAGATGTTAAGATCAATCTTCAAGCAAATAGATCATTCATTGAGCAGAAAGTCAATGATTCACTATCTTCGATCAAAACCCTAATTGGTCGATTCAAGGTAGATCATGAGAAAAAGTTGGGAATTTGAAGATCAAATGTTGATGATTGATTAAGATAGATCAATTGAGGTGAGTGGAAACTCAAACCCTAATTGATTATATCTTGAACAGATGAAATTGTGATAAAACCCTAACTTTGACTTTAGGAGCACACGCACGATCTATCCTATTCTAAAACTGTTAGTGATGCAATTATGCATATGTGAATGATATAGGGTGGTATCTTAGGTCGAAAATTGGGGTATGACACTTTCCATATTTCATATAGGGTAGATGAGGTTCCCTTTCTCAATGTGACTCTGTTATAACATAGCATGCTGTATTCATAGCTTCAGCCCAAAAGTAAATGGGAAGTTTCTTGACATCTATCATTGCCCTGGCAGATTCTTGTATGGTTCTGTTTTTCCTTTCCATAACTCCATTTTGCTAAGGAGTTATAGGTGAGGAGAATTCATGATTGATTCCTTCAGAAGAGCAGAACTCATCAAACTTACTGTTTTCAAACTCCTTTCCATGGTCACTTCTGATCCTAACAATACCACTTTCCTTTTCTCTTTGAAGTCTTTTGCACAATTCTTTAAAGACATCAAAACATCAGATTTTTCTCTAATGAAGTTTATCCAGGTATATCTGGAAAAGTCATCCACAACAACATAGGTATAACTCTTCCCACCAAGGCTTTTTACCTGCATGGGACCCATCAAATCCATGTGTAGAAGTTCTAGAACCTTGGAAGTGCTTAGATGTCTCGTCTTTGGATGTGACATCATGGTTTGCTTACCAACCTGACATTCACCACAGACTCTTTCTTCATCAATTTGAAGCTTTGGAATCCCTCTGACAGCCTCCATGGAGATGATCTTTTTCATTCCTCTAAGGTGCAAATGACCAAGTTTTTGATGCCACAGTTACACTTCTTTTTCTTCTTTCGCTATAGAGCACATAGAGGAGTAGTTACTGTTCTTAGACTCCCATAAGTAGCAGTTATCTTTTGACCTGAATCCTCTCATGACAACCTCTTTTTCTTCATTTGTAAGAAGGCATTCAGACTTTGTGAAGTTGACCTTGAATCCTAGATCACACAGTTGACTGATACTGATGAGATTTACAGTTAGTCCATTTACCAATAGCACACCATCCAGGTTTAGAACTCCAAGACAGTCTAGTTTTCCAACACCTTTGATTTCACCTCTTGCTCCATCTCCAAACGTTACATAGCTAGTAGTGTGAGGTTTGATATCACTCAAAATATTCTTGATTCCAGTCTTGTATTTAGAACATCCACTGTCAAAGTACCAGTCTTCTTTGGCTGAGACTCTAAGAGAAGTGTGAGCTATTAAGGCTGTAGTCTTTTTCATCCATTGTTGATTCTTGGTTGGCCCATTAATTTTATCTTTGACATGTGGAGTCTGATCAGGGTATCCATATAGTCTGAAGCAGAAAGGTTTTATGTGACCAAACCTTCCACAGTAATGACATCTCCATCTTTGGTATTTTCTCTTCATGTTTCTTTTTCCTTGATGTTGAGTTCTATGTTGTGACATCTGTTTTGACATCTGCTTTTCAGGTCTTGGTTGTTTGATGTCAAAAGTAGATTCCTTTGCCACAAAGCCTATCCGGACATATTTCACGCATTTTGTTCGGTTTGAAGGATTTCTTCCAATTTATACATTCCATTGGTTAACATTCGGACTTTTCATCGATCAAGTTTGGAGTTTATACGAGGACTTCACCTTTGAGGTGAGTTATAGTTGCAATGTGGTCCTTTACTCGACTTCCAACTTCACTATGAGTTTCTTGCTTCTCCCTTGTTGGGGACTTTGCTTTTCGTGATACACAACTTCTTATGCAGTGCAAGTTCTTCAAATGTCAGCTCCTCATCACTTGAACATTATCAGAGTTACATACGCCAGTTAGTGCAGTAACCAATTTAGTTGATTCTTCTTCAGAGTCACTCTCTGAGTCACCATTAGACCAAGTAACAGACATTCCTTTCTTTTGTTTCTTTAGATAGGTAGGACATTCAGCTCTAATGTGTCCATAGCCTTCACATCCATGACATTGAATCCCGTTGCTTTGGTTGCCTTTTTCTTCAAATTTTACTCTTCTGTTTGAATCATAAGTCCTGCTGGTGTCAGGGGACATTTTCTTGACATTTGATTTTGGCTTCTAGTCTATTCTCTTTATGATTCTGTTGAACTGTCTTTCAAGCAAAGCTATAGCTTCTGACAAATTCTCTTCATCACTTTCTTTAATTTCCTCTTCAGCATTGGATACAAAGGCTATGCTCTTGTTCTTCTTTTCAACATTGTCACTAATTCCCATCTCAAATGTTTGGAGGTAACCAATGAGTTCATCTACCTTCAAGCTACAGATATCCTGAGCTTCTTCTATAGCAATCACCTTCATTGCAAACCTTTTTAGCAAAGATCTGAGAATCTTTCTTACCAGTTTTTCTTCATACATCTTCTATCCTAAGGCTCCTAAGGTATTGGCAATCTCAAGAATGTTCATGTGAAACTCATGAATTGTCTCATCTTCCTTCATCGCCAGATTCTCAAATTTGGTAGTGAGTGTTCGCGTTAAAAGGTGACGCGCTAGAGGATGCGAACGTGAATTCGGATCTTCTGGCTCGTAACGATTTAAATCTTTTGATTTGTTTATAAAGATGCCGTGAGCATCAAGCTTTATTATTTTCAACACAAGGCAGATGATTTAATGATTATGAAAAAGGGGAAAGCTGAAATACCCTCAATTGATATTGGTATGCGTAACGACTAGCGCAAACTAGACGCAACGCATCGGGGAGATTCTGAGTAAGGGGGATTGTTATATAAAGGGAATAGATGGAGCACCCTAAATATATGTAGTTATCTACAGATTTATATATAAATACGTTTGATATGTTGTGTGTTTTTTAATTGCTATTTCTATGATTGGGAAAGTTTCTCCTTTGGGATTTTAAGAATGATGGGTTATGTAGGATTCTAGTGTTTATGATTATTGTGCTCGCAAAGATCTGTGGATCTTCTGCATACATATCCCCTAGTGGGAATCAGAGCATTTGTAGCTCGGATCTACAGGAATCTATGGTTTGTTTGGTCTGAGGAAGAAAGAAATTTGCTCGACAAGGATGAGACCTTGTGCCTCGTATTCTCAAAGGATGTTGAGAAAGTCAGAGCAATCGTAGTTCCCACTTATGCTAGTGGAAAGCAACGGGAAGTTAGTAAGAGACAGATAAATGTCATCTTAATGAAAAATGTATCTAATCTATTTCATCACATACATTTTGAAAAGTTTGACTGATAAAAATCTTTCGTCGTAAGTTATAGGTGTTTTGCTTGAGTGTACAAGCGTTACCACTTACATGTTCAAGAAAGATGTTTGAAAAGATGATTGAATCTTTTAACTGTAAGTATTGGGTGTTTGGCTTGAGTGTACAAGCGTTACCACTTACAATTAAGAGATGTTTTTGTTTGAAAAAGAGTTTGAAAAGAGTTTGAAAAAAAAAGTTTGAAAAGTTTTTGACTGTATGTGATGTAATAGATAAGATACTTCTTCCATAGAGATGATAGATGTCTAAATCTCAAGGAGAAATTGATTGGATTAAAGGGATGCTTTTAAGAAGCCCATGGGTCCTTGTATTGTTAGCCCAAGAGGAGGCATTCCGAGGGTCATCGAGGGTCATCGAGGGTCCTTGTATGAAGCTCAAGAGGAAGCTATAGGGTATGGCGGCTTTGTGTTAAAGGATTTCAGAAACCATCCTTTTGGAATTAAGAGCAATTTCACCGGGAAATTTTACTCTCTGGGGATTATGAAAGTGATTTCACCGAGAAACCATCCTTTCAGGGTTCTATCTTAGCGTGGGTGATTCTTTGTATTGGAAGCCCAATAGGAGGCTATTAAGAGATTTCCTATCTCTTTCATTGTATGATGCCCAAGAGAAGGCTAAACTCAATGAGGAGTTCTTTTGAACGAAGCCCAAGAGGAGGCTGACTCAACAGGGGAGTGTTGTCTTATATGAAGCCTAAGCGGAGGCTAAACTCAGATGAATGAGTTTTCTTATATGAAGCCTAAGAGGAGGCTGATCCATGCTGGGGATGGATTATCTTGTACAAAGCCCAAGCGGAGGCTAAACTCTGTGGGGAGCCTATTGGTTAGACTAATTGTTATGTTAATAACTGAACAGTTATATAAACAAGTGTGTGTGTGTGATATGTATTCACAGGAGTTTATGAAGGAAATATAAACAATGCATGATGTTTATTTGTGAGAGTTTATGAAGGAAATATAAACAAGTGTCTGTGAAACGAACATTTAAAACGAGCGCAACTTGTTTATTTACAAGTTTGAATTGTGTACAAGGAAATGAATATGTACACGAACGAGTATTTATGTACAGACAAAGATGGATGTACATAGGAGGGTTGGGACTTACACTGTAAGAGAGGCCCATTGGTTTAAAAGCAGTTTCACAGGGAATAATGCTCTTTTCAATACCAATGGTATTCAGTGTATATACATATGAAACGGAAACGAACGATCGAAGTTTATCTGTGTTTGCGTATTAAAAAAAAGTATCTATGTTATGTACAGATGAAAGTTCTTGTATGAAAAGTATTTGATATGTACAAAGAAAATGTGTATGTACATAAAAGAATGTTGGTTTGAGTATACACAAGTGAAGTGAAAACAAATGATCGAAGTTTGTCTGTACTTGAGTATAAAAGGAGTATCTGTATTATGTACAGATGAAACTTTGTAAAAAAAGTATTTGTCAAAAGTTTGATATGTACAACGAAATATTATGTACATAAAAGAATGTTATGGGACTTACACCGTGAGGGAGGCCCATTGGTTAAAAAGAAGTTTTATCGAGAAAAATTCTTCTCTTAGAACCAATGGATTCGGTGTATAAACAAACGAATGAAAACAAACGAAAGAAATTTGTTTATGTTTGAATATTAATGATGATGATTTGAGTATGTACAAGTAAAACTTAAATATGTACATAAAAGGATTTGGGACTTACACCGTAAGGGAGGCCCATGATCGATTGAGAAATTCAAGAGGAAACGAATTTGGTTTTATCGTTTAAATCGGATCGATCATGGTAAAAATGATGTAAGTTGATGAAAAAAGTTTTGAAAATGATTTTGAAAATGTTTTGAAATGTGAATTTGATTCATGAGAAGTTTTGAAACGAATCGGAAGTCGAAAACTTGAAAAAATCACCTTTTAAGGAGGTTTGAAAAAGTGCTCAGAACGTCGTTTTTGGCTCGATTAAAATTTAATCAGATGAAAGTTTTTTCTAAAAATTTTTGCACTATCATAAAATAGATACATTTATTGACAAGTGTTTAAAAAATCATCTCAAAATGAGAAGTTTTGATTGGTCAAAAAAATTGTGAAACTTTTGTAAAAAAAACATGAAAAAATGGAAAGTTTGTAAAAAGAATGGTCCTGATGGGAGTTGAACCCATGACCAAAGGGTGACACACGTGGCAGAGTGACTTAAAGGCAAGCAAGCAACCACTAGACCAAACGCGTTTCTGTGTTTAGTGGGTTAGAACACGTGTAATTATGAGATTGGAAAATTCAAAAATTCAAATTGGAAAACAGATGAAGAACACGCGCGTAATGTTCTTCATGGTTTTGATTCTCAAATTTCCAAATCCCAGCTAGAATCTTCGTTTCTCAACCAAATTGAATGATATAAAAATGAAACTTGATCGATTTTGCATCACGAACATGATGGTAACTGTTAATTTAATTTATTTTAAGCCCAGAACGTTTTTGGTTTCGAAAAACACTTATGAACCCTAATCTGAAAAACTCAAATTAAATGATGTATGTTTCATGATTCTTGGATTTTTTTCAGGGTTAATGATCGTTAGAGGTGCAGAAAGAAAACGGCCGTGAGCTTTTTTCAATTGGTGCAAGGAATATGGATATCACAGTTCATATGCATACCTGGAAAAGTGAGAATCGAAGAAGCTACAAACATGTTTCCAGAATGGATTTCTTGATTGTGTGAGCTTCAACGGTCTATAAGGAAGCTATGAGGATGGTCTGCACTTCATGAGCATGCTTGGATTACTCTACTCAAGTCCACCTACACAAGCTTGAAATAGAAACTGAAAATCGTGGTTAGAGGTGTTACAGGTTGTTGTTCTTGATCTGAATCACCTCTATGATGTATATGGATCCTGTTAGAATGATCAGAACTCAAAGTAATCCAGCCTAGCCATGAATTCGATTGATAAGGCAGTTTGTACAAGTTTGAAAATGGAAAATGCAATTCTGATTTTCAGTGATTCTTGTGTAGATTTTATGACTCAAACATGTTCCATATTGATTATAAGATGTATTACACACCAAAGTTTATCATAGTTCTTGCTAAATTTAAAAATTGCAATGTTTGGCAAATTGAACTATGATTTGAGAAATTGGAGAAAGTGGAAGGAAAGCATGGATTTGTGATACTTTTGTGTTGTTTTCTCTTGGATTTGTGATCCTTTTATAGGCAAGAGGTTCTGAATTGTTAGGCAAAGAAGTACAAGCCAATTGGTGATTCAAAGAAAGCTTAAGGGGTAAGAAAGACAATTGCCAAAAAAGGAAACTTCCTTTTTTTCACCATGTGCTCATTTTTACAATTTGATCCAATCCTCTCAATTATTACCTCTAACTGATATTTATCAGTTTGATGACTCATTTGGCATGGTTAGAAAGCTTCTAGATGAAGAAACACAAAAATGACCTATAATTGAGGTTTTGGACTTTGAAAAATCAAGTTTCATGGAGCCTTATGTTTTAATTTCAAAAGTATAGCTAGACTGCATGGATTTGAGAGTTCTTGGACATTTTGGAAAGATTTTTCCACAAGCTACAACTTTCATGTTTTGAGTTTTTTCCAATTCAAATTGGAACTAGGTGAAAAAATGGCATGAAGTTTGAAAAAAGTAAGAAATTTCAATACTTAGAAACATTTCTAAGTATAAAAACTTTTGACTTTTTGTTGACTTTTTCAAATTCTTTGATTTTTTATGATCATGATGGATCATTTGAAGTATTTTGATGTTTGAAAAAGTTTTGTTTTGAAAAATTTGACCAAAAGTCAAAGTTTGACTTTTCTGTGCAGATGAATTTTCATCAGACGTTTCTAAAATTGACTGATGAAGTCTGTGAACCTCTGTAATATTTTGAATCCAGAAATTAGGTCAAGATGTTGTATCTAAGATATAATGACCAATCTCTATCCAAAAAAGTCATTCATTGCTCAAAAAATCAAAGAATGCCTATGCTCGATCAAAACCCTAATTGGTCGATCCTCGATTGATCAGTGAGAAAAATGGATATCTGAGGATTGAAGGCTGATGATTTGATCAAGATAGATCAAATGGAGTGAGAAAAACTCAAACCCTAATTGGTTGGCTCTTGAATCAGATGAAAATCTGATGAAACCCTAATTTTGACCTGTGAATGCTACACCCGATTAATGGTGTCTGAACTGTTAGTAATGCAATGATGCAGAGGTGAGGTGGTATATTAGGTCAAAAATTGGGGTATGATAGTGAGCATCTGAAGTCTTGACATTTTTACCTTGGACGTACCCTCATGAGTGGTCTTGAGAGTGTCCCAAACATCTTTGGCCATTTCACACTAATGCACTAGTCTGAATATGTTTATATCAATTTCATTGAAAAAATAATTCAATTCCTTAGAGTTGCCCAGAGCCAACTCTTCCTCTTCTTCTTTGCTCCATTCCTCCTCAGGTTTCTGACTAGTAGTTCAATCTTTCTCAATCTTGACAGGATGTTTCCATCCTTTGTCAGCAACTCTCCAAGCTTTATTATCTAGTGACTTCAAGAAGGAAATCATACGAGGTTTCCAGTAGTCATAGTTTGATCATCCAGAATGGGTGGTTTGCTCCCAAATCCTCTTTCCTTGTCCATAGTGCCAGAAAATACTGTCCCTAGATCTCACCCAAATAAACAGGCAGGGTGCCTGCTCTAATGCCAATTGAAAATCTGGCAACAGATACTTGATGTCAAATAGAATGTTATGACACTGGTATCTGATGAACTTTTTAACAATTTTAATAGTAAAGTAAAAACAGTAAAGAAGACAATCAATTGTTAACCCAGTTCGGTGTGTAACTACACCTACGTCTGGGGGCTACCAAGCCAGGGAGGAAATCCACTATAAGAGGTATTAATTCTAGATTAAACCAACAGTTTATATCCTTCACTTAAGACCTACCTAATACAACTTCAATATAAGAACCACTTAGATATGAGAACCCACCCGCTCCCCCTCAATTATAGCAGTGATTATAAACTAACACTTAACAGAATTATGAAGACATTCTTCAACACACATACTTGATCTTTCTTCAAAGCTATTAATCAAGAGACATAGCACTCGTGATTCAAAGCTTTGAGTGACAAAAACTACCCTTAGAGAAAATCCTACTCCAATGCACTTATCATAGTGATAATTGCTTGGCTCACAAGAAAAACTAAAACACAGACAAAGTCTTGAATTCACAGTTATGTTCATTGCTTACTCCTTTGATTTTCTCTTCAATAAAACGTACACCTTTAACATTAGGATCAGTGAGATTATATAGGTGCAAGAGTGGACGTCGTCTTGGGCTTGCACAATAATAATTAGGGTTAACCAAAGTTAACGGTTTTGTTTGGTTTAAGGAAGAAAGAAATATGATCGCCAAGGATGAGACCTTGTGCCTACGTATTCTCAAAGGAAGGTTGAGAAAGTCAGAGCAATCGTAGTTCCCACTTATGCTAGTGGAAGCAAAGGGGGTTATAAAGAGACAAAGACAAATGTCATCTTAATGAAAAATGTATCTAATATATTTCATCACATACATTTTGAAGGGTTGATTGATTGAATCTTTCATCGTAAGTATCAGGTGTTTTTCTTGAGTGTACAAGCGTTACCACTTACGAGTTAAGAAAGATGTTTGAAAGATGATTGAATCTTTAATTGTAAGTTTTGGTGTTTTTCTTGAGTGTACAAGCGTTACCACTTACAGTTAAAAGATGTTTTGTTTGAAAAGAGTGTGATTTGTATGTGATGTGAAAGATTAGATACTTCTTCCATAGAGATGATAAATGTCTAAATCTCTAGGAGAAATTGATTATGGGTTAGGGGGATGATTTTAAGAAACATGTAGGTCCTTGTATCGTAAGCCCAAGTGGAGGCATTCTGGAGGTCATCGAGGGTCCTTGCATTGTGAGCCCAAGAGAAGGCATTCCGAGGGTCCTTGCATGAAGCTCAAGAGGAAGCTATAGGGTATGGCTGGCTTTGGCTTTAAAAGTGGTTTCACCGGGAAACCATCCTCTTAGGATTCAAGAGTGATTTCACCGGGAAATCATACTCTCAGGGTTCTATCCTAGCGCGAGTGATTCTTTGTATTGGAAGCCCAATAGGAGGATGTTAAGAGATTTCCAGGTCTCTTTCTTGTTTGATTCCCAAGAGAAGGGTAAACTCAACGAGGGAGTTCTTTTGAACGAAGTCCAAGAGGAGGCTAACTCAGCAGAGGAGTTGTCTTATATGAAGCCTAAGCGGAGGCTAACTCAATAAATGAGTTATCTTATACAAAGCCTAAGAGGAGGCTAAAGGGACCTAGTTGTTAGACAAGTTGTTATGTTATAACTGAACAGTTATATGAACAAGTGTGCGATGTGTATTCATAGGAGTTTATGAAGGAAATATATAAACAAGTGTATAAAACAAGCAATTAAAGCAAGTGTAACTTGAATATATACAAAAGGTTTTTGGGACTTACACCTTAAGGGAGGCCCATTGGTTTAAAAGTAGTTTCACCGGGAATAATGCTCTTTTTAATACCAATGGAATCGGTGTATAAACAAGCGGATGAAAACAAACGAACGAAGTTTGTTTATGCTTGAATATTTACAATGATGATTGTATGTGTCCAAGATAATGAATATGTACACGAAAGGATTGTTATGTACAAGGAAATAAATATGTACATAGGAGGGTTGGGACTTACACCGTGAGGGAGGCCCATGATCAATTTGAAAGAAATTCAAGGAGAAACCTGGTTCGGTTTATCTCCAAATCGAATCGATCATGGAAAAAAGGTGTGTAAGTTTATTGAAAAGTTTTTGAAAAGGTTTTGAAAATGATTTTGAAAAGTGAAGGATATTCACAAGAAGTTTTGAAAATGATTTAAGTTTGAAAACTGGAAAGAAAACATTTTTGAAAAGTAAAAAAATACTTAAAATGTCTCATTTTTAACCTGATAAAAATATAATGAAAAATAAAATATTTTTTAATTTTTTGACATAATCAAAAAATAGGTATATTAAATGACAAGTATGCAAAAAAATCATCTCAAAATGAGAAGTTTTGATTAGTTTTTGAAAATGTTGAAGTTTGTAAAAAAACGTGAGAAATTTAGTGATAAAAAAGAGTTTTTGGTTCTAAGGAGGTTTGAACCTTGGACTTTTGGCTTAGAAATGAAGAGTTTTTCCACTGAGCCATGTGCTTGACTTGTCATTTAATTACCTTGTTTTAAAAGTGTTTTGAAAAATGTTTGAAAATGAAGTCTTGGAAAAGGTTCAGAAGTTGGATTCTTCTGATGGGGGTTAGAAGCATGTTGCTTCTGGAAGGCAGGAGGTCAGAAGTTAGCGGCTTCTTAAGAAGGTTAGAAGCGTGTTGCTTCTAGAGATAGTGGAAGCATGCTGCTTTTGGAAGAGTGAGAAGCGTATTGCTTAAGTTGGATTCTTCTGATGGGGGTTAGAAGCATGTTTAGGCGAGGTCTTAGGAGGAATAGCCTAGTTAGCGAAGTTGAAGTTGAAGCACAGAAGTGCTTTAAGTGCGAATAATACTGAATACGTGTGGCTTCGGAAGAGTGAGGAGCATCGATGTGCCGAAGCGAAGAAGCAAGCATCGAGCGATGCCTTTATTAAACAAAAGGTCGGGGAGATTCGAACCCTAGGCCTTGGGGCGAGGGAAGAGATTTAAGAGCGTGCTGGCAACCACTGGGGAGGTAATACATCCATTATCTTAACTCTAACCATAAATATATATTATAAAACATGAATTTGAATTTCCAGAAACTGGAAAACGCGCGCAGCAACGTCTTCTTCAACCTTCAGATTCTTGCTCCATGGAATCTTCATTTCTCAGTGAAATCAAATGATCCAAACATCAAACTTGCTCGGAGTTTTACCAGGAACATGATTATGGAAATTAATTCCATTTATTTTAAGCTTAGAAGCATTAATTTTCGTATGAACAAGAAGAACCCTAATTCTAAGTTTTGATTATGAAATCATGTATGAGTACAATTTTAAGCAATTGATTGAGGGTTATTACTCAGTGATAGTGCAGAAACAAAATGGCCAAGCCCTTTTTGAACTAGAAGTTAGAAATCAAAGAGTTCAAAGTTCAAGTTTCATACCTCTTGAAACTGAAATCGGGTTCCTTGCTGGAGGGGTTCCATAAGTGTTTTGATGATTGCTACAGCTTCAGTGATGTTTATGGAATGTGTTGATGTGCTTACCTTGGTTTGAAATGGTCTGGATCGTTCTGACCAAGTCCAGCTACAGTCACTTGAAGTGAGAATCGAATTTGATGAATCTGTGTTTACAGTGATGAAAAGATGGTTTGGATCACTTCTATAGGAGGTATAGAAGGTGTTTGAAGTGAAAGTTTGGAAGATGCACGAGTGGATTGAGAGTTTGTAAGTTATGGCTCAATATGTGCATACATGAGGTTTGGAAATGATTTCCGAGTTTGGCTAGTTCTTGGGCTAGCTTGAGGATTCTAACAACTTTCTAATGATGTTTAGAAAGTATTTGAAGCCTAAGATTGCTCAGAAATTACAAGACTTGGAATTTGCAAAATTCTCCTACTTAGAACTTTGAAACTTGAAAATCAAGAAAGAAAGAAGGAAAGCTTGGATTATGATTGCTTTGGGGTCATTTTGAATGAATAAGTGAGCTATATTTATAGGCCAAGAATTCGGAATGGTAAGTAGAGGAGATTGGCTTAAAATTGAACAACTTGCCTTCAAGGGCAAGAAAAACATTTTTGCCATAAATGCACTTGGAATATTCCTTTAACCATGGTTAAAATCTCACTTGATCTTATCTCCCTCATAATTACTTCTCATCTGATTTTTATCAGCTCTAACCTATTTTAACTTGGTGACAAGGCTTCTAGAAGGAGAAGTTTGTGAAAAATGACTTATAGTTCTTGAAAAATGACTTGTAATTCATGGTTGTGGAGCTCTAAGTTTAATTTTCAAAACCTTAGCTACACAAAGTGTTTTTTCAAGTTCTTGGACATTTTAGAAAGCTTGTAACAAGATCTACAACTTTCACGTTTTGAGTTTTTCTTGAATCACAATGGATCTAGGTGAAAAATGGTCATGAAAGTAAGGAAAAACCATGTTCCTTAACTCTTGAAAAAATTTCTAAGTGTTAGAAAAAATTCAAATCTTGACTTTTTGTTGACTTTTTCACATTTATTGATTTTTTATGATCATGATGGGTTATTTGAAATGATTTTATGATTGAAAAAGTTTGGATTTGAAAACGTTGACCAAAAGTCAAAGTTTGACTTTTTGAACAGATGAATTTTCATTAGATGGTTCAGAATTTGTCTGATGAAGAAACATGGATTTTGCAATGTTTTGAACCAACAAATTAGGTCAAGATGTTGCATTGAAGATGTTAAGATCAATCTTCAAGCAAATAGATCATTCATTGAGCAGAAAGTCAATGATTCACTATCTTCGATCAAAACCCTAATTGGTCGATTCAAGGTAGATCATGAGAAAAAGTTGGGAATTTGAAGATCAAATGTTGATGATTGATTAAGATAGATCAATTGAGGTGAGTGGAAACTCAAACCCTAATTGATTATATCTTGAACAGATGAAATTGTGATAAAACCCTAACTTTGACTTTAGGAGCACACGCACGATCTATCCTATTCTAAAACTGTTAGTGATGCAATTATGCATATGTGAATGATATAGGGTGGTATCTTAGGTCGAAAATTGGGGTATGACACTTTCCATATTTCATATAGGGTAGATGAGGTTCCCTTTCTCAATGTGACTCTGTTATAACATAGCATGCTGTATTCATAGCTTCAGCCCAAAAGTAAATGGGAAGTTTCTTGACATCTATCATTGCCCTGGCAGATTCTTGTATGGTTCTGTTTTTCCTTTCCATAACTTCATTTTGCTAAGGAGTTATAGGTGAGGAGAATTCATGATTGATTCCTTCAGAAGAGCAGAACTCATCAAACTTACTGTTTTCAAACTCCTTTCCATGGTCACTTCTGATCCTAACAATACCACTTTCCTTTTCTCTTTGAAGTCTTTTGCACAATTCTTTAAAGACATCAAAACATCAGATTTTTCTCTAATGAAGTTTATCCAGGTATATCTGGAAAAGTCATCCACAACAACATAGGTATAACTCTTCCCACCAAGGCTTTTTACCTGCATGGGACCCATCAAATCCATGTGTAGAAGTTCTAGAACCTTGGAAGTGCTTAGATGTCTCGTCTTTGGATGTGACATCATGGTTTGCTTACCAACCTGACATTCACCACAGACTCTTTCTTCATCAATTTGAAGCTTTGGAATCCCTCTGACAGCCTCCATGGAGATGATCTTTTTCATTCCTCTAAGGTGCAAATGACCAAGTTTTTGATGCCACAGTTACACTTCTTTTTCTTCTTTCGCTATAGAGCACATAGAGGAGTAGTTACTGTTCTTAGACTCCCATAAGTAGCAGTTATCTTTTGACCTGAATCCTCTCATGACAACCTCTTTTTCTTCATTTGTAACAAGGCATTCAGACTTTGTGAAGTTGACCTTGAATCCTAGATCACACAGTTGACTGATACTGATGAGATTTACAGTTAGTCCATTTACCAATAGCACACCATCCAGGTTTAGAACTCCAAGACAGTCTAGTTTTCCAACACCTTTGATTTCACCTCTTGCTCCATCTCCAAACGTTACATAGCTAGTAGTGTGAGGTTTGATATCACTCAAAATATTCTTGATTCCAGTCTTGTATTTAGAACATCCACTGTCAAAGTACCAGTCTTCTTTGGCTGAGACTCTAAGAGAAGTGTGAGCTATTAAGGCTGCAGTCTTTTTCATCCATTGTTGATTCTTGGTTGGCCCATTAATTTTATCTTTGACATGTGGAGTCTGATCAGGGTATCCATATAGTCTGAAGCAGAAAGGTTTTATGTGACCAAACCTTCCACAGTAATGACATCTCCATCTTTGGTATTTTCTCTTCATGTTTCTTTTTCCTTGATGTTGAGTTCTATGTTGTGACATCTGTTTTGACATCTGCTTTTCAGGTCTTGGTTGTTTGATGTCAAAAGTAGATTCCTTTGCAGCCACAAAGCCTATCCCAGACATATTTCCTGCATTTTGTTCAGTTTGAAGGATTTCTTCCAATTTGTCTGTTCCATTGGTTAACATTCTGACAGACTTTTTCATCTGATCAAGTTTGGAGTTTAGCACGAGGACTTCACCTTTGAGGTGAGTTATAGTTGCAATGTGGTCCTTTTACTCAGCTTCCAACTTCACTATGAGTTTCTTCTGCTTCTCCCCTTGTTGACAGACTTTAGCACTCGTGATACAAAACTTCTTGTACGAGTCTGCAAGTTCTTCAAATGTCAGCTCCTCATCACTTGAACATTATCAGAGTTACATACGCCAGTTAGTGCAGTAACCAATTTAGTTGATTCTTCTTCAGAGTCACTCTCTGAGTCACCATTAGACCAAGTAACAGACATTCCTTTCTTTTGTTTCTTTAGATAGGTAGGACATTCAGCTCTAATGTGTCCATAGCCTTCACATCCATGACATTGAATCCCGTTGCTTTGGTTGCCTTTTTCTTCAAATTTTACTCTTCTGTTTGAATCATAAGTCCTGCTGGTGTCAGGGGACATTTTCTTGACATTTGATTTTGGCTTCTAGTCCATTCTCTTTATGATTCTGTTGAACTGTCTTTCAAGCATAGCTATAGCTTCTGACAGATTCTCTTCATCACTTTCTTTAATTTCCTCTTCAGCATTGGATACAAAGGGCTATGCTCTTGTTCTTCTTTTCAACATTGTCACTAATTCCCATCTCAAATGTTTGGAGGTAACCAATGAGTTCATCTACCTTCAAGCTACAGATATCCTGAGCTTCTTCTATAGCAGTCACCTTCATTGCAAACCTTTTTAGCAAAGATCTGAGAATCTTTCTTACCATTTTTTCTTCATACATCTTCTATCCCAAGGCTCCTAAGGTATTGGCAATCTCAAGAATGTTCATGTGAAACTCATGAATTGTCTCATCTTCCTTCATCGCCAGATTCTCAAATTTGGTAGTGAGCATCTGAAGTCTTGACATTTTTACCTTGGACGTACCCTCATGAGTGGTCTTGAGAGTGTCCCAAACATCTTTGGCCATTTCACACTGATGCACTAGTCTGAATATGTTTATATCAATTCCATTGAAAAAAGAATTCAATTCCTTAGAGTTGCCCAGAGCCAACTCTTCTTCTTATTCTTTGCTCCATTCCTCCTCAAGTTTCTGACTAGTAGTTCAATCTTCTTTCCTTGTCCATAGTGCTAGAAAATACTGTCCCTAGATCTCACCCAAATAAACAGGCAGGGTGCCTGCTCTAATGCCAATTGAAAATCTGGCAACAGATACTTGATGTCAAATAGAATGTTATGACACTGGTATCTGATGAACTTTTTAACAATTTTAATAGTAAAGTAAAAACAGTAAAGAAGACAATCAATTGTTAACCCAGTTCGGTGTGTAACTACACCTACGTCTGGGGGCTACCAAGCCAGGGAGGAAATCCACTATAAGAGGTATTAATTCTAGATTAAACCAACAGTTTATATCCTTCACTTAAGACCTACCTAATACAACTTCAATATAAGAACCACTTAGATATGAGAACCCACCCGCTCCCCCTCAATTATAGCAGTGATTATAAACTAACACTTAACAGAATTATGAAGACATTCTTCAACACACATACTTGATCTTTCTTCAAAGCTATTAATCAAGAGACATAGCACTCGTGATTCAAAGCTTTGAGTGACAAAAACTACCCTTAGAGAAAATCCTACTCCAATGCACTTATCATAGTGATAATTGCTTGGCTCACAAGAAAAACTAAAACACAGACAAAGTCTTGAATTCACAGTTATGTTCATTGCTTACTCCTTTGATTTTCTCTTCAATAAAACGTACACCTTTAACATTAGGATCAGTGAGATTATATAGGTGCAAGAGTGGACGTCGTCTTGCACAATAATAATTAGGGTTAACCAAAGTTAACCTGTGGACTTGGTCTTGGGCTTGCAAAACACTAATTAGGGTTAATCATAGTTAACCTATTTTCCACGTGAGCATAGGAGCTTAAGAAAAACAATCCAGCCCAGAATAAACTAACTTTCCCGAAAACTCTCAGGAAATATAAAACTGCATAATTCACTTATACAGAATGTCTTAATATTGGATGTGACATCACACATCATGCATACTTCTCTTGCAGAACCTGTTCTTCTGAAAATAGCATAACATCTGTTATGCAAGGATTCTGAGCTGCACCTGTAAATACACTTCTTCTGCAGAATTGTCTTCATATCAGAATGTCATGACATCAGTCAAGACATTGGCACACCAATCTGGTTTTAACAAAAATTGCAGCCAACAGAAAAACACTTACAATTTTTAAAGTTCTTTTATTTAAGGGAGAGTGGATTGACGGGACCACTGGTAAACAATTGAATGAATTAGGATTCAAAAGGTTTGATTTTTGAAAGGAATATTATATGAACAAACCATTCGTCACATCATTCAAAGTAAAACAAGTTTTTCGTGTCACTGATCCTTCTATCGCTAAATCATGTGCATCCCTCATTAGAAGAAAATGATTAATATGATCTATATGTTTTTTGTTATGGTCATCAAAGGATATCAGAAAACTAGTAAGTAAATATTTTATATGACTTAGAAATAAATATTTATTCGTTATGATGTGGATGGTATTAATTGTGACCGTCAAGAAGGGATATATTGTGGTTTTTGTTATTGTTGAGATTGAAGTTTGAATGTTGTTATTGTTATTGAGGGTAATGGTATAAATATTTAATATTGTTGTTATCTATGACTATCCTAATTACTTTCAAATGTGGCTCAAATTACATGTTCTTAACCGTTCAAGAATTTGTATTTTTGTTTTCACTTTTCTTGGTTTATCATGTGTTTTAGTTTTTTTTTAAAAGATAATATGTGTGCCAATTTTGTTTTGTAATTGATGTAAACAATGAATGTTTTTGGTAGATTAGAATGTTTATATTTCAGAAATAGGTAAAGTATTTTTTTAAATAATACAGGTTAAAATGAAAATATAGAAAAAAATTAATAACATGGGTTTTGTTCCCTCATTTATTTTATTAAAATGGGGTAGTAAGACGAAGTCTATTACCTCAGTGATTCATATAATTGAGGAGAAAAGTGGGACAACGGTATCCAAATCTAAAAAATAAAAGTAATACACTTGTTAGGGTCTGAACCTATGATCAATATGTCTTTCCCGTCGGTGTACGTTAGATGAACCGAAGGGAAATATGACATATTTTTCATGACGTTTTTCGTTACCTCGCAGAAGAATCGAGGTTTAATCTCATTTCTCATCAAGATAAAATGTGTTTTTCATAGTAGTGAGAAGTGACTCATATTTATAATTTCTAAAACTCAACAAACTCGTAACAATGTCCAAAAGACAACTTATTAACAAATGAATCCATGAAACGATACAAAAAGACTCAAAACAGACGAACCGAGAAAACTAGTAGGATAATCAACAAATTCGAACATCGTATATATCGACCCCAAACAACCTCTTCTGTCGTGTTGAATGTCGACTTTGTTGCCTGACGTGTTCCGGTCATCGTTGTGCACTACCATCATGCGACTCTAACACTTACATTTGTCTCGATTACCAACAATTGTCTCTTGCTGCTGCCAATCACCTATGTTGAAAATCCTCTCATTGTAACGACTCCTTCTAACAGCTTGATGGTCTATATATAATCTTGAAATATTTTTTTCTTCTCTCCATCACTTAAGTAGGCATATTTCAAAAGAAGGTTGTTGAATAAAATAGAAAACAGTGATACATTTTCTTTAACACATTTTCTTTAATACATTGATAGTTGAAAATGGATAGTTGAAAATGTAGCAATATGTTTATTTGTGAATTTAAATCTATATTAAATTCAAATTATTATACTCAAATCTACTCTTACTTATATTTAATAAATGTCAAAAGTATTAAATATAATTAATTTGGTCGTCTTAGTAGACTAGCCCACATTGCTAGTACACATGTAATTTAATCGTTTTATGTTTGTGTTGGCCACCATGTATGGACTTTTCTCGATTTCTATATTATTGATTTGTTTTCGATTTCTTCGTTTCTCCTTCATCTCCCTCGCCTTGGTTCACATACCAAGTTTTCTCATTTTCGTAAGGGTTTCATAGTAGAGAGTGAGCTTGACTATTCTCTCGAGATTAATCAAGTTTCATGGCTTGATTTATCATAACCCGATTAATTATTTCTCCATTCACCAAGAATTTAAAACACTTTCAATAAATTTTAAACTTGGTCCAACATCGAGTCTTCTTTTCAAACCTCGACCCAAAGTCGAGTGACTTTTCAAAAACTTTTTCATAATAAATTATGAGTATTTAAGTCGTTGGTTGCTAGACCAATTGTTAAAATACTTGTGCAAATTGAATTCCGAGTCGTTAAGTTGTTGGTTGCTAGACCAATTGTTTAAGACTCTTAATAATTTGAACCTCGTTTCACTTCACCTTTTTCATAAGAAAACATTTTGGGATGATTGACGACTCGTTGAGTATTGAGCTCCTCTGGTTTCTAGTATTTGAATCGTAGGATGTTATTCCTATTGTTCGATACTTTTCACTCATTTAATCAATCTTAACTCATTCAAGCTTTTTGTGCGTCCGAGCATCTTTTACCCTTAAAAACCTTTTCAAGATTAGACATGATTCAGTTATAATTGAGATCTTCTTCCTCTATCCTCATGGTTTTCGACTTCTCCACTTGTGTACTAGAGGCGTTCTCAAACCCTCCCTCATGTTGGTGTGTAGTCCTTTATTCTTTATCACACCTTGTGGGCGTTTAGACGAGTCTTCTCCTTTAAAAATATTGACTTGTCTCTTCATTTAAAATCAATCAACAAACAATCATTTTCTAGCCGAGCTACGGCGCTCTGACTTTCGCATTCCACGAGGGAGTACGTAGGCACTAAGTCTTACGACTAAAGGCGAGTAAAAATAGTAAAAACATCTCTTCTCTCTTTCTTTCTCCTTTCAAACCTTAGAAAATCGTAAATTTTCACATTAACACACGAACACACTTTGAACTAAATGGGTACCATCGAGTACGATGGATGTGAGGGGTGCTAATACCTTCCCCTTGCATAACCGACTCCCGAACCTAGATCTCTTAGTCTCGTAGACCGTCTTATTCTTTTCTCTCGTGGGTTTTATTCGATATTTCCCCTTTCCTTCTTAGAATAAATAAACCTCGGTGGTGACTTAATTGTTTTGGTATCGAATTATTAATAAGTTTTTCGATATGCATCGACAGGTATTTTTAAGCTCATTTTGGAAACAATTGTTTAAGTTGAGTGGCACGACATTGGCTATGAGTTGGGCTTACCGACCACAGTCTGATGGGAAAACCAAGGTAGTTAACAAATGTTTGGAGATTTATCTACATTGTTTTTCTTGGTTCAATACAGTATTGGCATGACACCCTTTAAGGCAGTTTATGGGAGAGACCCTCTAATAACTCTCAAATATAAAACAACTACTGTAACACTGCCTGATTTACACACCATGCTAATGGAGAGAGACCAAACACTTGTGATTCTCAAAGGTTAATCTGCAAAGGGCTCGACAAGTTATGAAGACATATGGAGATGCAAAGAGAACTTTTGTTGAATTCAAAGTGGTGGATATGGTTTTGGTGAAACTCCAGCCATACAAACAAGATTTTGTGTCATTACGTCAAAATCAGAAGTTGGGCCTTCACTATTTTTGTCCTTTTCTGGTCATTGAGAAGATCATTTTTGTGGCATATAAGGTGTTGCTGCCACCTTCAGCTAGAATCCACCCACTTTTCCATATTCTCAATTTGAAACTGTGCAAGGGGAATCGTGCAACTCGATACTTTCCCCTTCCTTTCATCACTGCGGATACATGACCTATTATAGCTCCAGATGACATCCTGGATTCTATTGTTGTGCTAGATCAGGGCAAATAAGTTCAACAAGTGCTTGTTCAATGACTTAATTTGCGTGAAGCAGAAGCTACTTAGGAAACTAGGACTGAATTCTCAACAGTCTATCCAAATGTTAACCTTGCGGACAAGGTTAATTTTAATGGGGGGAGTAATGTTATGAGTGGGGACACTGAGGAAAATGGGACAGGTGTATCACAAAATGAAAGGGGACACTTCACAAATGATATGAACATCATGCAAACAAGACGTGGTACAAGGAAGAAAATTACTACCAAAAAGTATACTAAGGATTTTCTTTAAATAGGCCAATGAACTGCAGTAGTGAGGTGTGAAATATTATGAGTGAAAAGTATATCTCTTCTCCCTCTGAGCTGACAAGCTTTCTTCTAGAAACTTTGTAATTCCATCTTCAATTGATTAAGCCATTTATCATTCAATAAAATTCCACCTCCATTTCATTATTTTACTCTTATTTCATTACTGTTTCACTTCTATTGTCTTTGTACTGTGAAATTTCATCTGAGACCACACACCTATCATTGTCTCTGGCAACACTTTGTTAGGTTACATGTAAAAATTGTTGCCTCAAATTCGTATTGGCAACAATTTGTTAAGATTATCTCATAGATGCTAACAGTTCTCCAAAAGATATAAGTCTGCAATTGCACTCCTCTACATCAACTCATGCTTCATGTCATGGAAAGGTAACAATATATTGTAGTATTATTAATTTATATAATTCTAATTGTGTTATAATATGTAAATTTTGGTTGTTAATGTATGCAAAAAGTTGTCAATGACAACACCTAAAATATAAGTAAGTGGCTAAGAGTGCCTGAAATTGTTGAAGGAATTAAACTGTTCTAGATTTGTTATATGCAAAATAAAACATTTTAAATCTTTAACTTTCGACGTATAGACTTAAAGTAAAACGTATAGTATTTTTTATGAATATTTGTAGTACGAGAAGAAAATTAAAGTATTATAAAGCCCACCCATGACATGAAATGCGAAGAATATAACCAATAATGTGTCATAAATGCCAAAATGTATACACCATGTCATGATATTACTATTTTTGAAGTTGAAAACATGGATACCACGTGTGTGTAATTTAATCCTATAGGTACTGTTGTCAATGTTGCAAAAGCAAAACATGCACTTTTTAGTGACAATACTTATGATGTTTCTTCATATCCTCTCATGTGTTTGGATCTCATGTTTTTTTAATACAACCTGTGTTATTGAGGTATAAATCAATTTATGTATCCAACATGTATCCCACTTGCAATAGTTGTTTCTGGGTATTTCATATAACTCCAAATAAATCATAATTCTACGGTTTATTCACTTTATAATGTGTTAAGGGTCATTAATGCATAATGTGTTTTCGTCATTGTTTTAGTTTTTATTTGTGGGAGGTTTAATTCTTGTTATGTTCTAATTGTTCTTTGGACCAAATATATTTATGGTTGATGTATTTTGTTTTATTTTATTATGCAGCAATGTATTAATGAAGATGTTGAAAAGGACGATATCAATGATGAAATTCAAGAGGTCGACGTAGATGATGAATTTCAAGAGGACGTTGTAGGTGATGAGTTTCAAGAGGATGATATAGATCTAGATGATGAAATCCAGAAGACATAGATCTAGATGGTGAATTTCAGCAGGATGACATAGATGAAGAATTTTTGGAGGACAACATGAAATTCCTGGCAGCAGATACGTGATGTCACAGAGAATTTTATGACACAGTATCTGACACTCTGTTAAATAATTCACACAGTAAATTTAAACAGCAGTAAAGAACACAATAAATTGTTCACCCAGTTCAGTGTATAACTACACGTACATCTGGAGGCTACCAAGCCAGGGAGGAAATTCACTATTAGTAGAATTAATTCAGGAATAAACCAACCAGTTTATCTCCTTCACTTAAGACCTACCCAATGCAACTTCAATCTAAGTCCTACTTAGACCTGAGTTCCTACTCACTCCCCCCCTCAATCACAGCAGTGATAACAACCTATTGATTAATTGAATTTTGAAGACACTCTTCAATAAACTATCTTGATTTTGCTTCAAAGCTTTAATCAAGAGACACAACACTCGTGCTTCAAAGCTTTGAGTGATCAACTACCCTTACAACCAAATCCTAGTCCAAAGCACTTATCAATTGATAATTGTTTGGCTCACAAGAGTAACTAGAATTACACAAATTACAACCTGCTAAATTTTCAATACAGTCCAGAGGCACAGCAGCAGAGTAAGGGTTCTTTTCCTATTATATAAGCAGTCCTGAAACTTCAGTTTTGGGCTTCCATAATAATAGCTAGGGTTCACTTAATTAATCCTAAAGACTTGGTCTTTTTAACAACCAATTTAGGTTTAACTAAGATTAACCAATTAGCCACGTGAGCATGTAATCTAATAAACATAGAACATAATAAAACAGCTCAACAAACTTCTTGAAAACTCTCAGGAAAAACAGATTCTGCAGAACAGTAAGTGTCACATAGAATGTCATAACATCGGTTATGACATCAGTCAATCTTCTGCAGAATTCCAGCCCAGTATTTTGCTTCCAGTTCTGAGCTGTACTTAAACATCCTTCTCATGCAGAATTTATCTTCAACTCTGAATGTCATGACATCAATCAAGACATTGTCATATCCTAGTTTTACCAAAAATTAATGCCAACATAAAAACACTTACAAACTCCAACTTTGGCACATTTTTGGCTAAAACAAACTAAGTTATCAGAGTACCCATGCAGCAGAAAAATAAAACTAGTCTAAGTTATTCTAAGCTTAAAAACCAGATCCTAGAGAAGATAAATTCTACCCACAATTTTTCATACAATTTCCCATAATTACTTCTCCCCCTTTTTAGCCACAAAAAGGCCAAAGATACCAGTACAAATGCCCCAAAAGATATAATATATGAATAAGTACCATCAATGTTAAGTGTTACATCCCATCAAAAGAGATACAAATATCCAAAACAGAACAAGGAAATAGTAGAACACAGTTAACATCAGAACAACAAAACAAAGAAACAACAGGATTACAAATCAAGTGCTTTCTTCTCCTGAAGAAACACTGTGGAAAGAGGCATCTTCAGAACTTCCCTCAGCACCAGTCATGTGATCAGCATCAGCATCATCATCACCAGCTAACCCTTCATCCTCAACCTCTGTGTCCTGCTCCTTTTCAAGTTGAGAGATCAGTTCTTCAAGGCTTTGCTTTCTTGCTTCAAGCTCCTTGCAGGTTGCCTTCAGCACAGCTATGACAGTTGCCTTCTGAGAATTTGCCATGACATTGGATGTCTCAGCAGATGTCATGACAATGTCTGGGACATGTCTTCCTTGAAAGAGCTTGTAATAGAATCCAAGTGCAGGGGCTCTTTTGCCGTATCTCTTTCAACCGAATATCGGGATATTGATCCATTATAATTCCACACAGGAGGGAGGGAAAGGCTATTGGTCCCTTGATTGCATAACTGTCAGCATGTTTGAGGGTTTGCTCAAATACATAGGTTCCATAGTCAAATTTGGCTTTTATACCAACTGCAAAGATGAATCTTCCCAGACCAACAGAGATGGTTGACTTGTGGTTTGTTGGAACCCAATTAGCAGCACCTATTTTGTGCAAGATGGCAAATTTTACACTTAATTTGCTGGCAGTGAGCTTTCCTTTCATAGGCCAGTGCTTCACTTGCTTAGCAGTGATTGTTTGACAGATTTGATTGTCAGTTTCCTCAAGCTCAGGTTGAGCATCATCTGATCTTCCCAAGTATTTGTTGATCACACTTGGAGAGAACTTCACTTTTCTCCCCCTTACATAAACAATTTTGAAATCAGCTGATCTCCCATCAGCACAACCACTTGACAAGTCCACAATGAACTCCTTCACCAACACATCATAGCAGTTTGAAAACTTCACAACAGTCTTCATTAAACCAGCCTCCTGGATCAGATCAATCACCTCCTTGCATTCAAGGGCACTCTTATTCAGTTCCCTTTCTAGAGCAATCCTTTTAAAGCACACATATTTCCATCTGCTGGCATTCTCAGGGTGATGGAAGGAGATGTTATCAATGGCCACTTCAGGAACTTTGGGCAGTTTCCCAAGAGATGGCTTCTTCCTTGGATGAATGTCTGAGACATTCTCCTCAACATTAAAATCAGAGTCTTGATCTGATTCTGAAGGTTCAGGTACCTTCCTCTTCTTAACAATTGGGGTTCTCTTAGGTCTAGAGGTACCACCAAAAGTCTTCACCCTACTCTTCCCTTTAGAGGGTTCAGCCACCTTTTCTTTAACAGGACTCTGAGAGACAGCCTGTTTCCCTTTCCTTTTCATCATCCTCTTAGCAATGCTTGGATTGACATTAGCAATGAGGTCATTATCAGAGAACTCTTTATCCAAGTCAATGACAGGGGGTTCAGAATCTTTAACTGGAGAGTTTTCCAAGTTATCATCAACAGGTTTCTCTGGAGTTTTTTCTAGAATACTATCAGAGATATCATCAGCAGGATTCACAGGGTACTTGTCAGCAACACACTTTTCTGGGGATTCTTCAAGAATTCCATCAGAAATGTCATCTTCATTAACCATAGGGGGCTCATTAGTGGTATTATCAACACAAACTTCAGGGATTTTATCAGAGGTATCAACAGCATCCTTTACAGGGGAATCAACTGATGGGTCAGTAACAGGATTCACAGGGGTTTTCTTGACATGATCATCAGATGTCTTAACATTCTCTGAGACATCTGGTTCAGCAGCTAAACTAGGGCTAGCAGATTTTTGACTTAAAGGGACAGAAACCCCAGGCACAGAGTGGTTTTCATTCAAGATCCTGGTTACTATCCTAGCAATGGCTTTGTGGACATACCTAGAACCTTCCCTGTTTTCTATTTCAGGAGGAACAGAGGAAGTTGGTTCAGAAGTCTTACCAGAAGGTGATGCTTGAGGCCTTCGTGCATTCCTGGTGCGAAGTTTCTTGACCCTCTCAAGATCAGTGGCCATTGCATGCAGTGGGGTAACCTTAAGTGCTTCAGTCTGCATGGCTTCAACATTTGCCCTAATCTCAGACATGGTGGGAGATGAAGAGCCAGATTCTTGAGATGATGAAGAGGATGAAGACATATTTTGCTGAGACAATTTGAGGGAATGGGAACGATATTGATAGAGAGTTTGAGAGTATCTTTTGAAAGAATGGAATGTGATACTTTCAAATGAAGAAATTGTTATATGTATAAGTCTCTTCCTATTCTTGGACCTTTTAAAAATAAGAGGAAAATAATTAAATGACCCACTTATAATTAATTGAAATAAAAAGTCTCTTCCATTCCTTGTTGTAAGCAATTTTAATTGCTACAACTCCTCATATTGACAAATACCCAACTTGCCCCTTAAATTCTCAAACTGACTAGCATCAAGAGCCTTAGTAAAAATGTCAGCCAGTTAAAGTTCAGTGGCTACATGTTCCAATTTAATCACTTTCTCTTCCACAAGGTCTCTGATGAAGTGATGTCTAATGTCAATGTGCTTAGTCCTACTGTGCTGTATAGGATTTTTTGAAATATTAATAGCACACAGGTTGTCACAGTACAATGTCATGACATCCTGTGTGATATTGTACTCAGTCAGCATCTGCTTCATCCAGACCATTTGAGAACAACTGCTACCAGCTGCTATGTATTTAGCTTCAGCAGTGGATAAAGACACACAGTTTTGCTTCTTGTTGAACCAAGAAACAAGGTTGTTCCCCAAGAAAAAGCATCCTCCAGAGGTGCTTTTTCTATCATCAGCACTACCAGCCGAATCAGCATCACAATAGCCAGACAGAATTGGTTCACATCCATGAGAGTACAACATACCATAATTGCAAGTCCCATTCACATATTTCAGAATTTTTTTCACCTGATTGATGTGACTCACTTTAGGTTCAGCCTGGTATCTTGCACATACCCCAACAGCAAATGCAATGTCAGGTCTGCTGGCAGTTAAGTACAATAAGCTTCCTATCATGCTTCTGTATAGACTTTGATCAATATTTATCCCACTCGTGTCTTTGGACAGCTTTAGATGAGTAGGAGCAGGAGTCCTTTTATGGCTGGTATTCTCCATTCCAAATTTCTTGACAATATTCCTTGCATACTTGCTTTGTGAAAGGAATGTTGAGTCTTCCATTTGTGTGACTTGCAGTCCAAGAAAGTAAGTCAATTCTCCCATGAGGCTCATTTCAAACTCAGCTTGCATTTGGTTGGCAAAATGTCTCACCATTGTATCTGACATTCCTCCAAACACTATGTCATCAACATAAATTTGAGCCATCATTATCTTTCCTCCTTCATTCTTGACAAAGAGGGTTTTATCCAAGGCTCCTTTCCTATAACCTTTATCAGTAAGGAACTTTGTCAGCCTTTCATACCAAGCCCTAGGAGCTTTCTTCAGACCATATAGGGCTTTCCTCAACTTGTAGACATGGTCAGGAAAATTTGGATCCACAAATCCTTTAGGCTGCTCTACATATACCTCCTCATTCAAGTAGCCATTTAAGAAGGCACTTTTCACATCCATCTAAAACAATTTGAATTTCAGAATGCAAGCAACTCCTAGTAATAATCTGATTGATTCCAGCCTAGCCACAGGAGCAAAAGTCTCATCAAAATCAATCCCTTCAACTTGAGTGTATCCCTGAGCAACAAGTCTTGCTTTATTTCTGGTGACAACCCCTTCTGCATCATACTTGTTCTTGTAGATCCACTTTGTGCCAATGATGTTTGTTCCTTCTGGTCTAGAAACTAACTCCCACACTTCATGTTGCTTGAACTGGTTCAATTCATCTTGCATTGCTCCAATCCAGTATTCATCAGTTAGAGCCTCTTTGACATTCTTTGGCTCAACCTTTGACACAAAACAAGAGTTTGAGACAATTTCTTTGGATCTTATAATGACACCACAGTTAGGATCTCCAATGATGAGTTCCTTTGGATGATCTTTCTGAATTCTGATGGAAGGGTCTTTGTTAGCTTCCTCTGGTTCAGACTTTGGTGAAGTAGGGACAGGCACATCATCCTTATCAGACACTTGTGGTGATGTCTCAAACAATGTCTCAACATCATATGGGACATTGTTTTCCTGATGGTGATCATCAACTATGACATTAATAGACTCCATCATAACTTTAGTCCTGGAGTTGAATACTCTATATGCTCTGCTGTTTGTAGAGTATCCCAGAAAAATACCTTCATCACTTTTAGAGTCCATTTTTCTCCTTTGATCACGATCCGTCAGAATATAACATTTGCTACCACATACATGGAAATACTTCACAGTAGGTTTTCTTCCCTTCCACATTTCGTACAGGGTAGAGGATGTTCCCTTTCTCAAGGTGACCCTGTTGTGAACATAGCAGGCTGTATTCATGGCTTCAGCCCAAAAATGCATAGAAAGTTTTTTAGCATGAATCATTGCTCTGGCTGATTCCTGTATAGTTCTGTTTTTCCTTTCCACAACTCCATTTTGTTGAGGAGTTATAGGAGAGGAGAACTCATGATTGATTCCTTCTGAGGAACAAAATTCATCAAACTTTCTATTCTCAAATTCCTTTCCATGATCACTTCTAATTCTGACAATGCAGCCTTCTTTTTCTCTTTGAAGTCTTTTGCATAATTCTTTAAAGACATCAAACACATCATATTTTTCCTTAATGAAGTTTATCTAGGTAAATTTGGAAAAGTCATCCACAACTACATAAGCATATCTTTTTCCACCAAGACTTTTAACTTGCGTAGGCCCCATCAAGTCCATGTGTAACAGCTCCAGTACCTTGGAGGTGGTCAGATGTCTTGACATTGGATGTGACATTCTGGTTTGCTTTCCAACCAGACATTCACCACAGACTCTCCCTTCATCAATATGCAGTCTTGGAATCCCTCTGATAGCCTCCATGGAAATGATCTTTTCGTCCCTCTAAGATGCAGATGACCAAGCTTTTGGTGCCACAGTTTCACCTCCTTTTCATCCTTGGCTGTTGAACACACAGTGGACAGGTTAGTGTTCTCAGATTCCCACAAGTAACAGTTATCCTTTGATCTGACTCTTCTCATTACAACTTCTTGTTTTTCATTGGTCACAATACATTCAGACTTGGTAAAGTTGACCTTGAATCCTGAATCACACAGTTGGCTGATACTTATGAGATTGGCAGTCAAACCCTTCACTAGCAGCACCTCATTTAGGTTTGGAACTCCAGGACAGTCCAAGTTTCTAACACCTTTGATTTCACCTTTAGCTCCATCTCCAAAAGTGGCATAACTGGTAGTATGAGGTTTGACTTCATTTAGGAGATTCTTGATTCCAGTCATATGCCTAGAGCAACCACTGTCAAAGTACCAGTCTTCCTTGGCATAAACTCTAAGGGAAGTGTGAGCTATCAAAGCTGCAGTCTTCTTCTTCCACTGTTGAGTGTATGAGACCTTGTTGGTCTTAGGCTTGACATAAGGAGTCTGATTAGGATATCCATGTAGTCTATAGCAAAAAGGCTTTATGTGTCCAAACCTTCCACAATAATGACATCTCCATCTTTGAAACTTTTTCTTCATGTTTCTTTGATCTTGATGTTGAACCCAATGTTGTGACATCTGCTTTGACATTGGTTTATTAGGTTTATTCCTCTTCTTGTTATCAGCAAATTTCTTTGTAGCCACATAACCTGACCCACACACATTTCCTGCTTTATGTTGTGACATCTGCTTTGACATAGGTTTGCCAGGCCTGTTCTTCTTTTTGTCACCAACAGCTTTCTTTCCAGCCACATATCCTAGACCATGCATATTTCCTGCATTTTGTCCAAGCTGAAGGATTTCCTCCAACTAATCAGTTCCAGTTGTCAGCATCTTGACAGATTTAGTCATCTGATCAAGTTTGGAATTCAATACTATAATTTCACTGTTGAGGTGACTTATAGTAGCAGTATTTTCCTTTTTCTCAGCTTCCAACTTCACATTCTCAGCCTCCAACTTCACAATCAACTTTTTCTGTTTTTCATTCTGCTGACATACTTCACCATTTCTGATACATAGCTTTTTGTAAGTATCAGCAAGTTCCTCAGAGGTCACTTACTCATCACTAGAGTCATTATCAGAATTACATACTCCAGAAAGAGCAGTGACAAGTTTGGCTGATTCCTCTTCTGAGTCACTTCCTGAATCACCATCAGACCAAGTGACAGCCATTCCTTTCTTTTGTTTCTTTCGAAAGGTAGGACATTCAGCTCTAATATGCCCATATCCTTCACATCCATGACACTGGATTCCTCTGCCTTGACTTCCCTTTTCTTCTGACTTGGGTCTTCTGCTGGAGTCATGAGTTCTGCTGATGTCAGATGGAATGTTCTTGACATTTGACCTTGACTTTGGATCAATTCTCTTGATGAGTTTGTTGAACTGTCTTCCAAGCATAGCTATAGCTTCAGATATCTTTTCTTCATCATCCTTCTTGCAATCCTCTTCAGTATTGGATACAAGTGCTATGCTTTTGTTCTTCTTGTCAGCATTTTCACTGATCTCCATCTCAAAAGTCATAAGAGATCCAATAAGTTCTTCAACCTTCAAGGTGCTGATATCTTGAGCTTCCTCTATTGCAGTCACTTTCATTGCAAATCTTTTAGGCAAGGATCTGAGAATCTTTCTCACCAGCTTTTCCTCTGACATCTTTTCCCCCAATGCTCCTGAGGTGTTGGCAATCTCCAAGATATTCATGTGAAACTCATGAATGGTCTCATCTTCCTTCATCTTCAAAATCTCAAATTTGGTAGTGAGCATCTGAAGTCTTGACATCTTCACCTTGGATGTCCCCTCATGAGTAGTTTTGAGAGTGTCCCAAACATCCTTGGCCAGTTCACATTGATGTACTAGTCTGAAGATATTTCTGTCAATTCCATTGAATAAGGCATTCAATGCTTTAGAGTTGCCCAAAGCTAGCTCCTCTTCTTCTTTGCTCCATTCTTCCTCAGGTTTCAGACTGGTAGTCCCATCCTTCTCAAGCTTGGTAGGATGTTTCCATCCGTTGTCAGCAGCTCTCCAAGCTTTAATGTCCAGTGACCTCAAAAAGGCAACCATACGAGGTTTCCGGTAATCATAATTAGATCCATCCGGTATGGGTGGTCTACCTCCAAATCCTCCTTCCTTATCCATACGCGAAACTATTATCCTAGATCTCACCCAAAAATAACGGTGGGGTGCACCTCGATGCCAATTGAAATTAGGGCAGCGGATCGTGATGTCACGAGAATATTATGACACGATGTCGACACTCTGTTAAATAATTCACGATAAATTTAAGCGGGAAAGAACACAATAAATTGTTCACCAGTTCGGTGTATAACTACACCTACATGGAGGCTACCAAGCCGGGAGGAAATTCACTATTAGTAGAATTAATTCGGGAATAAACCAACGGTTTATCTCCTTCACTTAAGACCTACCAATGCAACTTCGATCTAAGTCCTACTTAGACACGAGTTCCTACTCACTCCCCTCAATCACAGTGATAACAACCTATTGATTAATTGAATTGTGAAGACACTCTTCAATAAACTATCTTGATTTTGCTTCAAAGCTTTAATCAAGAGACACAACACTCGTGCTTCAAAGCTTTGGTGATAAACTACCCTTACAACAAATCCTAGTCCAAAGCACTTATCAATTGATAATTGTTTGGCTCACAAGTAACTAGAATTACTCAAATTACAACTGCTAAATCTTCAAAAGCAGGTCAGGCGGCGGAGTAAGGGTTCTTTTCCTATTATATAAGCGATCCGAAACTTCGGTTTGGGCTTCCATAATAATAGCTAGGGTTCACTTAATTAATCCTAAAGACTTGGTCTTTTTAACAACCAATTTAGGTTTAACTAAGATTAACCAATTAGCCACGTGAGCATGTAATCTAATAAACATAGAACATAATAAAACAGCTCAACAAACTTCTTGAAAACTCTCAGGAAAAACAGATTCTGCAGAACAGTAAGTGTCACATAGAATGTCATAACATCGGTTATGACATCAGTCAATCTTCTGCAGAATTCCAGATATTTTGCTTCGGTTACGGTGTACTTAAACATCCTTCTCATGCAGAATTTATCTTCAACTCTGAATGTCATGACATCAATCAAGACATTGTCATATCCTAGTTTTACCAAAAATTAATGCCAACATAAAAACACTTACAAACTCCAACTTTGGCACATTTTTGGCTAAAACAAACTAAGTTATCAGAGTACCCATGCAGCAGAAAAATAAAACTAGTCTAAGTTATTCTAAGCTTAAAAACCAGATCCTAGAGAAGATAAATTCTACCCACAATTTTTCATACAATTTCCCATAATTACTTCTCCCCCTTTTTAGCCACAAAAAGGCCAAAGATACCAGTACAAATGCCCCAAAAGATATAATATATGAATAAGTACCATCAATGTTAAGTGTTACATCCCATCAAAAGAGATACAAATATCCAAAACAGAACAAGGAAATAGTAGAACACAGTTAACATCAGAACAACAAAACAAAGAAACAACAGGATTACAAATCAAGTGCTTTCTTCTCCTGAAGAAACACTGTGGAAAGAGGCATCTTCAGAACTTCCCTCAACACCAGTCATGTGATCAGCATCAGCATCATTGTCAGCATCATCATCACCAGTTAACCCTTCATCCTCAACCTCTGTGTCCTGCTCCTTTTCCAGTTGAGAGATCAGTTCATCAAGGCTTTGCTTTCTTGCTTCAAACTCCTTGAAGGTTGCCTTCAGCACAGCTATGACAGTTGCCTTCTGAGAATTTGCCTTGACATTGATTGTCTCAGCAGATGTCATGACAATGTCTGGGACATGTCTTCCTTGAAAGAGCTTGTAATGGAATCCAAGTGCAGGGGCTCTTTTGCAAACTGTATCTCTTTCAACCAGAATATCAGGATATTGATCCATTATAATTCCACACAGGAGGGAAGGAAAGGCTATTGGTCCCTTGATTGCATAATTGTCATCATGTTTAAGGGTTTGCTCAAATACATAGGTTCCATAGTCAAATTTGGCTTTTGTACCAACTGCAAAGATGAATCTTCCCAGACCAACAGAGATGGTTGACTTGTGGTTTGTTGGAACCCAATTAGCAGCACCTATTTTGTGCAAGATGGCAAATTTTACACTTAATTTGCTGGCAGTGAGCTTTCCTTTCATAGGCCAGTGCTTCATTGCTTAGCAGTGATTGTTTGACAGATTTGATTGTCAGTTTCCTCAAGCTCAGGTTGAGCATCATCTGATCTTCCCAAGTATTTGTTGATCACACTTGGAGAGAACTTCACTTTTCTCCCCCTTACATAAACAATTTTGAAATCAGCTGATCTCCCATCAGCACAACCACTTGACAAGTTCACAATGAACTCCTTCACCAGCACATCATAGCAGTTTGAAAACTTCACAACAATCTTCATTAAACCATCCTCCTGGATAAGATCAATCACCTCCTTGCATTCAAGGGCACTCTTATTCAGTTCCCTTTCTAGAGCAATCCTTTTAAAGCACACATATTTCCATCTGCTGGCATTCTCAGGGTGATGGAAGGAGATGTTATCAATGGCCACTTCAGGAACTTTGGGCAGTTTCCCAAGAGATGGCTTCTTCCTTGGATGAATGTCTGAGACATTCTCCTCAACATTAAAATCAGAGTCTTCATCTTAAGCCCATCTCCATGCTTCTCTCGTTTCCAGAAACGTCTACAGAGCCTAGCGTACGGCTCATTCCCCAGCATCGATCCTTCCAGATGGCATCTTAAGCCCATCTCCGACAGTTCTGCTATCTCGAGTCTAGCGTACGACTCATTCTCCAGTGACGTCTCCAACTTCTCCAAATGGCATCTGTAAGCCCATTCCCGCATCATCACCAACAGCGCGAGTGCAAATTTTCAGGTGTACTCGAGTGTCCAATCATCTTCTACCTCCAGGTCACGAAAGGCGAACATGCCAATCTAACCCTTCCAGTACAAGAAAATTGAACAGGGGCAACTGTCATACCCCAAAATTTTCCCTCCTCTTCCTCAAGATATTTCATACACCCATACTCAAGGATTCCTCAAGGATTGATCAGACAAACCCTCTCCTAGACAATCAACCCAAACTAGGGTTTGACATTTCTCAGATCAAGATGGACTTCCAACATCTCCAACGGTCATCATGCCTCCTCATATGCTTCAAAGATTCTCCATGTCAAGTTTCAAGCCTCACAAGTCAAGTTTCCTCAGACAATTGCTCAGATGGTTGAAAATCAGTTGTATTGGACAAAAACTCAACTGTGGTCAACATACAGTCAAACTTCATGATTTTTGGTCAACATCCTCTTTTTGAAGTTACATTCATCATTTGATCAAGTTTTGATCATGATTCATCAAGAAAACTCAAGATTTGCTCAAAAGTCAAACTTTCTAAATTAGGGTTTCTTAGTGAAAAGTCAACCAAACTTTGACTGGGCATAACTTCTTCATACTTCTCAGAAAGTTTTCCACCACCTCTTGTTTTGAAGGAAATTCAATTATCTACAACTTCATGTCTCACAAGAATGTTCAAAAAATGCTTCATTTGGAAGGTATGGATCAAAACATTACAGGTCCTTTTCAAAGTCAACAAAAGTCAACTTTTTTGTTTTGAAGATATATTAAGCATGGAAACTCCAATTGAGATGAAACCAAAGAGTTTCGTTAGAGGACTCTTAGAGCTTTCTAAAAAGTCCAAGAACACTCAAAAATGTAAAAAATTGAGCAAGATACACCATTCACAAGTTGGGAAATTTTGAAGAAGTGCACAAAGAGAGATACTTGTAAAAATCAAAAATTTTGCAAATGGGCCTAGTTTTTCTTCATTCAAACTTGTTCCTTATACAACTAGGAATATCCAAGCCCAATGCCACGAATTTTTATTTTATTTTTCTATTTAATTTGGATTTTATTCATTTAAATACAAATTAAATTCAAAAATAAGGTATAAAATCAAAATTAATTGCAAATTGATTTTTTCTCTCATCCTTGAGATCCAAGCAACCCAAGAAAGCTGGAAAATTTCGAAACTGATCTTGATATGGCAAGAATTTGATTGAAATTTGATTTTGTACAAAATCAAATATTTTTTTGCATTGATTGATGATTATTTCTTCCTCAAACCCTAACCTAATTCAAAAAAACCGTGCACTTGAAGCAACTTGCAGCCACAATTCTAGCTCGATTCAGTTGATTCCAAGCATTCCATTACATTCCTTGAGGTCTTTAGAATCGATCCAGACCCTTACAACTCTCAAAAACATCAAGAATTGAGAAAACACGATTTGGTTTGTTCTTACTTTTTCAAAAAGCGAATTCTATTTATCATGTATTATTAATGTGTTTTGATGTTTGTTTTGTGTTTAGAACAAAGTTTGCAAGCTATCTGGACAATCGAATTGAGTTTTCATGGCCTGAATTGAAATATGCCATTGTTAGGGTTTTCTGAACCGAATTAGGGCTTCCTTAAATCGGTTAAATTGGACCAAAAGACCACCACCATTTTGTTTAGAATGTGATTTCCAATCGATTCATGTACTCATAACTTATTTATATTATGTGTATGAGATTTTGAGAATTGCAGGGACTATAGCGTCGCACTGAGGCCGACGCAAAATTCCCAGAATTCAAACAAGAATGATGAAGTTCTTGGCGCGTGATTCTGGGCAATCATGGAGCGACACCCGTTTACAATTCATTCGCTCCGGTTTTCAAACACGTGTGCACGCTGGTTCAGTTGGTCAAGGCGTGGGGTTGTGAAGGTAAGGTCACCGGTTCGATTCCTGCAAGGACCAATTCTTTTTGCTTCATTTACAAACTAACATGTTTTTTTATATTTTCATATTTTTCTATTTAATATTTTCCATACATTTTATTTTAACTTTAAATATTTTTATCATGCATTTAAAAACACCAAAAAAATATTTTTATTTTTGCATTATTTTTAGAAAATGTTTATTTAATTTATAAAATTAAAAATATTATTTTTGCATGCATATTTAATTTAATTGTTAATTTACCATTTAAATCACCTTTAATTGATTTTTAATTATTAAATTAACTCCAAAAAATCCCAAAAAATTATTTTAGCATATTAATGTTGTTTCTTGCATGAAATATTTTTCTCATTCAAAAATTATTATTTTTACTAACATTTTCCTCTTATTCGATTTCCTCGTATTTTTTGATTTCTCATCTTTTCACAGGTTATCCCGTTTCGGACGATTTCTTTTTATCGTTTTCTTTTTTCAAATTATGTAATTGCTTATGGGATGTAATAGTTTAATTAGGGCTTTTTATTTTCCGCATTTTAAATTATGTATCTGCCCTAAAGCCATGTAATAGCGTAGAATTTTACTTTCCGCATTTTACTTTCCGCATTTACTTTCCGCACCTATAAATTGTTAGTAACTAGGCGTGTATGGCAAGATAAAATCAGACATAGCTCGCTCTAATTCCCAAGATAAAATACCTAAAATCGACACACTCTTTTCACACATGCACCCCTTAGGGTAATTCTCTCTCGTTGCCTTACGAATTCAAAATGGTCAAGTCCCTCGAACGTAGAGCTATTCTAGCATCGTTGCCTTCAAACAAATCATCATAGTCCCTTCGATAAAAAGATCATAAGACCCACGATGTCGCCTCCGAATACATGATCTTGACCCTCGATTGTCGCCTACGAAAAATGATGATAGTCCCTTCGAATATGCTAGGATACTTCCTACAAGTTGCCTTCTATGACCATCCGATGTCCCTTCGAATGTCCCGCTCACATCCAACTAATGGTATGGATAACGCTATTCTAAAGGAAACGTAAAATAACACGAAAACGACCGATTCTGAGTAGGTAATAAGACTTTTAGTTGCTTGCTCTATCAAAATACTTTTTGCACCTCACACCTTTATCAAAGTTCAAACTCTTTTCAAAAACGAAACATTTCCGAACACTTTGTATACATTCCTACATGAATCATTACAAAGTCAAAGGGAAATGCCTTTTCAAAACATTTTTGTCAAACACACAGAAAGCACAATTTTTAAAGTGATCTAAGAGCAACTAAGAGCCCGTAGATAACTACGGATGGAAAGGGGTGCTAATACCTTCCCTTTTCATAACCTTCTCCCTTACTCAGAATCTAAGGAAGGTCTTTTCTTGTTCTTTTCACCTTCCCTTAATTGGATAAAAGAAAAGTCGGTGGCGACTCTTGCTATCCGCATATTTGCGATACAAAAACTCTCAAAGTCAGTTCACCGTATTACAGAACTGGCGACTCTGCTGGGGACACACCCTAAAGAGAGAACGCCTTAGGGATTTCTAGATCGCTTTTACTGTTTTCTGTATGACTTGCTTGATTTATCTTTAAGGGTTGCTTGGGTATTATATTGTTGGGGGGATCCTACACCCGGATCCGGGTTTCCTTTTAGGTAAGTAGCAATAAATCGTCGCGACCGTTAGACGTATATCGAAACGGTCAACATGATGGCTACGTTAGTGTGACACTTTGGATGTCCTGATACTCTTCATTTCCAAGTTGAGGATAGTATTTGGCTTCTGCGTGGTGTCATCAAGCACTAACTAAACTTTTAGAACCTTAATTGACCCATCTTGGCCATTAGAAGGTAGTGAGATGGCCGGCTTTGGTGCAGACTAAGGTTGGTTGATACTCGATGCTACGCTCATTAAGATCATACTTTTGGGATATTTTCGGTCGACCACTTGGTAGTCGTATTGAAATAAACTCCTACGAGAAAGATCAATGATATGAGATTCCTAGAACCGGGCTACTATTATAAGACAGGATGAACCAACTCAAACTTTTGGTGGGGTAATCACCTATACCTCTTGCAAGCCTTAAACCTAGGCTCATTGTGTGAATTGCTTGTGTGTGCCAACATGACATCATGACATCATTCGCATTGCATATCATTTCTAACTATTTCAAGGACCTAGGGATTTATCTTTGCTCTGTTTTGTAGGGATTATGGCTTCTAGAAAGACTATCCGAATCAACTTCATGGGTATGCCTTCTCAGCTCAAAGAATTGGTTTCAGAAATTCCCGATCATGCTCAATTCATCAAAAGACATGGTTATTTGCTTGACTTGGTTATCTCCGGTTTTGAAGAAGATATGATGCATGTCCTATTCCAGTTGTTTGATCCGAAACACCATTGCTTTACATTCCCAGATTATCAGTTGGTTCCTACCTTGGAAGAGTTCTCTAAGCTACTTGGGGTACCTATTCTTGACTAAATGCCATTCACCGGTTTAGAAAAGGTTCCTAGGTACGAAGACATCGCATCAGCATTACATCTAAAGCGCTCAGACATTGAAGCCAATTGGGAAACCAGAAGTGGAGTTAAGGGTTCACTTGCTAAGTTCTTAATTAAGAAAGCCCGAGAATTCCTTAAAGTTATGAGTTTCCATGCATTTGAAGATATTGTGGCCTTGCTAATCTATGGTTTGGTTCTATTCCCTTACTCGGATCAATTTATAGATGTCAATGCCATCAAGTTGTTTCTCACTCGTAATCCAGTGCCTACTTTACTTGGAGACATCCTACATTCTCTCCACACTCGTACTACTAAGACACAAGGAACTCTCATGTGTTGCATACCGTTACTTTCCAGGTGGTTCATTTCGCACCTTCCTCCATCAGTTTTGAAGAACGAGCAAAGGTTGAAGTGGTCTCAAAGGTTAATGTCACTCTCTCATTCAGATATCCGTTGGAGTCTTTTCTCTCAAAAGGACTTCACATTCATTGAGCGTTATGGAGAATTCCCTAATGTATCACTACTTGGTATAAGGGGAGGTATTACTTATAACCCTTCTTTAGCTCTACGTCAGTTTGGTTTTGCTCGAAGAGATGGTCCGCATGATATGCTTCTCCAAGACATTGTGTTCGACTACAACCACGATCTCCAGAATTACCGACGAAGGTTCATACACGCTTGGGGCATGGTAAAGAAGACCGATACCAAGACTTTGGGCACCAAAACTCCATTCCTTGGGAACCTTACCTCAAATGGGTGCGAGCTCGAGCTCAAAGCCTCATGATGCCATTCACGCCTGTTTTACCAGTAATTATGGAACCTGTTGCTATAGGTGGCGAATCCTATACCGTTCTCCATCCTGACATGCCTACTGATTTGGAAAACGTGAAGAGATCCTGGATTAAGCTTAAAGAAGAAAGGGATACATTTGAAGCTCAGTGTTATGCAAGCGAGAAGAAAGTGCTAGAGTTGACCAAGCTACTTCACGAGGAGCGAAACATCAACGCCTACCTCGAGAGGAAGCGCCCATGGGAGACTTAGAGCTTTAGAATTTTATGCTTTTCTTTTATTGTTTTGAACTATCTTTTGTACTTAAAAAGAAAAAGAATAATAAAAGGTGTACTAATAAATGTTTGTTCGTGCTTGTTTAACAAATTTAAATGTCTAAGGTCCTTGAAAACATTGCATTGCATTCGCATAAACATTGCATATCATAGCATAACATTGCATAACAGGTACATTGAAGATTGGTTTTCTCATTCTCTCGCTATTTATTTTAGCAGAAATGGCTCTTGAACAGTCTGTCAAAGATCTCTAGGCTCAGAATGCTCAGTTTCAGCAGATGTTCACTAGCTTGGTCCAAGGCCAAGAAGATCTGAAGAAGCTCATCAACAGAAAGAAGAAGGTCGTCGGTCTCCTCAACATGGGCAGACGCTATAAGGGTGGTCCTAAAGTGGTCAGCCAGATAGAGCTCTCTGAAGGAAGTGTCAAGAATGAGGGGAGTGCCAAGGGTGATGACGAAGGCAGTCAGCCTGAGCCTGAAAAAGACTATGATATTGGCCAATACTCTGATGAAGATGACAAGTAAAAGCAACTTGAAGACCGTCTGAATGCTGTGGAAAATCTGAAAATGTCCGGGCTGAATTTTGATGATCTGAGTCTTGTCCCTGGTGTGGTGATTCCTCCCAAGTTCAAAGTTCCTACTTTTGCCAAGTATGATGGCATTTCTTGTCCGAAGCTGCATTTGAAATCCTATGGTCAGAAGATCAACCCCCACACTGATGACAGAAATTTGTGGATGCATTATTTCCAAGAGAGTTTGTCCGGAACTCAATTGGAATGGTATTATCAGCTAGAGAATGACCAAATCCGTACTTGGAGTGACTTAGCAGATGCTTTCTACAGACAGTATGAGTACAATGTTGAATTGACACCCACTCGCATGCAACTACAGAGCATGTCTATGGGTCGTGATGAGAAGTTCAAAGAGTATGCTCAGAAGTGGAGAGATCTAGCAGGCAGAGTAATCAGCACGAAGATTTATTCTGATCCCCTTCTTATTATCAACAGCAACTGCAGAGTCTAGCGTACGACTCAGTTGCCCTGGATGGCATCTTAAGCCCATCTCCGACAATTTATCAACATTTCTCCATTTTCAGAATGCTGCATATTTGGTTAAAAATCAATACAAACCAACAACTTCATTCAAAGATGAGCACGAAGTCTAACGTACGACTCCCTCCGGATGGCATCTTAAGCCCATCTCCATGCTCCTTCCACTTCTAGAAACGTCTACAGAGCCTAGCATACGGCTCAATCCCCAGCATCGGTCTCTCCAGATGGCATCTTAAGCCCATCCCCGTCAATTCTCCTATCGACATTCTCGAGTCTAGCGTATGACTCATTCCCCAGCGAAGTCTCCAACTTCTCCAAATGGCATCTGTAAGCCCATTCCCGCATCATCCACCAACAGCGAGTGCAAATTTTCAGGTGTACTCGAGTGTTCAATCATCTTCTACCTTCAGGTCACGAAAGGCACGCATGCCAATCTAACCCTTCCAGTACAAGAAGATTGAACAGGGGCAGCTGTCATACCCCAAAATTTGCCCTCCATCTTCTCAAGACATTTCATACATCCATGCTCAAGGATTCCTCAAGAGTTGATCAGACAAACCCTCTCCTAGACAATCAACCCAAACTAGGGTTTGGCAATTCTCTGCTCCAGATGGACTTCCAACATCTCCAATGGTCTTCATGCCTCCTCATATGCTTCAAAGATTCTCCATGTCAAGTTTCAAGCCTCACAGGTCAAATTTCCTCACACAATTGCTCAGATGGTTGAAAATCAGTTGTATTGGACAAAAAGTCAACTGTGGTCAACATACAGTCAAACTTCATATTTTTTGGTCAACATCCTCATTTTGAAGTTACATTCATAATTTGATCAAGGGTTGATCATGATTCATCAAGAAAACTCAAGATTTGCTCAAAAGTCAAACTTTCTAAATTAGGGTTTCTAGGTGAAAAGTCAATCGAACTTTAGCGATCATAACTTCTTCATACTTTCTCAGAAATTTTTCCACCACCTCTTGTTTTGAAGGAAATTCAATTCTCTACAACTTCATGTCTCACAAGAATGTCCAAAAAATGCTTCATTTGAGAGGAATGGCTCAAAACATTACAGGTCCTTTTCAAAGTCAACAAAAAGTCAACTTTTTGTTTTGAGGATATATTGAGCATGGAAACTCCAATTGAGATGAGACCAAAAGGGTTGGTTAGAGGACTCTTAGAGCTTTCCAAAACGTCCAAGAACACTCAAAAATGTGGAAAATTGAGCAAGATACACTATTCAGAAGTTGGGCAATTTTGGACAATTGCACAAAAGGACATTTTGGTCAAAATACAAAATTTTCCAAATGGGCCTAAAACCTTGTGATCCAAACTTGTTCATGACATTATTCTTGACCCATAAATGCTTGGCCATGGCAATTTTCTATTTTATTAATTTATTTTTGAATTTTAGAACATTTAATTCAAAATTAAATTATATAAAATATGAAAATAATGTATTTTTCCAAAAGGGCTGATTTTATACCAAACTTGAGGACCAAGGAAGCCCAAAACACTTGCCAAATTCGTGCATGATCATGCATTGAAGAGGAAATCAAATTTCTTTCAAAAAATTGATTTTTATTTGGAAAATATTGAATGCTCCAAATCAAATTTTTTTTCACTCTTTTTCCTCTCTCAAACTCTTCTATAAATACTCAGCAAGTACACAAGCCAAAGGGACGAAAACCCTAGCTCAAAGCATAACCCTTATTCTTGCAAAAATTTTCAAGAAACTTGAAAAATCGTGTTTCAAAATCCAGCCACTTTCAGCCTTCAAAAACCATTCCATCGTGCTCAGAGGGTAAGTTTGAGTAAGAATACATTATTGTCATTGATCAAACCATCCAGAATCGATGCATATACATACATACATATTCAAAACTTTTTGATTTTTGCATTTTATTATCCTGCGTGCTTTAATCGTTTCTAATGATTTAAATGTGTTCATGAGGTTTTACTTGACTGATCTGGGCAATCGTTTGAGAGGTTGAACGTAAGAATCGTGTATGGCCATGTTTAGGGTTTCCGAGCTGTGATGCTTCGAACCGGCCTGTACAGGCCGATTCAGTTAAAACTGATGCCATCAATGGACTCAGAAGGTCCGATTTAGGTGGACAAGGTCTTCCTTTTCCTTTTATTCGCGTTATTTTGCAGGTTTGAACGTCGAACTCACCGGAGAAGACGACCGGAGCTAGGGCTCCGGCGTCGTTGACATTGGCTTGACCGGTGTGTGCATGCGTGGCGCGATCCAGTGTTCTGATTCGTTCGTTTGAATTAATCGGGGTCCACCAGCTGACTGTGTTCTTGACTTCATCAGGCAGTGACGCGTGTGCACTCATGATCCCACGTTTTCGTTCCATGACAACAAGTACAAGCTGGCGTAGTGGTAAAGGCTCTCACTGTGCAAGGATACTCTCCCATGTCCTGAGTTCGATCCTCACTGGCACCGGTTTTGCTTTCTTTTTTACAAACTCAAACTTTTTACTATTTTTCTATTTTCTAATTTATTTAATATTTTGCATATCATTTTAATTCTTTTCATATTTTTATTTATGCATTAAAAATCATCAAAATATTTTTTCCTTTTGCTTTTATTTTCAGAAAATACTTATTTAATTTATAAAATTAAAAAATATAATTTTGCATGCATATTTATTTTTATTCATAATTTAGCATTTAAATCAATCTTAATTGTATTTTAATTATTAAATTGCATTCAAAAAATCCAAAAAAATTATTTTAGCATATTTATGTTATTTCCAGCATGTCATATTTTTCCCAATTAAAAATTTGCATTTTTACTAATATTTTCCTCTTATTCGATTTCATCATATTTTCCGATTTCTCTTATCTTTTCACAGGTTATTCCGTTTCAGACGGTTTCTTTTACTGTTTTTATTTTTCCAATAATGTAACTGTTCACGGGATGTAATAGTTTAAATTAGGGTTTTATTTTCCGCAAGTTTAAATTATGTATCTGCCCCAAAGCCATGTAATAGCGTAGGACATTTATCTTTCCGCATCTTTACATTTCCGCATTTTAATTTCCGCACCTATAAACTGCTAGTAATTAGGCATGTATGGCAAGACTAAAATCAACATAGCCCACTAATTTTCAAGAGATAAAATATCTGAAATCAACACACTCTTTCACACATGCACCCCTTAGGGTAATTCTCTCTCGTTGCCTTTCGATTTCAAATGGTCAAGTCCCTCGAACGTAGAGGTATTCTAGCACCGTTGCCTTCAAACAAATCATCATAGTCCCTTCGATACAAAGATCATAAGACCCACGATGTTGCCTCCGAATACATGATCTTGACCCTCGATTGTCGCCTACGAAAAATGATGATAGTCCCTTCAAATGTGCTAGGATACTTCCTACAAGTTGCCTTCTATGACCATCCGATGTCCCTTCGAATGTCCCGCTTACGTCCAACGAATAAGGTTACCTACCAACTAATGGTATGGATAGCACTATTCTAAAGGAACGTAAAATAACATGAAAACGACCAATTCTGAGTAGGTAATAAGACTTTTAGTTGCTTGCTCTATCAAATACTTTTCACACCTCACACTTTTGTCAAAGTTCAAACTCTTTTCAAAACGAAACATTTCCGAACACTTTGTATACATTCCTACATGAATCATTACAAAGTCAAAACGAAATGCCTTTTCAAAACATCTTTTTTCAAACACACAGAAAGCACAATTTAAAGTGATCTAAGAGCAACTAAGAGCCCGTAGATAACTACGGATGGAAAGGGGTGCTAATACCTTCCCTTTTCATAACCTTCTCCCTTACTCAGGAATCTAACAAAGGTCTTTTTCTGTACTTTTACCTTCCCTTAATTGGATAAAAATAAAAGTCGGTGGCGACTCTTGCTATCCGCACATTTGCGATACAAAAATCCTACAAAGTCAGTTCACCGTATTACACTATGCTATTTCTAAATATGACTTCGATAATCTGATCTACCAAGCCGAAGACGAAGGTGAGGAAGATTGTGAAGTTCTGGGAGAACTTGTCGACTGATACAGCAAGAAGAGCGAGTTATACAGCCACACGAAGAGCAAGTCGAGGTTGTGAATTTGGGTACTGATGAAGACAAAAAAGAGATCAAGATAGGAGCGGGTCTTGAGAATAGTGTTAAAGAAAGATTGGTTCAGATGCTACGAGACTACATTGAGGTCTTTGCTTGGTCATACGAAGACATGCCAGGTTTGGACATTGATATTGTGGTACACCGATTGCCGACAAAAGAAGGTTTTCTCGGTGAAAGCGAAGGTTCGTCACATGCGTCCTGAGATGTCAGAGAAAATCAAAGCCGAAGTTATAAAGCAGTTCAACGCTGGTTTCTTAGCTGTTACTTCTTATCCACAATGGGTTGCTAATGTAGTGCCTGTGCCCAAGAAGGATGGCAAGGTACGAATGTGTGTGGATTACAGAGATCGAACAAAGCGAGTCAGAAGACGATTTTCCACTTCCTCATATTGATGTTACGGTTGACAACACCACTCGGATAAGGTTTTCTCCTTCATGGATGGTTTCTCGGTTACAATCGGATCAAAATGGCTCCAAGACATGGAGAAGACTACTTTCATTACACAGTGGGGCACCTTCTGCTACAAGGTTATGCCGTTCGGACTAAAGAACGCGGGCGCCACTTATCAACGTGCTATGGTGACATTATTTCATGACATGATTCATCACGAGATAGAGGTCTCGTCGGCGACATGATAGCTCGATCCGCACGGAGGAAGAACATCTTGATCATTTGCGTAAACTGTTTGATAGATTGAAGACGGTGAGACTTAATCTTAACAAGTGCACCTTTGGAGTCAGATCCGGTAAGCTCCTAGGGTTTGTTGTCAGTGGTAAAGGTATTGAGGTTGACCCCGCTAAGGTTAAATCCATTCAAGAGATGCCAACTCCCCGCACCGAGAAGGAAGTCAGAGGTTTCCTGGGCCGATTGAATTACATTTCCAGATTCGTTGCACATCTAACTGCTACTTGTGAGCCAATCTTGGTTGCTTAAGAAAGATTAAGTGGTAGAATGGGCAGCGATTGCGGATCGCTTTTGACAAAATCAAGGAGTACCCAGAATCCTCCTATCCCGATGCCGCCCCGAAGGAAGACCTCTTATCATGTACTTGGCGGTGTTAGAGAATTCAATGGGGTGTGTGTTGGGGTAACATGACGAGTCCGGTCGAAAAGAGCATGCAATATACTACCTTAGCAAAAGTTTACCGACGTGAAACAAGATACTCACACGAGAAAACTTGCAACTTTAACTTGGGCTGCTCGCCGATTAAGGCGATACATGTTGACTCACACTACCTTGTTGATTTCTAAGATGGATCCGATAAAATACATATTTGAGAAACCACTCTCTCGGAAGAATAGCAAGATGGCAAATGATCTTGACCGAATCGACATCCGGTACACTTCTCGAGAAAGAGATCAAAGGAAGTGTAGTAGCCGATCATTTGGCTCATCAAGCTGTAGATGACTATCAGTCTATGCAGTTCGAATTTCCAGATGAAGATGTTTTGCTAGTTACAGATTGTGAAGAACCAGGCCCAGACGAAGGACCTGAACAAGGATCCCGATGGACTATGGTCTTTGATGGAGCCTCAAACGCACTTGGCAATGGCATTGGCGCCATCATTACATCCCCTGCAGGCGGACACACGCCATTCACCGCCAGACTTTGTTTCAGCTGCACTAACAACATGGCCGAATACGAAGCGTGCATCATGGGTATTAAAGTTGCTATTGACCTAAGAATCAAGTTCTTGCAAGTGTATGGAGACTCAGCTTTGGTGATCAGTCAGATTAAAGGCGAGTTGGATACGAAGCATCCAAATCTTATTCTATATCGAGAGCATGTTCTGAGTTTGATCCCCTACTTCGAAGAGATTACTTTTGATCACATTCCACGAGAAGAGAATCAGTTGGCAGACGCGTTAGCTACTATGTCGTCTATGTTCAAGGGAAGATGGGACAACGAGGCTCCCCAGATCATCATTGAGAGGTTTGACGAACCAGCATACTGTTATGAGCTTGATACAGAAGAGAAACCTTGGTACTATGACGTGAAGAGATATCTTGAGACTCAGGAATATCCCGCAGGGGCATCTGTCAACGATAAAAAGTTCTTGAGAAGATTTGCATCCAAATTCTTCCTCAGCAACGGCATCTTATACAAACGCAATCACGATTTGTGCTTACTTCGCTGTGTAGACCGGAAAAAAGTGGAACATATCATGGAAGAGTTACACGAAGGCGCATTTGGTACCCACTCCAGTGGACACACCATGGCTAAGAAGATTACGAGCGGCTATTATTGGTCCACCATGGAAGCGGTTGTCACCCGCTCGATCTTGTCACAAATGCCGTTCGCCGACAAAGTGCATACCTCCGTACCTGAATATTCTAACAGCTCTTTGGCCTTTTGCAATGTGGGGCATTGACATGATCGGAGAAATCAAGCCCACAGCTTCCAACGGACATCGTTTCATCCTTGTGGCAATTGACTATTTCACCAAGTGGGTAGAAGTAGCCTCGTTTGCATCTGTTACCAAGAATGTTGTGGCTCGATTCATCAAGCATAATCTTATTTGTCGATATGGTACTCCCGAAAGGATTATCACAGATAACGGCTCTAATCTCAACAATAAGATGATCGCTGAACTCTGCACGCAGTTCAACATCAAGCATCATAACTCTTCTCCGTATCGGCCTAAGATGAATGGCGCAGTGGAAGCCGCCAACAAGAATATCAAGAAGATTATACAGAAGATTACAGTAACTTACAAAGATTGGCATGAGATGTTACCATTTGCTCTTCATGGTTATCGCACTACAGTACGGACATCAACAGGGGCAACCCCCTTCTCCCTTGTATATGGTATGGAAGCATTCCTACCCGTCGAGGTTCAGATACCCTCAGCCAGAGTCCTCCAAGACACAGAGTTAGGCGAAGACGATTGGGTCCAGACTCGCCTTGACCAGATTAACTTGATTGATAAGAAACGACTCGCGTCCATCTGCCACGGACAGATCTATCAGAAACAAATGATCAGAGCATTTAACAAGAAGGTCAAGCACCGAGTTTACCATGTCGGTGATCTAGTAGTCAAGCGCATCATTCTTCCACAAGGTGATCCCAGGGGCAAGTGGACTCCCACCTATGAGGGACCATTTGTAGTCAAGACAATATTTTTCGGTGGAGCTATGATACTTAGCACCATGGATGGTGAAGACTTCCCACACCCTGTGAACGCAGACATAGTCAAAAAATACTACGCATAAAAGAGACCCGCTAGGTCGGTGACCTAGGCAAAAATAAGGGCATCTGGTGAACCAAAGGGTTCGGGCAAAAGTTAAGGATATATACAAAACATGTACACCGCAAGTCGAAAACAAAAGGCGGCTTGGGCAAAAAGGTATCCGGTGGGCGAAAACCGAAAGGCGGTCTAGGAAAAAATTAGGGATTTAAGCGTACGAATGTCTCGTCCAGATCACCTACTTACAGACTACTATCAGCATTCAAATGGCGAAGATCAATCCACTCACTTTCTACTAACAGCAAGGAGATGAGATAGTTGAAATATATGAGTACTAGCATAGTTGGAACTTAACGAGATTGTTTCCGCATAGCTTTTTACTTTTCTCGTGTACAAACTACTTAGCCATACGCCACATTTCAAATAAATACGAGTTCTTTCTCTTTACAATTTTTGTTGTTTGTTATTTGCATAAAGTCCAACGTTTGTTTTGAATGATTATATGCATCTAACAATAAAAATCTGTTCACAAACATGCGAAAAGTAAACATAACAAAGGTAATTACTACAGGCTCCAGGAATTGAGATGACGACGAAAGTCACCAAAACACTCCCCTGCAGAGCATTGATCCCCACAGAGGTGTCACTCACCACAAACCTTCCCCAACGGAGTAAGCGTCGGTCCCCAAGCAGTGGTTCCACTCATCTTAACCGGATTACACCTGTCTTCAAGCAGTAACATCTTATCCCCAGCCGAGGTATTTGTCCCCAACAAGATATCTCTCAACAGTTCCCCTTTTCTCCAGCAGCAGTGTCCAGACCTGAAACTTGGTCAGATAGTGCATCGGAGGAAACCTACACCTTTTATTCCCCAGTCAAAGATTACAACGGGCTCCAGATTCTTCTAACCCGATCTCCCGGAAACAACCAAATACTCTCCAGCAGGATTTACACACAAAATCCCCGGTAGAGTATCTCCAAAATTCTCCCCAACAGGGTCTACACACAAGATCCTCGACAGCGTACCTCTATCGTTCTCAACAATATCTGGGCTCAAGACTTGGTCAGATAGTGCACCGGAGAAATCAAAGTTTTCTTTCTTCTCAGGGTTTCCATCCATTCTGTCCCCAAACAGAAGACAGAAATCCTCAGGCAGAACATCTGCATCTTCTTCAAGATGGATATGTTTTGAAATACCACAACATCTATCATTCATACATTTCTCATATATGCATATGTCATTCACATACATTGTCATGCATCATACTTTGCATAAGACTAACAAATATTCTATCAAAGTTTCTCTTGTTTTCTCCAAAACAGGTGAAAATCACTTTTGACGCAAACTGGTCCAGGATTAAGACCCAAATCCAGACGGGAAAACTATCTGAATGACCGCCCTAGTTGTCCTCCGACAACTGGTCCAGGATTAAGACCCGAATCCAGACGGGAAAACTATCTGAAAGACCGCCCTAGTTGTCCTCCGACAACTGGTCCAGATTAAGACCGAATCAGACGGAAAACTATCCGAAAGACCGCCCTAGTTGTCCTCCGACAACTGATCCAGGATTAAGACCCGAAGCCAGACGGGAAAACCTTATCCGAACGATCACAAGTTATCCTCCGATAACAGGCAGTGGACCAACACCCGATGCACAACAGAGAAGATATCCACATGTTACCAGCTACTATCCTCTCAGAGTAATCAGCACGGAGATGTATTCCGACTTCCTCTTATTATCAACAGCAACCACAGAGTCTGGCGAACGACTCAGTTGCCTTGGACGACATCTTAAGCCCATCTCCGACTACTTGTCAACATTTCTCCACTTTCAGAATGCTGCATATTTGGTTAAAAATCAATACAAACCAATAACTTCATTCAAAGATGAGCACGAAGTCTAACATACGACTCCCTCCGGATGGCATCTTAAGCCCATCTCCATGCTTCTCTCGTTTCCAGAAACGTCTACAGAGCCTAGCGTACGGCTCATTCCCCAACATCGATCCTTCCAGATGGCATCTTAAGCCCATCTCCGTGAAAAGTCAACCAAACTTTCTAAATTAGGGTTTCTCAGTGAAAAGTCAACCAAACTTTGACTGACCATACCTTCTTCATACTCTCTCAGAAATTTTTCCACCACCTCTTGTTTTGAAGGAAATTCAATTCTCTACAACTTCATGTCTCACAAGAATGTTCAAAAAATGCTTCATTTGGAAGGTATGGATCAAAACATTACAGGTCCTTTTCAAAGTCAACAAAAGTCAACTTTTTGTTTTGAAGATATATTGAGCATGGAAACTCCAATTGAGATGAAACCAAAGAGGTTGGTTAAAGGACTCTTAGATATTTCCAAAAAGTCCAAGAACACTCAAAAATGTGGAAAATTGAGCAAGAAACACCATTCACAAGTTGGGCAATTTTAGAGAAGTGCACAAAGAGAGATACTTGTAAAAATCAAAATTTTTGCAAATGGGCCTAGTTTTTCTTCATTCAAACTTGTTCCTTATACAACTAGGAATATCCAAGCCCAATGACACGAATTTTTATTTTATTTTTCTATTTAATTTGGATTTTATTCATTTAAATAAAAATTAAATTCAAAAGTAAGGTATAAAATCAAAATTAATTGCAAATTGATTTTTTCTCTCATCCTTGAGATCCAAGCAACCCAAGAAAGCTAGCAAATTTCGAAATTGATCTTGATATGGCAAGAATTTGATTGAAATTGATCAAAAAAGATGAAATTTGATTTTGTACAAAATCAAATATTTTTTTGCTTTGATTGATGATTATTTCTTCCTCAAATCAGCTCCAATTCCATCCAATATAAATATACAAGGCATAGCATATGAATTAGAACAGAAAAATTGCTTGGAGAAACCCTAACCTAATTCAAAAAAACGTGCACTTGAAGCAACTTGCAGCCACAATTCTAGCTCGATTCAGTTGATTCCAAGCATTCCATTGCATTCCTTGAGGTCTTTAGAATCGATCCAGACCCTTACAACTCTCAAAAACATCAAGAATTGAGAAAACATGATTTGGTTTGTTCTTACTTTTTCAAAAATTGAATTCTATTTATCATGCATTATTAATGTGTTTTGATGTTTGTTTTGTGTTTAGAACAAAGTTTGCAAGCTATCTGGACAATCGAATTGAGTTTTCATGGCCTAAATCGAAATATGTCATTGTTAGGGTTTTCTGAACCGAATTAGGGCTTCCTTAAATCGGTTAAATTGGACCAAAAGACCACCACCATTGTGTTTAGAATGTGATTTCCAATCGATTCATGTACTCACAACTCATTTATATTATGTGTATGAGATTTTGAGAATTGCAGGGACTATAGCGTCGCACTGAGGCCGACACAAAATTCCCAGAATTCAAACGAGAACGATGAAGTTCTTGGCGCGTGATTCTGGGCAATCATGGAGCGACACCCGTTTACAATTCATTCGCTCCGATTTTCAAACACGTGTGCACGCTGGTTCAGTTGGTCAAGGCGTGGGGTTGTGAAGGCAAGCTCACCGGTTCGATTCCTGCAAGGACCAATTCTTTTTGCTTCATTTACAAACTAACATGTTTTTTTATATTTTCATATTTTTCTATTTAATATTTTCCATGCATTTTATTTTAACTTTAAATATTTTTATCATGCATTTAAAAACACCAAAAAAATATTTTTCTTTTTGCATTATTTTCAGAAAATGTTTATTTAATTTATAAAATTAAAAATATTATTTTTGCATGCATATTTAATTTAATTGTTAATTTACCATTTAAATCACCTTTAATTAATTTTTAATTATTAAATTAACTCCAAAATATCCCAAAAAATCATTTTAGCATATTAATGTTGTTTCTTGCATGAAATATTTTTCTCATTCAAAAATTATTATTTTTACTAACATTTTCCTCTTATTCGATTTCCTTGTATTTTCCGATTTCTCATCTTTTCACAGGTTATCCCGTTTCGGACGATTTCTTTTTATCGTTTTCTTTTTTCAAATAATGTAATTGCTTATGGGATGTAATAGTTTAATTAGGGCTTTTTATTTTCCGCATTTTAAATTATGTATCTGCCCCAAAGCCATGTAATAGCGTAGGATTTTACTTTCCGAATTTTACTTTCTGCATTTACTTTCCGCACCTATAAATTGTTAGTAACTAGGCGTGTATGGCAAGATAAAATCAGACATAGCTCGCTCGAATTCCCAAGATAAAATACCTGAAATCGACACACTCTTTTCACACATGCACCCCTTAGGGTAATTCTCTCTCGTTGCCTTACGAATTCAAAATGGTCAAGTCCCTCGAACGTAGAGGTATTCTAGCACCGTTGCCTTCAAACAAATCATCATACTCCCTTCGATACAAAGATCATAAGACCCACGATGTCGCCTCTGAATACATGATCTTGACCCTCGATTGTCGCCTACGAAAAATGATGATAGTCCCTTCGAATGTGCTAGGATACTTCCTACAAGTTGCCTTCTATGACCATCCGATGTCCCTTCGAATGTCCCGCTCACATCCAACGAATGGAGTTACCTACCAACTAATGGTATGGATAACGCTATTCTAAAGGAAACGTAAAATAACACGAAAACGAACGATTCTGAGTAGGTAATAAGACTTTTAGTTGCTTGCTCTATAAAAATACTTTTTGCACCTCACACCTTTATCAAAGTTCAAACTCTTTTCAAAAACGAAACATTTTCGAACACTTTGTATACATTCCTACATGAATCATTACAAAGTCAAAGCGAAATGCCTTTTCAAAACATTTTTGTCAAACACACAGAAAACACAATTTTTAAAGTGATCTAAGAGAAACTAAGAGCCCGTAGATAACTACGGATGGAAAGGGGTGCTAATACCTTCCCTTTTCATAACCTTCTCCCTTACTCAGAATCTAACGAAGGTCTTTTGCTGTTCTTTTCACCTTCCTTTAATTGGATAAAAGAAAAGTCGGTGGCGACTCTTGCTATTCGCACATTTGCGATACAAAAACTCTCAAAGTCAGTTCACCGTATTACAGTACCACCAACAGTCTTCACCCTACTCTTCCCTTTAGAGGGTTCAGCCACCTTTTCTTTAAGGACTCTGAGAGACAGCCTGTTTCCCTTTCCTTTTCATCATCCTCTTAGCAATGCTTGGATTGACATTAGCAATGAGGTCATTATCAGAGAACTCTTTATCCAAGTCAATGACAGGGGGTTCAGAATCTTTAACTGGAGAGTTTTCCAAGTTATCATCAACAGGTTTCTCTGGAGTTTTTTCTAGAATACTATCAGAGATATCATCAGCAGGATTCACAGGGTACTTGTCAGCAACACACTTTTCTGGGGATTCTTCAAGAATTCCATCAGAAATGTCATCTTCATTAACCATAGGGGGCTCATTAGTGGTATTATCAACACAAACTTCAGGGATTTTATCAGAGGTATCAACAGCATCCTTTACAAGGGAATCAACTGATGGGTCAGTAACAGGATTCACAGGGGTTTTCTTGACATGATCATCAGATGTCTTGACATTCTCTGAGACATCTGGTTCAGCAGCTAAACTAGGGCTAGCAGATTTTTGACTTAAAGGGACAGAAACCCCAGGCACAGAGTGGTTTTCATTCAAGATCCTGGTTATTATCCTAGCAATGGCTTCGTGGACATACCTAGAACCTTCCCTGTTTGCTATTTCAGGAGGAACAGAGGAAGTTGGTTCAGAAGTCATACCAGAAGGTGATGCTTGAGGCCTTCATGCATTCCTGGTGCGAAGTTTCTTGACCCTCTCAGGATCAGTGGCCATTGCACGTAGTGGGGTAACCTTCAGTGCTTCAGTCTGCATGGCTTCAGCATTTTCCCTAATCTCAGACATGGTGGGAGATGAAGAGCCAGATTCTTGAGATGATGAAGAGGATGAAGACATATTTTGCTGAGACAATTTGAGGGAATGGGAACGAGATTGATAGAGAGTTTGAGAGTATCTTTTGAAAGAATGGAATGTGATACTTTCAAATGAAGAAACTGTTATATGTATAAGTCTCTTCCTATTCTTGGACCTTTTAAAAATAAGAGGAAAATAATTAAATGACCCACTTATAATTAATTGAAATAAAAAGTCTCTTCCATCTGCTGAAATAGAGATTCCAGTCACGATATGGATTTATAACTTAGGATTTGTTTTATTATTTATCGGATATTTCATATAATTTATTACTTTTAACTAAATCATGCATATTATTTGTTTTGTTATGTAGTATTTTGATGAACACAAGTGTGCATATTACAAGAAACTTCAATTGGAAGGACTCAAAGAGGAATTGTGTCAATATTTTATTGAGTAAAGAATCCTATAAGGTATGAATACATTATTGTGTAAAAATGGTTATGAATACATTATTGTGTGTATATAATATTGACCGTGTTATTATGCTCATATCTTGTAGGATCAAGACCTTGAATATATATGTACATTAAGACTGATTTAGTTATTGTTATATAGCTGATTTTGTTAAGGTTGATTTTGGTTATGTTAAAAATATGTTAATTGAATTACAGTGGTGTATATATATTTTGGATAACAATGGTATATAATGGTATTTGTATATAATAGTTAAATTTTGTATTTGGATAACAATTGTATATAATGGTATTTGTATTAAGATTGTAAAATACCGATTTATGAATTAGAGGTTTATGAAATAATGCTGCAACAAATGTAGGTTTAAAAATTATTTAAATTATTTATTTTTCAGTAAAAAACCTATGAAAGCGCTTTTAGGTCAAAAATGCTGCCTTAGGCCACCTATGAGAGCGCTTTTTGAGTAAAAGCGCTTAAGGTATACCTATGAAAGCGCTTTTAAAAACGCTTTCATAGGTAGGCCTAAGGCAGCGTTTTTACCCAAAAGCGCTTTCATATATGGCCTAAGGCAACGCTTTTACTGAAAAAGCGCTTTCTTAGGGTGCCTACAGAATGCATTAAAGACATTCTAAAGTAGGCCTAAGAAAGCGTCTTTCCAGAAAAAAGCGCTACCTTAGTCCTACCTATGAAAGCCCTTTTTAGTGAAAAGCGTTTTCATAGGTAGACCTACGAAATCGTTTTTCCCTACACAAAAAGCGCTACTAAAACTTATAGTAGCGCCACCTACGAAAGCGCTTTTAAGCGCTTTTAAAGCCCAAAAAAGCGCTTTCATAGGTCTTTTATGGCATAGTGGGATAAACACGTCGCCAATTACACAGGGGATTATCCCCTCGCTAAATGTCCAATATAATTTATCAATCTGCACTTTGTAGACATAGGGACAGGTGGGCGCAGGCTAGGTGTGCATTTTGGTCTGCAATGCGTCATTGTTTTTACCAGGGATTTATCCCGTTGCAAAATGCAGATTCTATATTTATTATAACAGTTACCCGCGAGCTTTTCCCGTGGCAAATTACAAAACATTTTTAAAAAAAAAAATTTTAACCTAAAATAAAACAAATAATAATAATATAATAGTTATAATATAATTAATATATAATTAATATAATAAATATAAATTTATATAATAATTAAAATTTAAATTTAAAACACATTAAAATTTATTCAAATTACAATAAAAATTTATAAATTCAAAATACTTAAAATAATATTTCATACAAATTAAAAAATTCTAAGTGTTCAAACTAATTATGTTATTATTCTTCAAAAGTATTTCAAAAAATTATGTTTGGTCCTATAATTTTTGAACATTGTACTTATTTTAAAAAGTTATGTCTCTTTTCAAAAAATTTATGTACACACTATATATACATTATATGTATTTATCTCTTTATTAAAAAAAAAATTTGTCCTATAATTTTTGAACATTATACATATTTCAAAACATTATGCTAATTAATTTATTCATAAAAATTTATATATTTCAAATATATATACTATTTATCATAAAAATATATATTTTCAAAAAATACATAAACACATTTCAATAAAATTATAAATCCTCTATATACATATTATTTTAAAAATAAAATTATTTTAACAATTATACCTATTTTAAAATATTCAAACACATTTAAGAAAAAACATATATATGAAAATTATATATATATATATATATATAATTAATTAATTAATTTTGAAAATAAAAAATGCATTATTTATATATACTAAATCTACTATTTAATCATTTATATGCAAAAAAATATGAAGCATTGGAGAATTAGGTTAAGAATTGGGGATGCAGATGAAGATTTAAAGAGATGGAAGAATAAGTTGAGAGAGGGAGTTATATTTGAGTGGTTGATTGAAGAAACAGATAGTGTAACAAATATAGTGATTAGAGTGGTGAGCAATTAATGATGAAGCGATTGGCGAGGGACATCCCCTCTGATAAAAACGAGAATATTTAGCGAGAGGTGCCCTGTTGAAGCGGTAAAGCGGAAAGCAAAGAGTTGGTATTATTTTTATCGGGTGATATATACCAGTTAGATTATGTCGTATCATGTCCACGGAGATTGGTTATTGATTCGTCGTTCGACAATTCTAACGTTAATGAGTTTGGGATTAAAAGAGTTAAAAATAAAAGACAAAAAGTAAATGAACAAAAACTATAGAGGATAGACAGCTTGTCTGGAACGAATGCACACTATCCGCCACAGACTTAAATCTTCTGCCATGTCATACTCGGCCTGCGATACTCCTCTGTGTCATCACATACCTCTCACAATCTAAGCTATTTCTAACCCAAATTGAGATTCCTCCCGAATCACCTCAATATCCATTTCTGGTATACTTCGACGACCAGAAGTCAACTGTGTCACCTCCATACCCATCCCTGGCATACTTCACCGACACAGAGGCATTAAGATCATATACTCTATAGTGAATGTCACATCTAAACCTATTTCTAGCATTTAGAAACTAACAGATAACCATCCTAGGTAAGAATCTACACAGTCTATCTCTAGCAAGCTCAAATCCCTAACAAAGAGTAAAAACCTAAGACAATTACCAACACAGAATTATAAATCAAACTTTATACAACGCCAAGGGCGACAAATATACATGTGTTCAGAGTAAATATACATACATAACCAACATAAGGTGAATTGACACTCATAGACAAGCATCAAGGTCAAATAAAAATGGATGTTGATACAAGTTGAAAGGGGCAAACAAACGTTCACACACTCACAAGGTGAATTGAATATTTGGCCAAGGTAGTTATGCTCAAATCAACAAAATGTCTTGATCATTTTCTTGCAATCATACAATCAACAAAAAACACAAGATTAAGCATAATAAAATCCAGTTAAAACAAGAATATGGACTCCCAGCATATGTAAACAATGGAAAGCTTCCTCACATTTATGGTTAAAAATGGTACTAAAGTGATTCAGTTCATGAGCAAGTAATGCAAAAAGAATGAATAGCATGGTAATTATACAAATGATAAATTTCCTAAACATGTTATGCTATAGAAAGCGAAAAACGAGTACCTGACGTGTACAAACTTTGAAAACTATCATTACCATTCATCCGCGAGTTGAAACGATCAAAATCAGAAAATCACCCCAAAAGTCTTCAAGTTATCGGACCAAAATTTGAGTCCAAACAACAACAAAAAAAATTAGAAAAATACAAGTCACCACACACATAAACAAACATGCTTGTTTTACGTCATAAGCTCGACGCCTTTCTTGTGTGAGCACTAGTAACCTCCTCTCGTCATGCCATGGTATTGCCACACCGCGCAAACCTAAAGAAAGTGTCCTAACAACCACACAAAAAATGTTACGAGTACGAGACAATTCACAACATCACATGAAAGCTAAGAAAATCACAAATATGTACAAGTATGGAAAGTAAAGACACAACATGTACATGTAACATATACAAGTTCATATACAAAATCTATACAACATTTACAATAATTACAAAACTCAAAAACAACAGAATTATCGCAATACAGGAACAATAAAACCAATCCCCGGCAACGGCGCCATTTTGTTGCTACGGTAAAACGACAAGCAAAGAGTTGGTATTATTTTTACCGGGTGATATATACCGGTTAGGTTATATCGTATCGTGTCCACAAAGATTGATTATTGATTCGTCGTTCGACAATTCTACCGTTAATGAGTTTGAGATTAAAGAGAAATGAAAATAAAAGACAGAAAGAAAATGAACAAAAAGTATAAAGGATAGACAGCTTATCTGAAACGAATGTAAACTACCTGTCACAGACTTAAATCTACCACCCAGTTATACTCGACCTACGATACTCGTCCGTGTCATCACATACCTCTCACAACCTAAGCTATTTCTAACCCAAATTGAGAATCCTCCCTGTCATACCCCAATTTTTGACCTAATATACCACCTTACATTTGCATCATTGCATCACTAACAGTTCAGACAGAATTAATCGGGTGTAGCATTCACAGGTCAAAAGTAGGGTTTCATCAGATTTTCATCTGATTCAAGAGGCAACCAATTAGGGTTTGAGTTTTTCTCACCTCATTTGATCTATCTTGATCAAATCATCAACCTCTGATCATCAGATATCCATTTCTCTCATAGATCAATCAAGGATCGACCAATTAGGGTTTTGATCGAGCATGAGTATTCTCTGACTTTTTGAGCAAGAAATGACTTTTTTGGATAGAGATTGGTCATTATATCTTAGATACAACATCTTGACCTAATTTCTGGATTCAAAACATCATAGAAGTTCACAGACTTCATCAGTCAATTTCAAAAACATCTGATGAAAATTCATCTGCATAGAAAAGTCAAACTTTGACTTTTGGTCAAATTTTTCAAAAAAAAACTTTTTCAATCATCAAAATACTTCAAATGATCCATCATGATCATAAAAAATCAAAGAATTTGAAAAAGTCAACAAAAAGTCAAAATTTTCATACTTAGAAAAATTTCTAAGTGTTAAAATTTCTTATTTTTTCCAAACTTCATGCCATTGTTTCACCTAGTTCCATTTTGAATTGGAAAAAACTCAAAACATGAAAGTTGTAGCTATTGAAACAAGCTTTCCAAAATGTCCAAGAACTCACAAATCCATGGAGTCTAGCTATACTTTTGAAATTGAAACATAAGGCTCCATGAACATGATTTTTCAAGGTCAAAACTTCAAATTATAGGTCATTTTGAGATTTCTTCATCTAGAAGCAATACAACCTTGCCAAATGGATTGTAGAACTGATAAATATCAGCTAGATATGATTGAGATGAGATAGGATCAATTTGAAGATTTTTCACACATGGTAAAAAGAGGAAACTTCCATTTTCTATGCAAAAGTCATTCTTACCCTTTAAGTTATCTTTGAATTTCCAAAAAGCTTGTACTCTTGCCTAACATTTTCAGAACCATTGGCCTATAAATAGATCATAATTTCAAGTTCAAAACTACACCAAAGTAATGCCAAGACATACTTTCCTTCCACTTTCTCCAATTTCTCAAATCATAGTTCAAAATGGAGAGATCATGCAATTTTGAAAAATTGTGAATGAACATAAGATCTTTGGTGTCCAACATGTTTTAATGTCAACATATAACTAGTTTACAACTTAAAATCAAACTGAAAACAAGTAAAATCAGAATTGCATTTTCCATTTTTCAAACTTGCAAAACTGCCTTATGATTCGAATTTGTAGCTAGGCTGGATTAACTTGTGTTCCAAGCATTCAAACATCATTTATGAACCTCATAGACATGATCCAAATCAATCACAGCAAACTGTAACACCTCTAACCATGATTTCCAGTTTCGTTTTGAAGCTTATGCAGGTGGACTTGGCTGGAGAGTTCCAGGGAGATTCAAATCAAGCATACCATTCCTACAGCTTCCCTAGCATCCGTTGAAGCTCACACAATCTTCAAATCCATTCTGGAAACACGTTTGCACCTTCTTCGATTTCAACTTGAACAGGTATGAACATAAACTGGGATATCGTGATTCTTTGCACTTAAGTAAAAAAACTCTTGGCCAATCTCTTTCTGCACTCATCACGATCATAAGCCCTCAAAAAAATCAAAGAATCATCAATCATACATCATTTAATTTAGAAAAGTCAGTTCTAGGGTTCTTCGTGGTTCCCAGAAATTCAAACATGCTAGGTAAAAATAAATGCAATTAACATACACCATCGTATTCCTTGTTCGAAACCGAACAATTTTCATGTTTACATCATTTAATTTCATTGAGAAACGAAGATTTTAGCTTGAATTGTTGAATCTGAAGATCAAACATGAAGAACAAGCTTGCGCGCGTGTTCTTGAGCTTTTTTAAATTCAAAATTTCCAATCTTTTATTAACACGTGTTGTTGGTTCAAAAACACAAAAACACGCTTGTCTCAGTGGTTGCCAGCACGCCCTTAAGGTTCTCTGCCACGTAGCCACCCAATGGTCATGGGTTCAACTCTCCTCAAGACCATTCTTTTTTAAAACTTTCATATTTTTTCATGTTTTTTACAAAAACTTTCACATTTTTTTTAACCAATCAAAACTCCTCATTTTGAGGTGATTTTTTGTACACTTGTCAATAAATACATCTATTTTATGATAGTGCAAAAATTTTCAGAAAAAACTTTCATCTGATTATATTTTAATCGAGCCGAAAATGACGTTCTGAGCACTTTTCAAAACACCTTTTAAAGGTGAATTTTTCAAGTTTTCGACTTCCGATTCTTTTCAAAACTTCTCATAAATGAACTTCACATTTCAAAATACTTTCAAAATACTTTCAAAATCATTTTTCAAAACATTTCATCAAAACTTGCATCTTTTTACCATGATCGATCCGATTTAAATGATAAAACCGAATTCGTTTTCTCTCGAATTTCTCAATCGATCATGGGCCTCCCTCACGATGTAAGTTCCAATTTTCATGTACATAATTATTTCTTTGTACATATTCAATCAATATCCAAGCATGAATAAACTTCGTCTGTTTGTTTTCGTGTCGCTTGTTTATACACCAATTCCATTGGTATTAAGAGAAGAATTCTTCCCAGTGAAACTTCTTTTTTAAACCAATGGGCCTCCCTCACGGTGTAAGTCCCATAACATTCTTTTGTGTACATAATATTTCTTTGTACATATCAAACTCTCTTCAGAGACATACAATTCTTATCTGTACATAACACAGATATTCCTTATACTCAAGTACAGACAAACTTTGATCGTTTGTTTTCACTTCACTTGTGTATACTCAAATCAACATTCTTTTATGTACATACACATTATTTCTTTGTACATATGAATTTCTTTTCATACAAACTTTTATCTGTACATAATACAGATACTTTTCTGAACAAACTTGATCGATCGTTTCTATTTAAATGCAATACATATACGAATACCAATTGGTATTGAAAGGGCATTATTCCATAAAATCATGCTTGTTTAAACTTCAATGTGACACACACACACACATACTTGTTTATGTAAATAACCAGACTAATCATATGATACATCCATCTTTATAACATACATAAATAGCTCTTTATACAAGTCTACATATTTCTTCTTTGTACAAAGAAAACTCATTCAAAGCCTCCACTTAGGCTTCATATAAGACAACATCAAGTTGGGCTTTCAAAAGAACTCCTCATTGAGTTTAGCTCTTGGGCATCATACAATGAAAGAGACCAGAAATCTCTTAACAACCTCCTATTGGGCTTCCAATACAAAGAATCACCTGTTAGGATAGAACCATGAGAGTATAATTTGTGCTTATTTGGTTTTAAATTTACCCTATCTTCATACGATGACCCTCATGGAGGACCCATGGGCTTCTTAAAAGCATCCCTTTAATCCAAACAATTTCTCCTCGAGATTTAGACATCTATCATCTCTATGGAAGAAGTATTTCATCTATCACATCACATACAGTCAAAAAAACTTTTCAAACTGTTTTCAAACAAAAAAATCTCTTAATTGTAAGTGGTAACGCTTGTATACTCGAGCAAAACACCAAATGCTTACAGTTAAAAGATTCAATCATCTTTTTCAAAACATCTTTCTTAAACATGTAAGTGGTAACGCTTGTACACTCAAGCAAAACACCTATAACTTACGACGAAAGATTTCTATCAATCAAATTTTCAAAAATGTATGTGATGAAATAGATTAGATACATTTTCCATTAAGATGACATTTGTCTGTCTCTTACTAACATCCCGTTGCTTTCCACTAGCATAAGTGGGAACTACGATTGCTCTGACTTTCTCAACATCCTTTTGAGAATACGTAGGCACAAGGTCTCATCCTTGCCGAGCAAATTTCTTTCTCTCTCAGACCAAACAAACCATAGATCCCTTTAGATCCGAGCTACAAATGCTTTGATTCCCACTAGGGGATATGTATGCAGAAGATCCACAGATCTTTGCGAGCACAATAATAATAAACCCTAGGATCCCACATAATCTATCATTCTTAAAATCCCAAAGGAGAAACTTTCCCAATCATAGAAATAGCAATTAAAAAACACACAAACATATCAAATATATTCATATATAAAGCTATAGATAACTATATATATTTAGGGTGCTCCATCTATTCCCTTTATATAACAATCCCCCTTACTCAGAATCTCCCCAATGCGTTGCGTCTAGTTTACGCTAGTCGTTACACATATCAATATCAATTGAGGGTATTACAGCTTTCCCCTTTTTCATAATCATTAAATCATCTTTCTTGTGTTGAAAATAATAAAGCTTGATGCTCCCGGCATCTTTATAAACAAATCAAAAGAGTAAATCGTTTCGAGCCAGAGAATCTGAATTCACGTTCGAATCCTCTAGCGCGTCACCTTTTAACGCGAACACTCCCGAATCATCTCAATATCCATTTCTGGCCTATCTCAACAACACAGAAGTCAACTGTGTCACCTCCATACCCATCTCTAGCTTACTTCACCAATGCAGAGGCATTAAGTTCAGATACTCAATAGTGAATGTCAGCTCTAAACCCATTTCTAGAATTCAGAAACTAACAGATAACTATCCTAGATAAGAATCTAAGCGATCTCTCTCTAGTAAAGCTCAAACCCCTAACATAGAGTAAAAACCTAAGACAATCACCAACACAGATTCATAAAACAAGCTTTATACAACGCCAAGGGCGAGAAATGTACATGAGTTATGAGTAGATATACATACAAAACCCAACAAAAGAGATTACAAAGAAAAGAGAAGAAGAGGAACCAAACATTTCTTGGTTTGTCAACACCAATCGACGAGGGATTCGACGAGGGATCCTCCAAATGCAAGCTCCAATGTGGTTTTCTAACCAAATCTATCAAAAAAATGATGTTGATGGTGTTGGGACTCAAAAATACCCAACACATGACCTAAAAATGTGTTTTTAGCCCCTTTTAAAGAATTCTGATATCGCAGGGCGCGCTAAGCCAGGTATTTTCACGCTAAGCGCGGCCTGTGCTGTCCTAAAAAAAATCAGCATCTTGTTTTTTCCATATCTTGAGAACCGTAACTCGGAATTGCGCCCTATTTGAGGCGTTAGAAAGCTTATTAAATTTCCTATCTAACCATGACAAAATATCAATCAAATTGATGGTTTTTATTCTTTGATTTTGAGCCTTATTCATTGATGAGTTGCTCAAATCGCACGTTTGAAGTCGTGTCTTCGAGACTTTATTACTCAATGCTCCAATTATGAGTGAATACCTATAAAAGAGATGAAAAACTATCAAATGATACAATATTTACACAAAAAAATCAATTATTTTATTATGTACACATTTATACCAAAAGCGGGGGATTTATTCGAAGAATATCAACAAAAGAACCGATAAGTGCCACTAAACATTTATACGAAATAACTAAATTTTGGCACTTATCAACTCTCCCCAACTTGAAACATTGTTTGTCCTCAAACAAAGTCAAATAAACCTAAAGAAACAAAATACGATAATCAAAGAATCACGAATCAACAAGTTTTTAAAACGGAAAACAAATGTATGGTTCAAACGAAAACATACACGCAAAATACTTACTTACCACATTCCTACAACGACAACATATAAACGAAACAAATCCTAAGTACAAAAATCATGCAAAACATTTTATAACAAAACAAGCTCAATCATGAATCGCACCTAGCAAAAATTCATCGGTAGATGAAGAACACACAAAGGTGAGGGATAAAAAACACTCATCCATAATCTTGCAAACAATAGACTAAATTATGCATTCATCCATAAACGTATTGAAAATACAAATGCAAGAATAACAAGGACTTTTCAAGGTTGTAATGTGGCTTGGTTAACAAACAAGTGATAAGTCCTAAAGCTAATCGAAACAAAAACTTGCCTAAACCTAAGGGAGTGATCAACTCATAAAGTTCCAAACAATATAATTTCAATCAAACTTATTCTTCATCACAAATTTCACACCAAACACGCCTCACTTATTAAAATAACATTATTCCTACTCTTTTTGTTTTTCTTTTTCAAAGCTTTTCTCTTTTTTCTTTCTTTTTCTAATCTTTCTTTTTCACTTTTTTTTTCTTTTCTTTTTCTTTTCTCAACCTCATATCAATCACAACATAAGCACATAAACATTCCTCTCCCCAACTTGAATTCAACCAAAATCATTACATGAATACTCCCTACTTTCTAAGGCAAGGTAAAAATTCATACAACAACATGTAGTTAAGGGTTCAAGAAACAAAGAAATCAACATCTATACAAAAAAGGTGAATTGACACTCATAGACAAGCATCAAGCTCAAATAAAAATGGATGTTGATACAAGTTCAAAGGGGCAAACAAACATTCACACACTCACAAGGTGAATTGAATATTTGGCCAAGGTAGTTATGCTCAAAATCAACAAAATTCCTTGATCATTTTCTTGCAATCATACAATCAACACAAAACACAAGATTAAGCATAATAAAATCCAGTTAAAACAAGAATGTGGACTCTCAGCATATGTAAACAATGGAAAGCTTCCTCACATTTATGGTTAAAAATGGTACTAAAGTGATTCAATTCATGAGCAAGTAATGCAAAAAGAATGAATAGCATGGTAATTATACAAATGATAAATTTCCTAAACATGTTATGCTATAGAAAGCGATAAACGAGTACCTGACGTGTACCAACTTTGAAAACTATCATTACCATACATCCGCGAGTTGAAACGATCAAACTCAGAAAATCACCTCAAAAGCCTTCAAGTTACCGGACCAAAATTTGAGTTCAAACAACAACAAAAGAATTAGAAAAACAAAATTTACAAAATTTACAATATTTACAACCAACAAAACTCCTCAAGCTAAACACGACAAGCTTGCGAAAAAACAACAAATTACATAACAAAACAAAAGCAAATAACGATACAAAAACTTGGTGAAAATGAATTAACAAGTTGAAAAGTGAAGATTTGAAATTAAGAGCATGTCCTATTTCAACTTGTTAAAACACAAGTCACCACAAACATGCTTGTTTTACGTCGTAAGCTCGACGCCTTTCTTGTGTGAGCACTAGTAACCTCCTCTCGTCATGCCATGGTATTGCCACACCGCGCAAACCTAAAGAAAGTGTCCTAACAACCACACAAAAAATGTTACGAGTACGAGACAATTCACAACATCACATGAAAGCTAAGAAAATCACAAATATGTACAAGTATGGAAAGTAAAGACACAACATGTACATGTAACATATACAAGTTCATATACAAAATCTATACAACATTTACAATAATTACAAAACTCAAAAACAACGGAATTATCGCAATACAGGAACAATAAAACCAATCCCCGGCAACGGCGCCATTTTGTAGTTGCGGTATAGCGACAAGCAAAGAGTTGGTATTATTTTTACCGGGTGATATATACCGGTTAGGTTATATCGTATCGTGTCCACAGAGTTTGGTTATTGATTCGTTGTTCGACAATTCTACCGTTAATGAGTTTGAGATTAAAGAGAAATGAAAATAAAAGACAGAAAGAAAATGAACAAAAAGTATAAAGGATAGACAGCTTATCCGAAGTGAATGTAAACTACCCGTCACAGACTTAAATCTACCACCCAGTTATACTCGACCTACGATACTCGTCCGTGTCATCACATAACTCTCACAACCTAAGCTATTTCTAACCCAAATTGAGAATCCTCCCGAATCATCTCAATATCTATTTTTGGCCTATCTCAACAACACAGAAGTCAACTGTGTCACCTCCTTACCCATCTCTAGCTTACTTCACCAACGTAGAGGCATTAAGTTTAGATACTCTATAGTGAATGTCAGCTCTAAACCCATTTCTAGAATTCAAAAACTAACAGATAACTATCCTAGGTAAGAATCTAAGCGATCTATCTCTAGTGAAGCTCAAACCCCTAACATAGAGTTAAAACCTAAGACAATCACCAACACAGATTCATAAAACAAGCTTTATACAACGCCAAGGGCGAGAAATGTACATGAGTTATGAGTAGATATACATACAAAACCCAACAAAAGAGATTACAAAGAAAAGAGAAGAAGAGGAACCAAACATTTCTTGGTTTGTCAACACCAATCGACGAGGGATTCGACGAGGGATCCTCCAAATGCAAGCTCCAATGTGGTTTTCTAACCAAATCTATCAAAAAAATGATGTTGATGGTGTTGGGACTCAAAAATACCCAACACATGACCTAAAAATGTGTTTTTAGCCCCTTTTAAAGAATTCTGATATCGCAGGGCGCGCTAAGCCAGGTATTTTCACGCTAAGCGCGGCCTGTGCTGTCCTAAAAAAAATCAGCATCTTGTTTTTTCCATATCTTGAGAACCGTAACTCGGAATTGCGCCCTATTTGAGGCGTTAGAAAGCTTATTAAATTTCCTATCTAACCATGACAAAATATCAATCAAATTGATGGTTTTTATTCTTTGATTTTGAGCCTTATTCATTGATGAGTTGCTCAAATCGCACGTTTGAAGTCGTGTCTTCGAGACTTTATTACTCAATGCTCCAATTATGAGTGAATACCTATAAAAGAGATGAAAAACTATCAAATGATACAATATTTACACAAAAATCAATTATTCTATTCTGTACACATTTATACCAAAAGCGGGGGATTTATTCGAAGAATATCAACAAAAGAACCGATAAGTGCCACTAAACATTTATACAAAATAACTAAATTTTGGCACTTATCAACTCTCTCCAACTTGAAACATTGTTTGTCCTCAAACAAAGTAAAATAAACCTAAAGAAACAAAAGACAATAATCAAAGAATCACGAATCAACAAGTTTTTAAAACGGAAAACAAATGTATGGTTCAAACGAAAATGTACACGCAAAATACTTACTTATCACATTCCTACAACGAAAACATATAAATGAAACAAATCCTAAGTACAAAAGTCATTCAAAACATTCTATAACAAAACAAGCTCAATCATGAATCACACCTAGCAAAAATTCATCGGTAAATGAATAACACACAAAGGTGAGGAATAAAAAACACTCCTCCACAATCTTGCAAACAATAGACTAAATTATGCATTCATCCATAAACGTATTGAAAATACAAATGCAAGAATAACAAGGGCTTTTCATGGTTGTAATGTGGCTTGGTTTACAAACAAGTGATAAGTCCTAAAGCTAATCGAAACAAAAACTTGCCTAAACCTAAGGGAGTGATCAACTCACAAAGTTCCAAACAATATATTTTCAATCAACTCATTCTTCATCACAAATTTCAAACCGAACACACCTCACTTATTAACATAACATTATTCATATTCTTTTTGTTTTTCTTTTTCAAAGCGTTTCTCTTTTTTTCTTTCTTTTTCTAATCTTTCTTTTTCACATTTTTTTTCTTTTCTTTTTCTTTTCTCTTAACCTCATACCAATCACAATATAAACACATAAACATTCCTCTCCCCAACTTGAATTCAACCAACATTAATGTGTGAATACTCCCTACTTTCTAAGGCAAGGTAAAAATCCATACAACAACATATAGTTAAGGGTTCAAGAAACAAATAAATCAACATCCATACAAAAAAGGTGAATTGACACTCATAGGCAAGCATCAAGTTCAAATAAAAATGGATGTTGATAAAAGTTCAAAAGGGGAAAACAAATATTCACACACTCACAAGGTGAATTGAATATTGGCCAAGGTAGTTATGCTCAAAATCAACAAAATACCTTGATCATTTTCATGCAATCATACAATCAATACAAAATAAAAGATTAAGCATAATAAATTCTAGTTAAAACAATAATGTGGACTCTCATATGTAAACAATGGAAAGCTTCCTCACATTTATGGGTAAAAAGGGGACTAAAGTGATTCAATTCATGAGCAAGTACTACAAAAAGACTGAATGGCATAGTAATTATACAAATGATAAATTTCCTAAACATGTTATGCTATAGAAAACGATAAACGAGTACCTGACATGTACCAACTTTTAAAACTATCATTACAATACATCCGCGAGTTGAAACGGTCAAACTCGGAAAATCACCTAAAAGGTCTTCAAGATACCGTACCAAATTTTGAGTCCAAACAACAACAAAAGAATAATAAAAACAAAATTTATAATATTTTCAACCAACAAAACTCCTCAAGCTAAACACGACAAGCTCGAGAAAAACATAATTTACGTACGAAACTAAAGCAAATTACGATACGAAAACTTGGTTACAATGAATTAAAAAGTTGAAAAGTGAAGATTTAAAATTAAGAACCAGTCCTATTTCAACTTGTTAAAACACAAGTCACCACACACATAAACAAACAAAAACATGTTTGTTTTAATTCGTAAGCTCGACGCCTTTCTTGTGTGAGCACTAGTAACCTCCTATCATCATGCCATGGTATTGCCACACCGCGCAAACCTAAAGAAAGTGTCCTAACAACCACACAACAAACGTTACAAGTACGAGACAATTCACAACATCACATGAAAACGAAGAAAATCACAAATATGCACAAGTATGGAAAGTAAACACACAACATGTACAAGTAACAATATACAAGTTCATATACAAAGTCTATACAACATATACAATAATTACAAAACTCAAAAACAACGGAATTATCGCAATACAAAAACAATAAAACCATCCCCGGCAACGGCGCCATTTTGTTGAAGCGGCAAGCGAAGAGTTGGTATTATTCTTACCGGGTGATATATACCGGTTAGGTTATATCGTATCGTGTCCACAGAGATTGGTTATTGATTCGTCGTTCGATAATTCTAACGTTAATGAGTTTGGGATTAAAAGAGTTGAAAATAAAATTCAAAAAGTAAATGAACAAAAACTATAAATGATAGACAGATTGTCTAGAACGAATGCACACTACCCGTCACAGACTTAAATCTACCGCCATGTCATATTCGGCCTGCGATACTCCTTTGTGTCATCACATACCTCTTGAAATCTAAGCTATTTCTAACCCAAATTGAGATTCCTCCCGAATCACCTCAATATCCATTTCTGGCATACTTCGACGACCAGAAGTCAACTGTGTCACCTTCATACCCATCTCTGGCATACTTCACCGACACAGAGGCATTAAGATCAAATACTTTATAGTGAATGTCAGCTCTAAACCTATTTCTAGCATTTAGAAACTAATAGATAACTATCATAGGTAAGAATCTAAGCAGTCTATCTCTAGCAAGCTCAAATCCCTAACATAGAGTAAAAACCTAAGACAATTACCAACACAGATTCATAAATCAAACTTTATACAATGCCAAGAGCGACAAATATACATGTGTTCAGAGTAAATATGCATACATAACCAACACAATAGAGAAATACAAAGAGAAGAGAGGAGATAAACTACTCATTTACACCGGTTTGTCAACACCTATCGAAGAGCAATCAACTTCCAATCATCCGTGAGCAAGACCCTAGTGTTGTTTTCTAAGCTAATCTATCAAAAACTATATGGGTGATGGAAACTGGAAGTATAAAGAAATTTGTTTCCGCACAGTCGCCCGGTGAACTAAAAGCTTCGCCCGGAAAAATTTCATTTAACTTGGCTCAAATTAAGCCACGTTCTCTGCACGTATACCTGACTACCTTCGCTCGGTGAAATTGAGCTTTGCCCGGCGAAATTCACTTTTCCTCGCCCTGCGCCCAATCAGCGAAACAATTCAGAATGCATCCATTCTTCCTCTATCAGGAGCGTCGGCCGGCGACGCTGGACCCGTCGCCCGGCGAAATTGGCCAAACAGCATTTTTGCTGTTTTCTCTTGCAACTTGGATGTCTTCAATCTTCCATCCTTATTCGATCAAAAATGCATCTTGGAGCTCCAATTGGACTTTATTCTCAATGCTCCAATAATGCAACCAATACCTACAAAATATATACAAAACTAATCAAACGGTACAATATGTACACAAAACGCAATAAAACATATTTACAATAAAAAGTCGGGATTATTCAACTAAATATCAATAAAAGAATGGATAAGTTCCACAAAACCTATATACAAAACAACTATATTTTGGCACTTATCATTCTCCTCTAAACGTCAAGATTAGAATTGCACGCACGCCTGCATAATCGTGATTAGACCAAAAATTATCTTTTTTTGCATGGGGTTGCCCCTTGCTAATCGCACATGATAGTTTGCTTGGGGTAGCCCGTGGATAAATACCTTCAATTTTGGCGCTACTTTATTTTTCAAGGGTAGCCCCTCGCAAATCAACTTTTCAAAATTCAAAAAATTCATCTTCTTTATTTGCGAGGGGATACCCTACGTAATTAGTTTTTTTTAAATAATTTTCACTTAGCGAGGAGATATACCCCTAACAACGTTGTTTTCTTTGTTGGGGATTTAACTGCTGGCTAAATACCCTGGCAAATACCAACATTTCTTGTAATGTAGGCTTGTAGTTGAGATCATTAAACTTGAACTATGTTTTTTATTCTTTTGCTGAACTATGTTCATACTTCAAAATATTAAACTTAGTATTATAAGTAATGTTATGTTAAAAATTTAGGTTTAGTGGATACTATCTTGAATTAATGTTTGAATTCAATTTTATTGTAATACAACTTTAGTGGAAGTACGATTAGATTTGATATTGTTTAAATTATAATTGAAATGTTTTTTGAAGTCATTCATCATCGACTAAATTAATTAGAAAATAATTATAAAATTATATATTTTATGTGGACACCTTAAAACTACATCCCATAAACTATGACTACACTTTAAAACGACAGTAAAAACCTTGAGTTAAAAGACTTCAAAAATGACAGTGAAAACCTTGAGTTAACATGAGATATTCAATGGAGTTTGAGATGGAGATCCAACATTTAATTTTTTTTATTAATAACATAATAAAGCACAATGATAATTTGGTTATATAAAAATCAAGGATAATGTGACTTTAGATGGTTTTTTAATTTTTAAAGGATGAAACCACAGTAATAATTTATTCACCTTAGTTATTATTTTAAATATAGGAAGAAATTAATACTACATCAGCATAAATACAACAATAAATAATAATATTTAAATATACAAACATAATAAGATAGTAGTTCACTCAAACGATAAAAGAAACTACCCAGATTCAAGGGTAAGATCTCTATCAACAATAGAAATTGCAGTAAAACAATGCAAGGAGAAATACTCTAATAGCCAAGAGGGGAACTTAAATGAGCTTTAGATTCTAAAATTTCCCTCCCATGTTGAGTGATACGCTCCAAAGCAGTTTTAGAGGAGGATTTTATATGCTTAAGATCATCTACACGTTGAGTAAAAATGTCTATCTTCAATATCCTCGGTAACCTTTTAAAATGTAAGAGAAAAATTAATTATATTGTTATAAGAGGGCTTAGATTTTAAAATAGGAAATTCAAGACTCTTAGGAAATTGCCCCTCAACATCTTGATTTAGAGAAGTAAAAAAAAAAAAAAAAGGAGAGAGGGATGAATGTTCAACTTAAAAAATAAAAAGATGATAAGATAACACAAGAAAATAAAATTAGTCTTAAGAGTCGTCACCTTTATCATCATTAATCTCTGTAGTTTCTAGAGTATCTCTAAGATCAACATCTTGTTCCTAAACGTATTTATATAAACAAATAATATTATCAATATCCAAAATATTAGTATTTAACAGAATAGTCTCATTAAATATTAGACTCACTAAACTTTATATATATGAGTCAATGATTGAAAGATATAAAAGTTAAATTAGATTCTCTAAACTCACATTTGCATGTGATGAACTGGCTAACTCTAATTGAGTTGAGCCTATTTTTGTCTGAAGATTTGTCAATGTTGTTCCTTCTTTAACAATCTGCATAAAATTAAACATGAATTCAATTCCTACATTAAAAAGTCCAAAAATACAAACACAAATTTAAAATAGATTGCTTTAGTTTAGGAGTTAAGTTGTATTAAATTTTTAAAGAGCACAAGATAATGTATATATATATTCTAGTTTGGAAGATCTTTACTTTTATTATAGACTGAATAAAATCAATAAACAAATGATTCAAGAAAGTTATAAAAGCTTAATTAGATTCTCTAAACTCACATTTACATGAGATGAAATGGCAAACTCTAAATGAATTGGGTCTGTTTTTGACTGGAGATTTGTCAATGCAGTTCCTTCTTCAACAATCTGCATAAAATTAAAACATGTATAAAGTTGTATTATAATTCAATTCCTACATTAAAAAGACCAAAAATCAAAACAAAAATTTAAAATTGATTCCTTTAGTTTAGGAGTTAAGTTGTATTAAATTTTTAAAGAGCCACTTGAAGTAAAATCTATATTTTTTTTTTTATATGCAAGTGATAATGTATATATTCTAGTTTTGAAGACCCTTACTTTTTTATAGACAGAATAAAAGTCAATAAACAAATGAGTCAATGATTGAAAGATATAAAAGTTAAATTAGATTCTCTAAACTCACATTTACATGTGATGAACTGCCTAACTCTAATTGAGTGGAGCCTGTTTTTGTCTGGAAATTTGTCAACGCAGTTCCTTCTTCAACGCTCTGCATAAAATTAAAATAAAAACATGTTTAAAGTTGTATGATAATTCAATTCCTATATTAAAAAGATTAAAAAACAGAACAACAAATTTCAAATAGATTCCATTTGTTTAGGAGTTGAGTCGTATTAAATTTTTTAAGACCCACTCGAAGTAAAATCTCTATATATATTAAGTTTTACATTCACAATTAGGTGCTAATGCAATTTATTATATACTTGAGAGGGTTTGCCGATGGTATTAATTTCTCCTGGGGCATATTGGTTGTTTTTCAAACCTTGTTGACTTGTGGGTTGTTCCTTCTCTAGCTCCTGTATTAAGAACAAAGCCATTGTTGATATGAAAATAATAATTAATAATATTCATTATTAAGTGAGGCCTTTAATTATTGAATGAGGACTATGCGTAATAAAAATAATGGGATTTAATATATATTCTAGTTTGGAAGATCCTTACTTTTATTATAGACTGAATAAAATCAATAAACAAATGATTCAATGATTGAAAGTTATAAAAGCTTAATTAGATTCTCTAAACTCACATTTACATGAGATGAAATGGCCAACTCTAAATGAATTGGGTCTGTTCCTTCTTCAGCAATCTGCATAAAATTAAAACATGTATAATGTTGTATTATAATTCAATTCCTACATTGAAAAGAGTAAAAAACCAAACAACAAATTTAAAATAGATGCCTTTAGTTTAGGAGTTTGGTTGTAGTAAATTTTTTAAGAGCCAGTTTAAGAAAAATCTTTATATTTTTAGTTTTACATGCACAATTAGGTGATAATGTAATTCATTAAATACTTGACAGGGTTTGCTGGTAGTATCGATTTCTCCGGATGTGTCTTGTTTGTTTTTCAAACCTTGTTGACTCGTGGGTTGTTCCTTCTCCAACTCCTGTATTAAGAACAATGGCGTCACTGATATGAAACTAATAATTAATAATATTCATTATTAAGTTAGTCCTTTAATTATTGAACGATAACTATGCATAGTAATATATAATGGGATTTAATATGGTCTGCAAATTACTTCAGAAGCATGTAAATGTTAATATTATAAATAACTAGATTAAGATTCATGAGATGTGCGCCTGCAAATTAATATTATAAGTCATGTTTATATTATAATTCACCCTAAAAAAAATTAAAACATGTTTAAGGTTATATTATAATTCTATTCCTAACTGGAAAAAAATAAAAATGAAAATAAGAAATTTAAGAGAGAGAAGCCTTTAGTTTGGGAGTAAATTTGTAATATATTAGATTAAGACTAGTGCGATGCACGGCTGTTAGGTTATACATTTTATTGAATTTTATTTATATTAAGAGTAGGTTACTATAAAATATAATTACTAAATTTATATTACAAATTTTTTTGTGAATTATAATAGAGACAATAATATAAATTAATAAAATAGACAAATATACATTTTATTGGAAAAGTAAATACATGCGTGCAAATTGAGAGTGATATCCATAATTTAGATTTGCAAACTTAAATATCTATAAAGTGGTATTTTTATTTTGTTTCATTTTCATGCGATTTTGCACTTATTTTTTATCTAGATATTTTACTTTAATCTGTTAAATATATGTATATATTTTTGGTGTTTAACAAAATTAACAGTTTACTTATAATTATTATCAAATAAAACTTTTAATAACTTCACTAAATTTATGTCTATTTTGTCGAACTTTATAAGATTGTTGAATAATACATTATTTTATAAGATCAATTTAAATTGATATATATTTGAAAATTGTGTAAGAACTACTTAAAACTTAAAACAAACATTTATTTCAAATTTTATTTTTATTGCTATAATTTTAGAAAAACAAAAAATATTTTATTGTCTTTGGATTTGGACATCTCTTTTATTCTTAAAATTTTAGAGAAATATTTTTAATGTAAATGAATATACATATTTGAGTAATGATTGATTTGTTACACTATTTTGTCGAAAATAATATATAAACATTTGATTGTGTTTGAATTTTCTTATCTCTTTTGTGTAGTATTTTGTTATTTCTCATTAGTTTATTATTCGATATTATATAAAAACATATAGTTGTAAAGTGTATAGATAGTGTAAAAAATTATTGCATAATATATTATATTTTAAATAAGTTTACAGTGACTTATACTTGAAAATTTTGTAAAAACTTTTTGAAATTTTAGAGAAATATTCTCAATATAAGTGAATATACATAGTTTGAGTAATGATTGACTTGTTAGACTATTTTGTCCAAAATAATTTAAAAACATTTTATTGTGTTTGAATTTTCTTATCTCTTTAATATATTATTTTGTTATTTGTCATTAGTTTATTATTTGATATTTTATAAAGAAATATATTAGTAAAGTATATAGGCAATGTAAAAACATATTGCTTAATATATTATACTTTAAATAAGTTTAAAGTGACTTATACTTGAAAATTTTATAAGAACTTGAAGATTAAATTTTTTTATTTCAAGTGTTATTTTTATTGTTGTGATTTTAGGAGAACAAAAAATGTTTTATTGTAATTGAATTTCCACATATCTTTTATATTTGAAATATGAGATAATATTTTAAATTTGAAGAAATATATATAGTTAGATTAATGATTGGTTTGTTATATCAATTTGTTTAAAATAATAATTTCTTCCATCTTTGAAGTATGCATGAAAATAAATTTTTGGATGGGACGCATAGGATTATAGGGTGATGTGTCGTATTTAGAATTATATTTGATTATGTGTCATAGTTGTAATTGATTATGTGTTGCAATGATATTTGATGCATTGAATTTAATAGATTACTAGATTCAGACTCGCGCGATGTGCTGCTCTAAATTAACTTGTTTATTTTTTATTGAATTTTAAATATATTAAGACTTGATTTTGATAAAATATGATTACTAAATTTATATTATAATTTTTTTGTGTGAATTATAATAGAGATAATAATATAAATTAACCACATAATATATATTTCATTTGAAAAGAAAATACATGTGTGTAAATTGACAGTGATATTCGTAATTTAGATTTGTCACCTTACATACCTCTAAAGTTTTTTTTTTTTTTGGTTTTATTCTCATTTTTTTGCACTTATCATTTGTTTAGATATTTTAATTTAATTTGTTAAATATATGTATGTATTTTTAGTGTAAAATAAAATTAAAGTTTATTTCTAATTATTACTTAATTAATTTTCAATAAATTTTAAAATTTTATAACTATTTTATTGAACTTTATAAGATTGTGGCATACTGTATTAATTTTTAAACTCAATTTAAAGTGATTTATTTTTAAAAATTGTGTAAGAACTACTTTAAGATTAAAAATATTTATTTCAAGTGTTATTTTTATTGTAATAATTCAAGAAAACAAAAAATATTTTTTGTTTGGATTTTGATATCTCTTTTATTTATAAAAATTGAGAATTTTTTCTTAATATTAGGGAATATACATAGTTGGAGTAATGATTGGCTTGTTAATTAGACTATTTTTTCTAAAATAAGGTAAAATAAATTTTTAATAACTTTAAAAAATTTATTTCTATTTTGTCGAACTTTATAAGATTGTTGCATCCTATATAATTTTTTAGGATCAACTTAGAGTAGAGTGACTTACATTTGAAAATCGTGTAAGATCTACTTTAAGGTTAAAAACATTTATATTAAGTGTTATTTTTATTTTTATAATTTAAGAAAAACAAAAAATATTATTATGTTTGGATTTTGACATCTCTTTTATTTTTGAAATTTGAGAGAAATATTCTTAAGATAGGGAAATATATATACATAGTTGGAGTAATGATTTGCTTGCCGAAGCATTTTATCGAAAATAAGATTAAAATATTTGATTGTGTTTGAATTCTCTTATCTTTTTTGTGTATTTTGTTATTTGTCATGAGTTTATTATTTGATATTATATGAAAAATATAATTGTAAATTATATAGACATCATAAAAAATGATTGCATAGTATTTTCTATTTTAAATACGTTCAAAGTGAATTATACTTGAAAATTATGTAGGAACTACTTTAAGATTAATAACATTTATTTCAAGTGTTACTATTATTCCTCTAATTTCTGGAAAACAAATAATATTTGATTGTATTTTAATTTTCACACCTCTTTTATATTTGAAATGTGAGAGAATATTTGAATTTAAGAAAATATACATTGTTTGATTAATGATTAATTTGTTAGATCAATTTGTTCAAAAATATATATTATTTCATCTTTGCGAGGGTTCAACCTATGACATCTAATTTATAGAAATATAAGATAAAAATGCATTTTTGGATGTGTCATATATGTCTATAGGATGATGTGGTAAATTTAAAGTTATACTTAATGATGTGTTAAAATTATAATTGATGATGTATTGTTTTAATATTTGAAGTATTGGATTTAATATATTATATAGATATAAATATAGATTTTTAAATGGGGGCTTGAAACAAAATCTATATATTTTTAGTGTTACATGCACAATTACTTGATAATATAATACATTATATACCTGAGAGGGTTTGAATGTGGTATTGATTTCGCCAAGTGGATCATGTTTGTTCTTCAAACCTTGTTGACTTGTTGGTTCTTCTTTCTCCAATTCCTATATCAAGAAAAATGCATTAGTGATATGAAACTATAAAATAATAATATTCATTACTAAGATAGACCTTTAATTATTGAATGAGGGTAATTTAACATGGTCTGCAAATTACATTTAAATTTGTAAGTAATATTTCAACTGATGTTGTCTCCAAAGCAGAAGCATACAAATGATATTTATATACTTAGTATTAGTATTTTTAAGATTAGCCTCATATATATATATATATATATATATATATATATATATATATATATATATATATATATATATATATATATATATATATATATATATATATATATATATATAGAGAGAGAGAGAGAGATTTTCTACTTTGGAAGTTCCTAATTTTATCACAGACAAAATAAAAAACAATAAACAAGTGAATCCAAGATTGAAAGCAATAAAAGTTTGATTAGATTTTGTTAATCACACTAACATGTGATGAACTGGCTAACCTAAATTATTTGGGGCTGTTATTGTCTTGGGATTTGTTAATGCAGCACCTTTTTCAACACTCTGCATAAAATTAAAACATGTTTAAGAATATTATGAACTAATGCATTAGTGACATAAAACTAATAAATAATTACATCCATTTTGAATAAATAGATTTATATTGACCTTTAAAGAAGCCAACGTGGATGCTAGAATTAATTTTTTTAGCATATTCTCCCATGTATAGCGTAGAAATGGTTCTCTATCATATAAATATTTGATACTCCGAAAATCTACAGAAAATAGTACAGATTAAACTCATTAGATAGTAAAGTCATAAACATAACATAAAACCAAAATGTTCATTAGAATTGGTTCTATTTTTTTAAAATACTGAAAGAGGAAAAAATATGTAATATTAACTAAAAGTGACACTTTCAACCATTTTACTACTATTTCAGAGGAGTTTTAAAATTCGTTCCTAGAAGCTCGTGGACACAGTTGTATATCTGTCCATGCCAAAAAACTAAAATTTTACCACATTTATAAATCTATAAATCCTTATGTTTTAAAATACTTATTGGCACATTTCTACTTTAGACCATGTAAAAGACATAGAGAAGTAAATGGTAAAGATAAAACAAAGATTATAGGACATCTTTGACAATGTCATAGTTTTTTTTTTCAAATTATACCGAGAGACACTTGTATATTCTCTGGTAGTTCTCGGTAAGAAATATAGGTAGAATAAGTTATGGAAATTTTTCTCAAAAGTTTTGACATTTATATTTACAAAACCTACAATGAATCAAGTAAGACAACCTCTTTAAGGATTCAAACTATATGCTTCTAAGACAGATTGAAAAGGTATATATTAGAATAGAAATTGACATATAAATCCATAGAAGAGTTACAAGAAATAAACACAACTTTGCAAAATATTTCATAAACATTGCATGATATGTAGTTTATTAAAACCATCAAGTAATGGATATAAAAAGAAATGGGTGTAGTGTGTACCTTTGAAATCAAAACAAATGTTGTTAATTTTATCCATGACAGAAGGAGTTGCATTTGAAGTCAAATTGAGTTTTGGACAATTTTGTATTAAACGATTTTCTACAGTCAGAAATTGTTCGCTTTGGGTGTGCAAGAGGCTTTGTAGGTCTACAAGTAGTACTATATTTAAATTTGGTATCTCGACTTTTTGGTCACCTTCACTTTTAAATATTTCTTCCAACTCATCTGTTTCACTTATTATAAGAGCTTTTAACTCTCGAAGCTCTTTGCATATGGAGACCGAAAAGACACATTTTAATTTGTGACACTTTACTACAACAAGTATTTTTAGCTTTGGAAAGCATGTTATATAGGACAACTTTTGAGTCTTCCTGTCATCCTTGATCCTGTCATCCTTGATGATATGCTTCAACTCTTTGCAATTATGTATTCTTAGATAAACCAATTGTGATAGGCATTCAAAAATAGAAGTAGAGAAAGCTATTTCCAGTTTTTCGCACCCAACAATTATTATTTGTGTCAGGTTTTGTAGGGAAGATGAATATTCTGATTCCATAAAAAGACATTTTAAAGCAATACAATGTTCCATGCTCCCACTCAAATCCTACATGTACACGATCAGCAGTAACATAAGAATATATTTAAAATTCAATGAGAAGCACATTCCATATAAGTTAATAGAAATTAAAAGGGGTGCCACCCTTTCATTTTACCAGATGTTTTACATAGTTACTAGATCAATTATGAGCGGATGTTAATTAATTTTTATTTATTTTCTATCAAATTATAATTGTGTTGGTAAATATTAATATTAAATTTATATTATAATAATTTAAAATAAATTATAATTGAGATAATAATATGAATTAATCACAAATAAAAAGTTTTTTTTTTTTGCAACAAGTTAGTCTTTAATTTTTTTTTTAACAATTTAGTCTTTTAAGGTCATTTCTAACTCTTTTTCAAATAAACATCTACTTGATGCCACTTTATTTTCATACCTGAGAGAGTTTGTCTTTAGTATTGATTTCTCCAAGTATTTAAAATTGGAATCAATGATTATTTTGGCAAACAACAAAGATTTATGCAAACAAGGATACCTGCATGATTTTATTATCCTGAGAACATTTCACAATTTTAAGATCTTTGAAAGATGAAAGTTTTATGCAATATCGTTTAGGACACATCGCTACTAAACGTGGCAGATTGCAAAGTTCCATAGATTGTAATGTTGTGAGACGAAGGAGAATCTCATTGTCGTATCGATGGCCTTCAGTGTAGTGATCAAATATGTATTGCAATTTCTTGCAATCAAGAACGTAAAGCCTTTTCAATTTCGGGAAGACACCGACCCAATTATTGACACCATTATCATCATCTCCAATGTCAACTATTATGTATTTCAATTCATCGCAATTCTCAATTCTCAAAGTTTCCACCAACATTCTTGAAGTAATAGAAAGCATAAACATAGTTTTTATCTTCGGAAAACCAGACAACGTCATCTCTTTAACATTGCTCATGATATTTGATTGTAATGGAAGGCATTGAGCAAATTTCCATGTATGAAGGAACTGAAAATCAAACCAAACATTACCATACAACTTAGGCATACAAATTATGGAAATTCAAACGTATACATTTTATGGAAAACTCAACAATACAACAACAAGAGTCTAATGGCACAAGGAATGGCAAACAAAAGTTAAAACACAAGAAAAATGGGAGAAAGGAAACAGTCCACATGCAAGGTCATTGTCTCAAAAAGAAAACAAGAAAGATATATGGAAACAGAAATACCTCCATGATTGCATTATCCAGAGAGCATTCTTTGAGTAGAAGTTCTTCCAGGTGAGGAATTGTCATGCGATATTGTTTTGGACATATGTAGACTAAGCCTGACAGATTGTGAAGATGGATAGATTCTAATGCTGGAAGATCAAGGTGCACTCCATTGTAATTTCGATGGTCATCATCAATGTAGTGCCCAAATATGTATTTCAATTGCAAGCAATTTTCAACAAAAAGTTTTTTCAATTTTGGGAATTGCCAAAGCAGTATATGTTTTAGAGAACCCTTTTCAAAATGTTGACATTTTCTAAATATGTATTTGAGCTCATTACATTCTTTTATTCTTATACGTTCTAGTTCTGGAAGGTCTTGAGAGGAGAGCCAAGGAAGTATTGATTCTAATAGATGACATCCTTCTATAACAAGAATTCTTAGTTTTGGAAACATTGAGACAAATTTCTTGTTATCATTATCATTGTTATCTATTTCTTCTATTAATTCATTCTCGCCTCTTTCATCCATTATTATTCTTCTCAGTCCCTCACAATCAACTATTTCCAATCTCTCTAGTAGTGTCAGGTTCCGAGAAGTTAACAATGAAGAGAGGTGAACCAACTTTGGGCATTTCCGAAGTACCACTTTCTTTAGCTTGCAGAGATTTAGCTTGAAGTTTGACAATCTTTCAAGCATCTCACAGTTAAATATTGATAGCTCCTCCAAATACATCAAAGAGTCAGAAGAAAGGGAACCCTTGAATAGTACTTCCAAAATTTTCATTTTGTCCAGATCTAGTACAGCCAACTTGGGCAGTACTTTTGTATCTTGAAGATGATTTGCATCAATGAGACACTGTAATTGTGAAATTTCACTCATACGAAGCTCAACAAGATCATTCATACCTTCATGTATATCAACAATCTCAGGCATGAGATTTCTCCATCCCTCCTTAATTGAATTTCCATTTAGTTGAAGACCGTCTGATGTTTCCATGCAATACTTGGATGTTTCTTTTGAAAGAAAATAATCATGGCCAGTAAAAGCCACACAATTTGATAGTAACCAACTATCTCTACTCCACCCCCATTTTTTACCGATGCGATACCTTTTCAATTTAAACTTTGGTAAGGTTATTTCTCCACAAGACTTATTAAAACTGTCTATGAAATACAACTCTTCAAGTGTTGAGCATCTTCCAATAACCTTAAATGGATCACCACTTTTAATTTCACATCCGTCTAAGTTTAACAACTTAAGTTTCCCCAAATTTGCAATTTCATGTGGAAATTCATTGATTTTGCAACCAACCAAATCAAGAGTCTCTAGACTTTGAAGATTTCCCAAAACAGAGATGTCACCTAAATCAATTCCATCAACCAATATAGATCGAACATTTTTCAATGAGTGAATAGAGTCTCGTAATGATAGGAGTCGTTTGTCATGACCTGAAAAGTACAAAACTTGAAGCTTGCCAAAATTGTTAAAGAAAGAATTTGGGACTTTCATACATTCAAGGTCTTCATCTCTTTCCACTACAAAAATTAGAATCTCAATTTTGGAACCATCATACTTACAGGAAAACAAATCCATGTCCTTGCCTTTACAAAATAAATATTTAATATTTATTTTCTTTTCAAGTGATGATTGTTGGTCTTTGTTAGACAAATTTACACTTCGAATCTCTTTGTTTGCTTTCCATTGAGCAAATTCACGAACCAAATCATGCATTTTTACATGTTCCTTATTAAACTCCATCAACAAACAAGAATCTATGAGTTTCTTTTTGGCTTCTACTACTTGGTTTCGAGCTTCATCGTATCAACCATTATCTTCCCCAAAAAGGCCCGTTCCAATGGCAAGTCTAGTTAGAATTTCAATAGGAATTTCTTTATCTTCCGGGAATACAGAAGATAAGAGGAACAATCCCTTGGTTTTTTTATTCTTCACATAACCATAGCTAACCCTTAAACAATTATAAACTCCAACCTTTTCGTCATCAACATTGTCCATTGCCACAGGTTTCTTCAAGGATTGTAAGGTAGCATTCCATTCGTGCTTACGATCTTGTTGGCCCCTTAAACTGCTGGCGATAGCTGCAATTGCAACCGGTAATTGTTTGCACTTCTTAGCAATTTCACGTCCCGTGGTGATCAAACTTTTTGAAGAATTATTGATTATACCGGCATACATTTTGAACATGGTCCATGCTTCTGCTTCAGATAAGAGCTCCAATTCAATCATCTTATCACTTCCCATTATATTGGATATTTGTTTACTGCGTGTGGTTATAAGAACTCTGCAACCTTTGAGATTGTCTCGTTTTGGAATTCCTATTAGATCGAAATCAAGAGGTGGGCCTCCATCCCACACATCATCCATTATTAGAAGAAATTTTTTAGCATTTGTTAATTTGCTCCATAGTTTTCTGGGTCGGTCTGAGTCATTACAATTCTCCCATTTCAATCCTAAAGATCCAGCAATATCATCTTGAATTCTTTTTGCATCGGGAGTAAATGAGACTGTAGTATAAATTACATGAGAGAAATTTCCTGACTTCTTTAATTCTTTACCCACTTCTTTGGCCAATGTAGTTTTTCCGGTGCCCTCCATCCCTTGCAATACGATCATATAGTTGTTGTCATCTTTTAAAGCATCCAGTAGCCCTTTGTATTTTGAATCTCTACTTGGAAAAGAAATGTAATCTGTCAATGAGTAACGCTCAACATCTGGAAGACGGCGAGAGATTTCAATATTTTCAAATGTCCCTCCCCGTTCTAATAAGTGTTTAATCTCTTCTATTTTATTTGCCAACCCCTTTCCCTTTTTATATCGCCATATGCAGTTAGGACATAATCCAAAAAAGCATTTTTGTTTTGTTAGGATGTCCTCTTGAACGAGCTTTTCAGCTTTCTCTTTCCATAAATGATAATCAGCTTCAATATCTTTATCATTTCCTGCTGCCACTTCAGCATGTTGCGCCAATGTTTTTATTTCTGCTTCCAGCCAAACCTTTTCTTCTTTGAATTCATTAGCAATGCTTGTGAAGCAAAACACATGACGTAGTTCTGCTAATGCCTTATCTATCAATTTCTCCATACATAAGTTTATTTAATTAGCTTGACCTCAAGCACACATTTATACTGTAGCCCTTTCCCAAATCAGCTAAGAAACTCCCCATCTAAACCAATTTAATACATCGGAGTTAGTCATAAATGTTCAACAAAGCTTCAAATTGACATTATATAATGAAAGGTACGACGATCAAACTAAATAAATAAGTTTAGTTATAGAAGTTGTCATATGTCGATGAGATATTTTAGTCAGGTCATAAATCTATTTGAGAAAGTTCCAACAGACATTCTACCCAATCTTTCCAACAGATTTACAAATGAAACTTCATTGTTGAAAATGGAAAACAAATAGGCTATAAGTATCCAGAAACAGTGCAAAAAATAAAAGCAACCAACCATGAATATGTATTCTTACCTTACTTTCCAGCAGATTTACAAATAACCACTATCAAAGCATGCTCAAGTCTTGGGAACACTCTTCTTCCGTTCACCAATTGAAATTCTGCAGAAGAGAACCAAGGCTCAATCTTTGTTTTATCTACCTTAGAACTATACTCTAAAAACCATTCATTTTTTTCTTTACACTACTTTTCAAAAATCACAAATTACTTGACTATAACAACTATTTTCATTTATTCATTTTAGGTTTCTTACTATTCATGTGCCGACGATGGTGTTATTTGAAAACTTTACAACTAGTGAACAAAACGGAACTATGATGATATACCAGGATTTAATTACTATGGGAAAATAATAATAATAATAATAATAATAATAATAATAATAATAATAATAATAATAATAATTAAATATTTAATTGCATGGATAATATTAAATGAGCTTGATTTGGTGTCAGTGAGTTTTTTGTTTTAGAATATCAATTTCAAAACAATAAAAAAAAAATGTAGTTGATTGGATTTTTGCATAATTTTAAAAATAGTTTGAACTTAAATTTAAAATTGACAATAGGTTTTTAAATTCCTGTTGATTGTGAAAGTGATGCCTAACAAATAGAGTATTATCGATCAAGTTCCTGTTGGTTGTGAAAGTGATGCCTAACAAATAGAGTATTATCGATTCTTGATCAAGAAAAAAACCACACTGTGAGAAAAGAGAGCAAGGTAAAAGAAATGACAATTCAAAGTGGTATAAAATCATGGATTCTCGATTCAATTACACACTATGGAATAATGTTTACCATTGAATCTTAACCACGCCATTTTCTACTTCTATTGTGTATGATGGAGAAGTCAGAACTAGTATGTTATTTATAAGAAAACTAAAATCTTTTCTTTCAACCAACATACTAAACAATTGGGCTAACTGGCTGACCCATTTCGACATGCTAACAGCATGGGAAATTTCGACAGCTACACTAACTCTTCGAATTTGACAGAGTTTTCTCCAACACTAGCTTATAACCCATAAGCTACAAATATACACCTTGGAACAAACTCCGAACTACGAAACCATCTAGTTGTCGTCACGAAGTCCTATTAGTTGCATATAGTGGAAAAACATACAATTTGACAATGTATTTATGATTCTATCAACAGCGTTGTAATCAGTCGAAACCTTCAGCACTTGGACTTTTCCACGCTTGATTACCTCTCTGACAAAATGCATCTTCACATCGATGTGCTTGGTTTACCCATGATAGACTGAATTCTTTAACATGTGTATTGAACTTTGGCTGTCACATTTAGCATTGATTGTTTAACCTTGAAGTTTCAGCTTTCTAGCAAAACTTTCAAGTCACAATGCTTATTTCACAGCTTTAGTGAAGGAAACATATTTTGCTTTTATGGTTGATAAGGGAACAACCCTTTCAAGTGTTGCTTTCAAACTTATTGTTGTGCCAAACCAAATGAACACATATCCAGGATTATATTTTATAGAATCCATACATCCTGTATAATCAGAGTCGACAAATTTTTCAATTTCTACTTTTCTATCATCACCATAAGCTCCACCACAAATCAAGACTTTGTTCATAGATTCATTTATGTACCTCAGGATCACTTCAATGCTTATTAGTGTGTCTTTCCAAGATTGGCCATTTACCAGTTTATAAGGCTCACTTTGTATGTTATGCTTGGCCTCGTATAGACCATGGTATACTTCAAAGAACCTATACTAGCATATAGAATGCTATTCAGATAGGCTCTTTCGGCTACAATACTAGGAATTTGTTTTGTACACAACTAGAATTGAGGATTAGCCAATGTTACAACAGGGTTTCAATTCGACATACCAATAATTTCAATAATCTTCTTCATGTATGTGTCTTCAGATAAGCATAATCTCGACTACTTTCAATCTTCCTTGATATCAATCCCAAGATTTCTGGAGGCAGCTCTCAGATCCTTCTTGTTGAACTCCTTATCGAGTTCAACCATTACCTTCACTAAATCATCGGCACAATTGCTTTCTAGGTGGATGTCATCCACACAAAGCAACAAAATAACAAGTGAATTTACAGGTCGAGATATGAAGTAACACAATGGTCGAATTGGCTCCTAGTGAAATATGTATGTGCCATTAATTTGTGGAATCTCTTATTCCATTGACGAGAATATTTTTCTAGGCCATATAACGAACTATTTAGCTTACACACATAATGTTCCTTTCCTTTTTATGCATACCCTTCACGAATCCTCATAAAGTAGTGTATAGGTTTGTAAGGAAGGCTCTATGGGTAGATGAATATTTTTTAAAATAAATATAGTTTGAAATAGGATATATAGGTTGCTTGGTGCATTTTTTAGTGCTTTTCTAATAGAAATTGGAAGGTCCAGGTCAACATCTATTATTGGGGTTATCATTTTATCTTGTAATTTAGAAGAATTAATTACCTCATTTAAAGGAGTCGCGTTAGACCCTTGAACTTGTGTCGATTCAGGAATGGCGTTTGAATTTTACATGCAAACTAGTTTATTTAAATATCTTATATCCAGTTCACGTTCAAGTTCGGCTACTTGTGTGTTAGATTGATCTGATTTAACTCCTAGTTCTGCAACCTTAGTTAGGTCTAGTACAAGTAGGTTTAACTCAAGACCAAAAAGATTGGATGTATTTGACTCGAAACTGGAAAAATTTAGTGGATTTGACTCCATACTAGAGAGATTGAGTGTATTTGAGTCATGACCAATATGGCCAAATGTATTTGACTAGATATTAGATAGATTTAGTGTATTTGACATTAGAATAGAAAGATCTAGACTTTCAAGCTTATCTTCCTTAAAAATTTCCCCTTGAAGATAAGGTTGTGTGAAGTATAGTTCCTCCTCATGAAAGGTAAGATCCTGCGACCCAATTTTATTTAGATGGAGGATGGAAACCCTTATATCCTTTTTTAGTAGAGGAATACCTGGCGAAAACACATCTGAGGTCTCTAGGGTTGAGTTTCTTTCTATACTGACTATACACGTGGACAAAAAAAACACAACTAAAGATTCTAGGTTTAAGATTACTACTTACTAATAAATTTGTATAGAAGGAAGAAAGAACATCCATTTTACTCTTGAACCCTAATACTCTAGAGGGTAATTGATTAAAAAGATATGTGCTAGTAAGAATTGTCTTCCCCATAAATATTTTTGAACATATTAATGAAACAATAGTGCTCGGGTTTGGTCTAATAGATTCCCATTTTTTCTCTTTGCAATTTTATTTTGTTGTGGTGTTTTAACACAAAAAGACTTATGGATAATTTCCTCTCTTTGAGAGAAACAAGTAAGGCCATGATTGAAGTACTATTTTCCCTTATCATACCTAAGCCTTTTGATGTTTACTCTAAATTGAGTTTTTTATCATGTAGAAAAACTTGGGGAAAACAGTACTAACGTCAGACTTGTTTTGGAGTAAAATCACCTAAGTAACCTGGGTAAAATCGTATATAAAAGTAAAAAAATCACATATCACTTGTTACATTTGTATTGGTAGAGGGACCCCAAACATCTGAATGAATAAGATCGAAGGGTTAAAGTTTTATTTTGTTGTTTTGGATAGTTTTGGAACATGGAAGACCCTTTTTAGAGTTATAGAATGCCTAAGTTGGGTATCTCCAATACCATCTACAATTTCACGAGTACCATCTATAGTAGTTTTTTTTTATTACTAAGACAAGGAGAATATGTGGAAAACAATTTCGAAGAATGTGTTATGTGATATGTGGCTCTTGAAATTAATATCCAAAATAAGCAAGAAGGAATTTCTGAGACATGAAATTCAAATGAGAGTGGAAGCTTACCAGAATATGTCACACTGCTATTACCTGATGACTTATCCATACTATTGGTCATAAAGAAAACATAGGCAACCACCAAATGTTTATATATAAGATATCAAAGAAATCAACCCATCAAATGTAGGGACAATGTCTCGTATTATGCAGACGACTGTTGAAAAATGTGTAGAGTTGTATTGATGGTGGCCGAAAATTGTACGAACGACTTCCGAGAAAGTGTACAATGCTAGATATACTACTACCAAAAGAAATGAAAGTGTGCAAATGGAGTCCAAAAAGAACAAATAATGTCTAGTTGGAAAAACTTGAAAACAATTCTTGTCCAATTAAGATTTAAGGGTTCGACAGACATAAAATGTCCAATCAAATTTCTAAATAATGATTAGCGGAAGTAGAGTCCCAAAGATTAGGAGCTCTCATACCATGTGAAAAATATAAATCAAATTTTTTTAAATGTACTTGAGTGAGTAAAGCACTCAATAACTATAATATTTATATACACTATATATTTAAGAAGGAAAAATAAATAAAGTCCAAATTCTTAAATGCATTAATCAAACTATACATGAACTGTCCCCTAAATTAGGAGCTTTGATACCATGTAAAAAATAGAAATCAGAATTTTCTAAATGTAGTTGAGTGAGTAATCTCTAAATTAAGAGCTCTGATACCATATAAAAAAATAGAAATCATAATTTTCAGAATGTACTTGAGTGAATAAAACACTCAATAACCGATATATACATTATATAATTAATTAAATATTATGTTTACAAATAGAAATAAATAATAATTTAACTTCTTAAATGCATGAATCAAAATATATATGTACCTAAGCCTTAAATGGTCTTTTTAGTGAGAAACATAAAATGCATTTTTTCTATTTCCAACATTATCTCGCAAGACTCAAAGTATGTTTACGATCTTTTCAACATATTTAAAAATGAGATTTTGTCATTGAAAGTCGAAAAATAAGCAGACTAAGAATACCGCGGAGAAAAAATGAAAATAGTCTGCAAAGAAAAAAAAGTTTAAAGGAAACCTGCTATGAATGTGTTATTGTTTACCTTGATTTCCAACAGATTTGCAAATAACTACTTTCAGCTCATGCTCACTCTTATGAACAATCTTCTTTCTTTCACCAATCTACAAAGAAACCAAGAAACGTTCAAAGCATCTGAAATTCTGCAGCGGAGAATAAACATTTCTAAATTTAATCTTTATTTTATCAACATTCCATATACTCCAAAAATAGATTGGTTCAGTTTCCTTTTTCATGTAATTTAGATACCCAAATAAACATTTTGGCATACTAGAATAGAGGGTCTTACGAATAAGTCATTACTGTAAGAATAAACTTAAGAGTATGGTCACGGCAAATATCTTAATCTATTATTCATTATTATCCAGTAATCTATTAAATCCAATGCATCAAATATCATAGCAACATATAATCAATTATAACTATGACATATCATCAAATATAACTTTAAATTTGACACATCACTCTATAATCCTATGTGTCACACCTCAAAACTTATTTTTATACTATACTTCAACAAATAAGAGGTCACGGGTGTTAGTGCACAAGAATCAAAGATGTTGGAATAATGGATGAATAAAAGAGAATGACAGCTACAAAAGGTATGAAAGAAATAAGGTTCTTGTTGTTATCAATGACATCTACTACTAGTCTATTTATACAACGAGAAAAATTACAACATAGTCCCTAAAGTAAACTTAATGACCAAGATAAAAGGTACATAAATAGTAAATACTAAATTACCCTTTAATATCATCCCTTAATTTATATTTCTATTCAAAACTAATTACACAAATTCTATCCCTTAAGAGGAGAAATTGATCCGTCTTGATTGCCTTCGTCAGAACATCTTCCAACTGCTTCTGGGTGCTACATTGCACAACTTCTAATATTCCATTTTGAACTTAATTTTTCAAGAAATGATACTTAGTTTCAATATGCTTGCTTCTTTCGTGTAACACACAATTTCGCTATCAACGGAATTCAGAAAAACAACGTCAACACCATAGCACTGCATAAACGCAACCAGAAAGATTTGAAGAAGAGCATTAATGAGACTCAAGCATACCTGAATAACTTAGTAACTTTCGTCAGAGCCGACGTACTCGCCGCTGCAGAGGTAAACCATTCTCTCGTTTCTTGATACCAGCTTGCAGAGTGAAACTCCCTAATAATTTCCCCCTTTGTCTCGTATCGTAATCGTGTGGTGTTGTAGTTTAATTCCATGTTTTGCTACCTAGGGTTTTCAGAGTTCGGGTTAGATTTAGGAGGATTAAGGGAGAATTGAAACAAGAAGATGATGAAGGTGCGACAAGGGCGAGAGGAGACGGTGGAGGCGGAGAGGGTGAGGAGGAGGATTACGGCGGTAGCGATGGAGAGACGGAGGAGAGAAGCCATGGTTGAGAGACGAAAGAAAATAAGGGTTACATGGTTGAGATGGAAAGGCGGATAAGGTGGGGAATATAGAACGTGTGAAAAAAATTTGGAAAAGAAAATTATTTGTTAAAATATTATTAAATTAAAATTGATTTATGAAATAGGAAAAGTGAAAATTGATATGTGAGTTTTAGAGGAAAATAAAAAATATTAAATTAAAATTGATTTATGAAAGAGGAAAAGTGAAAATTGATATGTGAGTTTTAGAGAGAAATCAAAATTTGTTTAGTTTGGACTAATAAGAAAACTAAAAATATTCAAGATAATTATATTTATAACTTAATTAAATAAATTTTATATTATCTAATTTAATTTGTAATTTTAGAGTATTTAATTTTTAATAAAATAAAATAAATAAATGAATTAGAAATGAATTATTTTCCTTACAATTTTGGTTTATATGAACTTTTGATGTAATTTTAAATTTTGTCTTAATACAAAATTGACATTTATTTAAAATTAAGATACAATATTATTAATAAAAAATTTAAATTTAAATTGTTTCATATAAAAAAATATGAAATTACAATTTGAAGTGAAACTGACATATATGAAACTTAAGATACAATATGAAGTAAAAAAATAAGAAAATAATTGAAATTTCTTTTTTAATTTTATTTTTCTTTTTTTAATAAAAAACAATTAAAAAATAATAAAAAAAGAGAGAAACTAAAATTAAAAGAGGAAAACTTTGGCGGGGTATAAAATTGTGGGCTTCTGCTACAATTTGAAGTGAAAGTTATAAGCCGCGGTTATTAACCGTGGTATAAATATAAATGTCATTTTCTAAACGTGGAAATATAGGAAAAGGTCACCGTTTCACAATCTGGGTTCAATATTTCAAAATATATTTCTACGGTTTGAAAACCCTGACCAAAGTTTATATGTAGCCACAGTTTTTGAGTTGTGGAAGAATTTAGTGTGGCTGTAGGGCATTTTTCTTGTAGTGACACTTTGCTTCTCTCTAGTCCACTTCTCAAAAGGAACAATCTCCTTCAGCTTTTGCGCTGGACACCTATTGAGCATATATGTTGCAATAGCAACACTCACCTCCACCATCTGTTCTAAAAATCTTAAACTTCTGACCATTTTGATTCTCAGCCTTCACCTTGAACCTCATTCTTAAACTTGATGAGTGTTACCCACTTCATTCTTGTGAACTCATCCACAAAAGACACAGAATACTTATTTTCTCCAAGTGAAGGATCTGGAAATGGTCCACACACGTCAAAATATACTACTCCCAGAGCATGTTTTGCTCTTGGGGCTACTTCTGATACAAATGGTAATCTTGGTTGCTTTCCGTTCATGCATACCTCATGTAACACCCGTTTTTTTTAATTAATTGGTTAATTAAATATTTCGAATTATTTCGGATTTAAGTTGTCGAATGGTTAGTTAAATTAGTTGTTTAATTTTTGAATAGTCGGTTGAATTAATTTTAATAATAGTATTAGTTGGTTAATAATAATAATAATAATAATAATAATAATAATAATAATAATAATAGTGGAATAATTTGTTGGGCTTAGTTGGTTGAAATTAGTAGAAAGGGAGGTGTAGAGAAGTAGACCCAATAAGAGAAATATAACTATTAGTTATTATAAATAATAAGGAATTAGGTTTTTGGAGAGGTTGTTAGAAAACAAGGAGATAAGAAAAGGAAAAAATAGCATAGGTGAGAAGAGGAAGAAGAAAGAGGAACAAGGTTGGAGAAAATTGTCGTCGGGAGGAAATTGTAAACCGAAAGTCAAACCGAAATTTGACCGGAACTCCGTAGAGCGACCTTCAATCCAAGGTAATGGTGAGGTTCTAAATTTCTAATGGGTTAGATGATAAATTTTACGTGGGAATTAGGATAATGGAAAATTTACTATGCATTTGTGGTTGTTCTGTTTGGTGAGAAATATGTTTAGGTTGAAATCCCCAAATTTTCATGGATTGGAATTGTTAGGTTTTGATATTAAATCCTTAAATTATGAATGAATTCTTGGGAATAATTCATGAGTATATATATTTGAAGGCTATATATATATATATATATATATATATATATATATATATATATATATATATATATATATATATATATATATATATATATATATTTTGATATTAGTAAGTGTTAATATGCATGCATGACATTTAGTCTTCTTGTTTTTTGTATGCTCTTGTTTGCCATAATACTGTAACGACATATGTTTTGTTAAACATAAAAACTTTATAGCACCAAATTACTGTGTTGCTAGCCTATGTTTTAAAACCAATAAAACTATAATAATTAATAGCATCACATTCCTAGACGTCATGTTTTAAACTAGGAATTCCTTTTTCTTTTAAATTTACTGATATATCTTATTTCATTTGTATAAATAATAATAATAATAATAATATTAATAATTATTATTATTATGATTTAATATTATTAGTTTAATATTTTTATGAGTTTGAATTAGTGATAATTATTTTGGGTTAATTAACTAATTTAAGTTAATTTTAAATTTGTTTGAGTTGTCAATAGAATTAATAGAGTTGTAAAGTTGTCAGGAGTTATTTGAGTTATTAAGAGTCATACTTTAATTATTTTGGGTGATACTGACATGTTTAGAGTTGTCAGCGTTGTTTTCGAGTTGTTTAAAATTAAATCTAATAAGCCGTAGAATAAACCGTAAAATAAAATGTAAATGTATTTGACCCTTTCGAGTAGTTTTGCTATTACTTAAGTCAAACCATTAACCAATTATTTTCATAAACATTATTTTATATACAAGAGTTGTCGGTAGAGCAATTTTGAGCATCTTAGAGTTATTTTAGAATTGTAGGGATTGTGGTAGAGTGATTTATAATTTATTGAGGATTATATCAAGTTATAATTATATATTATTATGATATTTTTATGAGTTAAGAGTATAGAATAAATTATATATTTGCCGTAAATTATGAATTTGCAGGTGATAAAATTGTGTTGTGTTGTTTACGTTGAATTGTTGTTGTTGTTTGCTTGTGATGATGTTGATAATAAATTGTGAGGTTGCAGGTTATGATGAAATTGGTTGTGTTACTCTTGTTGTTGTTTTTCCTTGTGATGTGTTGTGATGTTATGATGTTGTGATAAATTTTGTTGATAATGCGATGTTGTTGGGGAATTTAGTGACGATGAGTTACCTCTATTTATTGGTAAATATGTCTTGCGGCGTTAATTATGATGTTAATTGCAATGTTAATTACGACGTTAATTGAATGTTAATTGTTGTTGTTGCGTATGTGATTGTTGCATTCATTGAATCACATACATTTGCATCTTTGCGATGGCCTGGATTGGCACCACGTTGGCCTAGATTAGTAAAATTAGCGACAAAGGCTTATGCCTTGTCCTTGATGGCAAACACGATGATGATGAAGGCTTATGCCTTGGCCTTGATGGCAAACACGATGGGAGTTCTGCTCCAATGGTACCACATGCATGTGCATTTGAATAAATTGTTGCATCACATGTTGCATATTTGAGTTGTTAGGATGGTGAATTTGTTGTTGTGTTATGTTTACGAATATGTTGTGATAAATGTTGTTGTGTTGATAAATTGTGGTCGTTATATTACGTTGATGATTATGTTGTGATTGTTTGTTAGATATCTCACCCCTTTCATTTGTTTCGTCGTTGCCTTTATATTGGTAACGTGCATGTAACAAAGAATGAAGCGTTAGTAGCCGATAGTTCAAGTCGGGTTGTGGCTCTGATACATAACACTCAGGGGGATGAACGCTAGTTGTGTTATTTGTTATTCTGATTTCATTGCTGAAAATCATGTTGATTATATGAAAGTAGTTGCTGATTTTAACTTGTTTTAAGTTGAAAAGATGTTATGCCAAATTAGTTGATTAATGTAGTTCCGCTGCTTAATATTAATAAAGTTGATTCTTGTTGTTTCGGTTCATCCTAGTTTATGTGTTATGTATCTGTGATAATGTGATGTTGTTTAAGTTGAATTGTAATACTCTAATCGTTTGTTGAAAAAAAATTTATAACTCTAATTTTTATAAACTACTTGGGTAGAAATTGGGGTGTTACACCTCATATGACTTCTCAGGCTTTAAATCTTCGAAATGCCACGTACGAGCTTCTTAGAACTTAGATGCCCTAAGCTTCTATAGTTCAAATGCCCCAACCACTTGTACCACAACTTATAATCTCCTTCAGATCCTTCTGCACTAAGACACTCTATTTCAGATAATTATGTATTCACCTTGAATATTTTGTTGCTTCCCTGTTTAGATTGCATAATCAACTTCTGATTGGAATCATACAACTTCAAGAGATTGTTCTTCATAACAACTGAGAAACCTTTCTCAATGAGATGACCCACACTCATCAAATTGCTTTTGATTCTAGGAACATACCAAACATCCTTGACCAAAACATTCTTCCCATTCTTCACTTTGGCTTTGACATTTCACATACCTTATGCATTAAGGTACTTATCATCAACACATCTGATCTTTGTTCTCCTTCTGGAGTCAAAATCTATCAGCCATTGCTTGTTTCTAGTCAAGTGTTTTGCACAACCAATGTCCATATACCACCAATCTGCCAAATCTCTTCCATCAGACTCAGAAGCCATCAATAACACAAGTTCATCATCTAAATCTCCTCTAGCTGTGTTTGCTTCTTCTGATTTCCTTCCTTTTTTGACCCGCAATCTCAAGCAAAATGGCCAAACAACTTACAACAGTAACATTTAACTTTCTTCTTGTCAGATTTTTCTTTTCCCTTCTGATGTTTCTTCTCATCAGAACTTTCTGACTTCTAGAATTTATCACCACGTCTATTCTTGGCCTCTTACCAAGAATGCTTCTGGTCCTTCTTGACAAAAGAAGCTTTCAGAGCCTAGTCAACTTCCATCTCAGAAGTTCTTTCAGTTAGGCGCAACTCATGCGCTTATAGACTACTTTGAAGCTCTTATATTCTCATGGTTTCCAGATCTTTAGAATATTCTATTGCTACAACAATGTAATCATATTGAGGAGTAAGTGACCTTAATACCTTCTCTATGATTACCTGTTCAGAAAGAGTTTCTCCACAAGCCTTCATCTCATTAGTGATCAAAACCACTATAGAGATATATACTCTGAACCTTCTCATTGTTCTTCATGTTGAGATTCTCATAATGCTTTCTCAAGGGTCAATTCACCTTCTTCATCTGCATCACACACACAACACACCTCTTGCTCTCTCTTTGTTGTTATAATAAGAAGCTCCAAAACATCTTGAGCCCCAAATAACACGCATCCATCTGCTCACCACTAGAAGTTTTGCTCAGATATTCACTCACACAATGTTTCTCAACCCACAAAATCAGAAAAAATGCGATTCTTGTTCAAGATTCAACACAAATTCAAGAACAAAAAATAATCACACAACGCCTCACGTTTCACTCGTGTTTTCATATGAATGGAACCGGAGCTCTAGATACTAATTTGTTGGTGCCCAAGAATAAAAAATGATTGAAATTAAAGAGAATAAAAGAGAATGACGACTACAAAAGGTATGAAAGAAATAAGGTTGTTGTTGTTGTTATAAATGACACCTACTACTAGTCTATTTATCACTACAACTTTTTTAGCCTATGACCACGCTAAATTTTTCCACAACTCAAAAACTGTGGCCACATACAAGCTTTGGCCAGAATTTTCAAATCGTAGACATATGTTTTGAAACGTTAAATCTAGAGTGTGAAACTTTGGAATTTTCTTCAATTGCCACGGTTACAAAATCACACATATATTTAAGCCACAGTTAACAAACTATAGATATTTTAAGCCAAAAAAAAAAAAAACTGCGGCATTATAATTTTTACTACAAAGTATAGTCCAAGCCCAAAATAATATATCCCATGAGAATTTCCTTTTTTTTTTTTTAGTTTCCAACTTGTTAATTACACAGTATCTTATTTTCTAAATCTTTTTAGAATAAAAAAAGAAAAACCAGCCGTTCTCTTTTTTATTTTCATTAAGCGCTAAAAACCAAAATTCTTCCCTCCCTACCAAAATTGTACGACTCATTCTTCCCTCTCAACCAAAACAAAATTTTTGTAATGTAACTTCTATTCCTTTTCCCCCTTTTTTCTTCCTTCAACAACGAAACCCTAAAATTTTCAGAAAACCCTTTTCTCTCCACTTTTAATCTTCTCTGATCTGCAACCCAGTTTCCGTCTTTTCCTTCCAGATCTGCAAACTACTGTAGCCTTTGCCTACATTCGTCATAACAATTGTGAGGTGACATTTAGGCTATTGATGTTTAAAATTAGGGATTAATGCTTATGACTTATGATCAATTCTTCTATTATTTTTCAGCTTTGCTACGCGTATACTGAATTGAATGACCATGGTGTACAATGAAAAAGGTTTGCTGATCAATAATCAGGTTTTGATGAGGCAATGGTTTTAAATAAGTCATTTTGTACAACTTCAGACTATGGTTTTCCAACAAATATGTGGTTGGGGTTTAGGTATTGATATGCTGACCATGTTATTAACTTAGATGTCTTTTTGGTGACATAAGGTTCTCTATTCCCTCCGATGACACCTCAATACTGAGCTTTCCCCAAAGCAATGTTAAATCACTTACATGTTTGTTCTGCTTCAAGCCATTAAGCATGTTTAGTCTACTTTACTTTGTATTTTCAAGGAAAGTGTGAACACAATTAGAGTTGTACATATTAAATCCATTTTTATGGATTGGATGTGAAAACTGGTTTGGTTTTTGACAAACTTGTTTTTGACATACTGGTTTTTGACAGAATGGTTTTTGACAAACACATTAAAACCAAATGTATGCCATGCTAACTTGTGAAGGTTTAATGGTCATATGTCTCACTATTTGTCAAATAGAGATTTAGTATAATTATACACTTTCATTGTGTGTATGTGTACTTGTCCTTTACCATATATTATATAGAGCATGATATGTGTGTATGACTTACTTGTATTTCTAGTACATTGATAATCATTATTGAAATATTAATTACTATAGTTGTATTTATACATACATGTCAATATACTATGTTTGAAAGCAGTAGCTTTGTTGCAACTTTGTGATGCTAATTTAAATTTGACATTAAGAACCTGTCTAAGGCCAATGAGCTTGTAGTTCACTTATCTAGGGTCAGTTCTTTAAGAACCTTTCTCTCTACATTCTTTTGTAGTGGAGGGAGAGCATATATTGTGGTAAATAAGATGTTAGACCTAAAGAAATTCCAAAGCATAACTATAGTTGTATGGGAATTCCAAAGCATAGCTATAGTTGTATGGGAATTTACAAATACTACAAATGATCAAAAGTTTCAAATAATATAAGGTCTCAAATAATAAACTATTACTAACTAAAAAATCTATTGCAGTTGTCTTCTTTGTTCTTATTTTTTACTTGTGACTTGTTCTAATCATAAAGTCCACATTCCATACAGATTTTGTTGGCTACAGGAAGTAAAGCATGCCCAACTGGAGTTTAAAATCTCGTGCCTAGACATAAATCCCATTGGTGAAAACCCCAATTAGAGTCATCTAGCAGCAGTTGGAATGTGGACTGACATAAGTGTTGGCCTGTTTTCTCTTTGTTCTTCTTTGTGCTTTTGAAGGGGTAGGCTTTCTTTAAGTTATCTTTTTATGTTCTGTTTTTCCACTTTTGCTTTTCGTTATTTTGTTTTCTGAACTGATTCTGGTTTGAAATGCTCATCACTTAAAATCATTTTTTAAATTAATGTAAAATCAATTTGTTTAATATTTTTGAAATATTGTAAATTTTAACTTTTAAACGGGTCTTAAGTTTTAGATTAATTTATTTAACTATTTTAGTTGACAATCTTTTAAATTAAATTAAAATAAATAAATAAATAAAAGACTATAAATCACGACTGAATGTGAATATAAAAAAAATACAACTAAAATCTTTCAAGGTATTATTTCATATAATATCAGTCTCACTGATATGAATTGTTGATGAACTTTATAATTAAAATTTAAAACAAAAAATAATATAGATAATTTTTTTTCTTTTTGTATAAATCAAGTAAAATTTGAATATTTATTTAAATCAAATAAAAAAACTAGTCTATAAAGAAACAAATCAAATTCACGTGATCACGTAATCTTTAATGATCACGTAATCTTTAAAGATCAATTGAATAAATTTCATTACAATTATAATATTAAATGGATAAATAAGTCAATATTCCATTTTAGTCTCTTTAAAATTTTCTTTTAAATAATAGTTCTTCTAAACATTTTCGTCCACACTTTTAGTCCCTCATGTTAACTCCTTTAACGCAAGTTGACGTGGCATGCCACGTGAAAAAACTTTGATGTTTGGAAAATGGTTTTACCTTCCCATTAGAGGAAGATTGCTTGATCGTTCTAAGATCGGTAGGATTGAAGCCATTGATATGATGATAACTTTTTTGGGAGTCGACTATCATGAAACCTTTGAGCAGTGTAGAAGCACCAGGGGTGCACAGGCTAAGTTCAAGTGGTTGGGGGATATGTATGAAAAAATTTGGACACATCTCAACACCCAAATGCTGATGATTTTTGGGTTACTTACCATAGGGAGTGTGCCATGACGTGCTTCTTACTTTTCTTGGTTGGCACATCCATGTTTGTGGACAAAAGGGTCAACTACGTGGATGTCGTTTACCTCAAATATTTCATCGACTTGGAGTCCATACATGAGTGGAATAAGGGGGGCAGTTTGCTTGGTTTACCTATACTTCAACCTGAATGAAGGTTGCAAATGGACGACGAAGCAGATGAATGGGTCATGCACACTGCTTACGATAATTTCCAAATCCCTCTATTAAGTTGCAAACTAATATTTTTTCATAGTTTTTACTAATACTTTTATGTCATTTTTTCATGGATGGATCCTTGCTCACTTTCACCGCATCCAGGGTTTCATTGTGACTCGTTCTATACTCATGATTTGCCATATGCTAGCCGATTTATCCAAAGTAGAGTGAATGATCATATATTGTCATATTGTGTGTATATCGACCGAACTCATCATGACGGTGTCAGATGGAGGCCATACAATAGTCACCGTGACAGAGTGTCATTCGACCCCATTTCCTTATACTCTAGATGGTTGACATGTGATACCAATATCATGTGCAGATATCTTCTCGAGTGGTGCATGCGACTGTTTGGATACGTCCAGATTATTTTGAGGTCCCCCTTCCATAATGCTCTAATCTCTGGTGTCCGCAAAGATAAGGAACCAAACATATATTGACTTTTCACCGAATCGTATTTCAATTTAAAAAATGCACTATAAGTAAAAAAATCACATCAAATGATAATAGCATATCTTGAATTCCAAGCATAATTCCCAACATAAAATCAGTACCCAAACCGGAAATTAGATGCCAACAACTAAAAGATATCAAACTTGATGTGGAAAAGATATAACAAAAATTCAAATGAACCTTATAGCGATTCCAACAATGTCTTCATTCTTCAACATGGAAGGATGATCAAGACCAACAACATAATTATGCAAATTAACAGTTGAGGAGCAAGCGCTCGTTGAGAGCCAACGCAAGAGCACCACCAACAACGTCTAAAGCAACACCACCTTCAACCGTTACATTTTGACTTCCATCGAACTTGAAACTGCGACTGAACCCAACAACTACAACACCAATAATAACAACATATTTAACAAGTTGGAGTGGCAGTAATAACTTGTCTACATTATGTAACAAATAGTATTTATTAAGAGATATATTAACTTCGTTGATTTATAGGATGTAAAGAATAGTTTGGAGAAAATTCAATTTCAAAACTATATACTAGTATTAATTTGTAGAGTATGTCAAAACTATGAATTACTATTTCCTCTTCCGAAGAAGCTTTAGAAACAAACATCATTTTCGGGTTAACTATTTGTTTCGCTAAATGTTTGGCATTGTGCTCGCTTTTCAAAAGTTAGATAAGTATTGCAGATTGTCAATCCCAAGATGAGTATTGCAGCTTGCATATCGTGCAGTGTTAAATTTTTGTTCTCCTTATGTGGTACAATTAAGTATTAATTTTGGGTATTTTAAGGGGATGAGACAAAAGAGGTAAAGAGAGATAGATATTCACACAAAATATAATGTTTCAAGTAAATTGATTACAAAACTGATTGGAATATGATAATAACTCAGAAATAAACTTTCAACTTAGACATTAAGCACAATAAAAATACAAATTTAAAAGGAGAAAATGAAATGCATTTTATGTCTAAATATTAAATTAGATTTATTAAAAATATTTGATTTGATTTAATTTAATATTTAAATATAATTTAAATTGTGTAGACTCAAATTCATTTAGGGTTGTATATAAATACTTTTAGTGTATAATTATTTGTACCATTCAATAATACAAATTTTTATTTCCTTTATTATTTTTTTTTTCTCTCCTCACTAAAAGTGTCTCACGCACTAACAAATTGGTATCAAGAGCTTCCTGTTATTGTTCTTGATCGAGTTTTCAAGAATTTCACGTCAGAAATCGTATTTCCAGGGCAAGTGAATCAACCGCTGCAAAGATGGCTAGTGACAAGGGCATTTCGAATTCTCTTCCAATGTTTGATGGCAAGAATTGGATCCGATGGAAAAAACATATGCAATCCTTGTTTGACTTCCATGAAACCCTAGAGGTGGTTACTGACGGCGTTCCTGCGTTGGCTGCAGATGCAACCGAAGCACGGAAAAAAGCCCATAACGAAGTCAAGAAGAAAGATTGCAAGGCTGCTTATTACATTCAGACGGCTGTTGATGCTGTTAATTTCGACAGAATCTCTCATGCTGAAATGACGAAGGAGGCATGGGATATTCTGGTAAAGTGTTATGAAGGAGATGAGAAAGGTAAGGTTGTCAAGTTACAAACCTTGCGTCGACCGTATGAATTGTTGTTGATAGGAGAAGATGAAAAAGTTGCAGAATGTGTCGAAGGTTCAGAAACTATAATTGATAAGATGATAGTTGAGAAGGTAATGAGAACATTGACCTCTCACTTTGATCACGTTATCGTAGTTATTCAAGAATCCAAGAAACTCGAAACCACTAAAGTGGAAGATTTGGTTGGTTCGTTCGAGGCGCATGAGATGAGGATTATCGAAAGGAAAGGAGTTCAAGACTCGATACAGGATCTGCAATCTCAGTCATGGAAAAAGGATGATGGCTCCAACAAATTCAAAGGTAAGTTCGAAAAATCTCAAGGCAAGAAACCTTGGTAGAATTACCACAAGAATAAGGTCAAAGATAGAAATTCCAAATCCTCGAAAAAGGGAGGAGGAAACTATCAAAATGACAAAGAAGAAAAAATGGTGTACAATGTTATAACTGTGAAAAGTTGGGACACATAGCCAAAAATTGTTGGTACATAAAAGACAGTAGATCGAAAAAATGCAAGGACGAAGGAGCGAACCTTGCATGCCAAGATTGAGAAGATTCTAAAGTTGGTATGGTGGTTATGGTTGCAGTTGCTGATAACCATGTCAAATCCAAGATCTGATTTCTCGACTCAGGTTGCTTGAATCACGTGACTGGTTGAAATGAGTGGTTGGCAGACTATGACAAGTCGAAGAAGAGCAAGTTAAAACTTGTTGATAATAGTTCGTTGTAGGCAGAAGGTACTAGCAACATAGTTTTTCAAATGAGTAGTGGAGGAAAAGCTATGATTAAAGATGTGCTCTATGTACCTGGAATGAAGTGCAACTTGCTAAGTGTTAGACAACTGGTCGAAAAAGGTTTCTCAGTTGTTATGAAAGATGGAGCTTTGAAATTGTTCGACACCAAGAATAATTTGGTCTTAAAATCTCTGTTGTCGAAGAACGGGACATTTAAGACTATGATCAGTTCGACATAAGTTCAATGTTTAAAAACTCTTGTTGACCACAAGGATAGTTGGTTGTGGCATTTGAGGTTTTGACATTTGAATTTTCGATCATTTAATCAACTGATTATTCAAGATATGGTTTATGGAATTCCAAGTCTTGAGATACCTGAAAAAATTTGTGAAGGTTGTTTAGTTGGAAAGCAATCCAGAAATTCTTTCGTTTAGACTATGGCAATGAGATCATCCTACATTCTCAAAGTGGTGCATTCTGATGTATGTGGTCCATTCGAAGAACATACCATTGGTGAAAACATAAATTTTGTTTCATTTGTCTATGAGTTCAGTCGAAAGTTGTGGATCTATGTGATCCAGAGAAAGGATGAAGTATTCGAAATCTTTAAGAGATTCAAGATACTTGTCGAAAATCAGAGTGAGAAAAAGATCAAAGTTCTGCGAACAGATAGAGGTGGCGAATACACTTCGAAGATGTTTGAGAATTTTTGTGTAGAACATGGTGTTGATCATAAGGTAATTTCTCCTTATACGCCTCAACATAATGGAATTGCTGAAAGAAGAAACAGAACCGTATTAGATATGGCAATATGCATGCTAAAGTAGAAGAATTTACCAAAATCTCTATGGAGAGAAGCTGTTTCGACCGTAGTTTATATTTTGAATAGGTGCCCTACCAAGATATTGAAGAACAAGGTTCCTGAAGAAGTATGGAGTGGCAAACGACCATCAATAATACATTTGAAGGTGTTTGGCTCTATGTGTTATAAGCATATTATTGATGCAAGAAGAAGGAAGCTTGATGACAAGAGTGAATCTATGATTCTGGTAGGATATCATAAAATTGGTGCATACAGGCTATTCAATCCAGTTAATGAGAAGATTGTTTTAATTAGAGACATTATAATTGATGAAAATTCTGCCTGGGATTGGAATTCTAGTAATTCAATTAACAAGCCACTGATGAGCTCTGATTTTGACGAAGAAATTGATAGGGTCGAAGTCAAAGATGAAGCAAATGCTGATATTCCAAACAATGTCGAAGTCGGAGAGAGTATGGCTAGAACAAGCCATAGACCTCAATGAAATAGAGTTCCTCCGACAAGACTTCAAGATTATGAAGTAACTGGTGATGACGAAGTAACACCAGATGGAGAATTAGTTCATTTTGCTTTACTTGCAGGTGCTGAACCAATTAACTATAGTGAAGCATTGAAGAGTAACAAGTAGGAGTTAGCTCTGGTCAAAGAGTTAGAGGCAATTGAAAGAAACAACACATAGGAGTTATTCGAATTACCAACACATACAAAAGCTATCGAAGTGAAGTGGGTGTTCAAGTTGAAACACAATGCTGATGGTTCGATAGCAAGACATAAAGCAAGATTAGTAGCTCAAGAGTTTCTTCAAAGAGAAGGACTTGACTACTCTGAAGTATTTGCTCCAGTAGCAAGATTGGACATTGTTCAACTAGTAGTGACATTGACATGCAACCAAGGCTGGTCAATATTTCATTTAGATGTGAAATCAAGATTTTTGAATGGTCCTTTAGAATAAGAGGTTTATGTCACACAACCTCCTAGTTTTATGATTCAGAAGGAAGCGAATAAAGTATATAAGTTGCATAAAGCGCCCTATGGTCTCAAGCAGGCACTTAGGGCATGGAACAAGAAGATCGACTCATACTTAGTCGAATTCAGATTTGTCAAATGCAAATCAGAGTATGGTGTCTATGTTAAGGTTATAGCACAATATATGACAATCATCTTCTTATATGTTGATGACTTGCTAGTAACTAGAAACAGGTTGAAGAACTTGTCGAAGTTCAAAGAGCTGATGACGAAGGAATTTGAAATGTTGGATCTGGGAAAATTGTCTTATTTCTTAGGCATGAAATTTCAAATAACTAAGCAAGGTATGGTGCTACATCAAAGGAAGTATGTCAAAGAGATAATCAAGAGATTAAGAATGGATGATTCGAATCCTGCATCCTAACCTGTCGAACCAAATGTGAAGTTGGAGAAGAATGGAGAGGAAGACAAAGTTGATGTAACTTTGTTCAAGCAAACTGTGAGATCTCTTAGGTATTTATGCAACAGTCGACTTGACATAGATTTTGCTGTCAGATTAGTAAGCAGATATATGAGTGAACCAAGAGTGTCACATATGAAGGCTGTAAGAAGAATCCTTAGATATTTGAAGGGTTTGATGAACCGTGAAATACTATTTCGATGAAATTCTGAAGATAAAGAAGAAATAGTTAATTGTTTTTTAAATGATGATTGGTGTGGAGATAAGGAAGATCAAAGAAGAAGAACTGGATATTTCTTTCAACTATTTGGTGCCCCAATATCATGGTGTTCGAAGAAGCAACCTGTGGTGGCATTATCATCTTGCGAAGCTGAATATATAGCAGGATCCCATGTTGCTTGTCAAGCAATTTGGATCAAATCAGTACTTGAAGAAATGGTTGTCAAAGTGAAGAAACTGCTAGTGTTGTAAATCGACAACAAGTCAGCTATAAATCTGGCGAAGAATCCAGTTCTTCATGGAAGAAGTAAACATATCGAAGCTAGGTTTCACTTCTTGAAGGAAAAGGTAAATCGAGGTGAACTTGAAGTTAGGCATTGCTCAAGTGAAGCACAGTTGGCCGACATCTTCACCAAAGGATTGAAGATTGACAGATTCCTGAATTTGAGAAAGAAATTAGGAATAGTTCAGATTGACAGATTCCTGAATTTGAGAAAGAAATTAGGAATAGTTCAGATTGACTATTTTTGAGGATGTTCGACAACTTGGATTATGGGGGTGTGTTGAAATATTAAATTAGATTTGTTAAAAATATTAGATTAGATTAGATTAGATTTAATATTTAAATATAATATAAGTTGTGTAGACCTAAACACATTTAGGAGTGTATATAAATAGTCATAGTCTGTATCATTATTTGTACAATTCAATAATACAAATTCTTCCTTTATTATTCTCTTTTTCTCTCCTCACTAAAAGTGTCTCACGCACTAACATTTTAGTAGATAACCTATATCAAGCTCCACTTAGTTTTCATGGAAAAAAAATTCTTAAATGAAGATGCATTCTCCTTGTTACTTGAATGCATAAAAATAGATATGATACTTGACCTAAACTTGATATGATTTTGTCACCTATTAAAATCAAAAAGTAAATAGTAAATTAGTAACAACAATTCATGGGTATAAAGGAAGATGCAGAAGAAGATTTGCCATATAAAATGAAATATTTGTGAGTACAATCAAAGGTTGACGACAAAGAACAAATACCATAGAAATCGGTTTCGTCTGAAAGTAGAAACCATCACCTGGAAATCACCAACACATTTTGGAAAAGAAGCAAAATATAGGATAGAGCAGGAGAGAGAAAGAAGGTGAATATTTATTATTATGATGAGTCTATGCTTATGTCCAAACACACATATTATTTGATCAAACAATTGATCTAAGTCTTTTTTTGAATTGTCAAAATCCGAGAAGGATCTCATGATTCAATTAGGTAGGTCAAATCGATGTATTATGGATAAAAATATATAATACCTTCCGATTTTGACCAACTTAATTAAATTATTAAATCCTTCACGAATTCTCACAATCCAAACTTTCTTGGAGCAATTTTGACCAAATAATAAATGTATTTGTGAATAAGCACATACTCACCTCAACTCCATGCACCAGTAGTCCTAGTTTAAAGATGGGAATTTATTTTTCCTTTTATAAACCTCTCATTCTTATATTTGATTCAGGTTGGATACATGTTGACACGACAAAATGCAAGTGATGTAGAAAAGTGTTGCGACAAAATGCAAGTGATGTAGAAAAGTGTTGCAATGCTGAAACGTGTATCTCCATTTGAAACACCAAAATGAAAATAAGAAAAAAGCAAATGAAAAATATACACAAAAATTTATAAATAGTGATAAATGATAAAGTGCTGTTGAGATTGAAGTTTGGTTTTAATGGAGAATGAATGGAGATCTCAATTTATATTGAGATATGATATGTGAACACCACAAAACTTTAACTCTATAACATGTACTCTTCTTTCTCTATCTTTTACCTACTATTTAATTATACATATTTTGAGAAACTTCAAATGTATATTTATACACACAAGATTGCAAAGGACACTGTATGGTGTCCAAATATCATATCTAATTTATATTTCACATTCTTGTTTCTTTGCTCCAACAAAATAAATATAAAAATTTGATATGGTCAAAAAGCAAATCAAATTGTCAAAACTAATTTGATTCACACTTATCTTTCTTTTTTATAGTTGTATGTCGTGACAAAATTCTACAAAGGTTGGAGGTACTTTGATGTACTGATCAATGTGAATTGTGTTGAAGTACCATGAGCCCTTGATCAATTGTAATGTATGGTTGAGATTGTTATGACTCAATGGCAAAAGTGTTTTGTGTAATTTGAATTTCAAATGAAATTTTGAAATGAATATTAAAATTCGAATGTAATTGGTGTATTTTGAAAACTCTTTTTACTATAACTGTGAGAAATGTGGTCTCCATGATTTTGGGGTTAGGATATAATTCTAAATGAGAGGATAAAAAACAATGAAATCAACAACAACATTTCTTCAACCAAGTCTCATATTAGTAGCAACAACAATATAAGAAAGTTGTTTTGTGACTATCAATAGAGCTTACAAAACAGCTCAAAGAAGATTCTCTATATTAATTTTACAATTTTTGTACCACAAATAGTACCTCTTTCAACAACTTTTATTTTGGTACTCTATTATTTGCACTCCTAAATCACACACAACTTTTGTCTCCTTCATTTTTTACTATCATATCTTCAAGGGTAACCTACTTAGAATTATTCAACCATTTTTATATGAAACTACAAAGTTTGGCATTTTGTTTAAAAAAAAACTGTTAAAACAAAATATGCTTCTACATCACAATATAATCTAGATAATATCATAATATGTTTTAGTGTATACAAAAATCTACACCATTGAAGATAAGTTTACTTCAGCTGAAAGCAATTAAAATGAAGATCATATCAAGTTTTAGACTCTAATTCCTCTACAAAAACAACCATCATACAGCCACAACCAAAAAACTGTAAGAGAGGGCAGAAAATTTCATGCCATTCATTTCAGGAAACCGAGTAAGACTAGAAATATCATTCACCACCACCTGCAGGGCCAACAAGTACTCCTTGAGCAGAACCTTCCTTCTTACCAGATTCATCGTTCACCTCAGTGTCGGCTTTCCTCATCCTGATTTTATATTTAGTCTCGAACTCAGCAATTTCCTTTTTCTTCTTTTCCAGTGTCTCGTTAAGCCTTGCAACAACCTCTTCAAGTCCTTCTTTATTTCGCTGCACAGCAGGCAAGACCTCTTTGATGGTTCTTTCCACAAGCACCCCTCCGATCATTCGGTAGCATCGTCTAGATTGGTCGAGCGGCTGAATGGCATTAAGAACCAATGAGTGCTCGCTAACTTCCATTTCCAGTTCGGTTATTTTGGTGTAAATTTGGTTGAGTTCTGACCTCATAGCTGCATACATATTTGCCACTGCCTGTTCATTTACTGGCTCCTTGCGATCTTCGGATTTACTAGCCATTGTTCTACACGAATGAAAATAAAAAACAGTAAGAATATGAATACGAATATACACATAATCTATGATATTTGTTAAAGATCTTCAGTATTTCTTTCATTTAATTCGACATAAACTACACCTTACAGTATCGTTCATTCTGCAGAGAGATACACAGAGTAAGATGCAATAACATTGACATTCATAATTGAACTAAACAACGTGAAAGAAAGTCCAAAAGATTGTGAAGCTTCACACATTTGATACACACCTTATAAAATTCTATATAAGAATCTCAGTTACATTAGAATGAGAATTGTCTATGGTTTGTAGATTTAATACCACTAAAGACAGAACTTCGAGAGGTAAATGTATCATCAACCAACACAAACAAATTAAAGCAGGAAAGAAACAAAATCTTAAAAGCTAGCACACAGGCAATGGTATGATGAAATTAAGAACTTTCACCTCAATATCATCATAATTAGTTAATGTTAGATGTGGATAGCAAGAATTAGTGATCTGTGCAAATTCTGCTACGCTAGTGTAATAGCTATTTGACAACACTGTACAAAATAGTATATCGTAAAACAACAGCAATATGGTGCAGGTGGCCAGCCACCTAGAAAGCATGAAGACAACATGGGGCATGGATGTTATATGACATGGACAAATGGATAAACTTAATTGGAAAAATTATAAGACATGAATCAGATATACAACAACACATGAAATCAGTAAGCAACACAATTCAAATAAGTAGAGACCACAGACCAGTATTTTAAAAATTTAACATCGGGCATTACAGCAATAATAAAATGTCATAGTTAATCTAATACTACAGTACTCCCATCTGAATTAGAATGAAGATTCAAAAAACTAGAAGAAAAAAAATCATGAAATACAACTAATGTCAGAGAACTTTCACACAACGCTTGGATACAGCACAACGCGCCTACTGTTTCAAATTTCACTAGGAGTTTGATTGAAGAAATTGATTCTGAGGTGACAAAAAGTGATTTCGAGTGAATTAATTTTGATAAAAGTGAGTCAAATGTAAAGTTATTCATGTTTGAATATATTTACATAAAAGTGAGTTGAACAATAAATTTCATTGTACGAATCATGTTTGGACTCAAGTTACAAATCATATTTTCAAGTTAAAATTAATTCTGAAAGTAAAATCAATTTTACTATAGAGCTGCCAAACATGCTAGAATAAATTTTACACATCTAGAATCAATTCCGAGTGCTCCAAATGTGGAAACAAACATGGGTGATTAGAGAATTGATGTTAGAGATCTGTAATAAGGGATTCATACATATAATGTAATATCTTTTAATTGATGCAAAATGCTATCTTATGAGTATGCTTTCTAATTGTCCTGAAACTCTGACCTTTACTATAGAGCTGCCAAACATGCTAGAATAACTTTTACACATCTAGAATCAATTCCGAGTGCTCCAACCATGGGTGATTAGAGAATTGATGTTAGAGATCTGTAATAAGGGATTCATACATATACTGTAATATCTTTTAATCGATGCAAAATGCTATCTTATGAGTATGCTCTCTAATTGTCCTGAAACTCTGACCTTTACTATAGAGCTGCCAAACATGCTAGAATAAATTTTACACATCTAGAATCAATTCCGAGTGCTCCAAACGTGGAACCAAACATGGGTGATTAGATAATTGATGTTAGAGATCTGTAATAAGGGATTCATACATATAATGTAATATCTTTTAATTGATGCAAAATGCTATCTTATGAGTATGCTCTCTAATTGTCCTGAAACTCTGACCTTTAACTCTCACACCCTTAGAATACTAACTAGTTCATCCTTTCAGCAAGGCGAATGAAATGAAAATATTCATTTACATTTTACAGAAACCAAGAAGAACTAAATTATTATGACCACAATGATAAAATCTTAAATTAAAACATGTTAAGCAAAAGCTATTACTAGGAAAGAGGTTACAACAGGGAACATGACATATAATACCATTCTATACAACAGTAGCTGGTAGCTATTAGGGTTGATATTGTATCCCGCTACAAAAACCTAACAGAAGCATCCAAGAGGTAATGAGTAAGCACAACCCTAGTTCTTAAAAATCCAACTAGAAGCTTTGATTGTGATACTTTGTTATTATGTTCTAAAATAGGCAAGCAAAACCAAGTGCCTTATGTAATAATAATAATCAAGGAAACCAAATCAGTAAGTTTGTTATAACAATGTGACATGATGACGTAAGGGCGGTGAGGAGATAAGCACGTCAAGGAAGGAGTTTCAGAGTATATATCTGAATGTTTGTGAGATGTATGAGAGATAAACCTCCTCCCTCTAAATCTATATTCTTCGCTCCCTCTGCTTATTCTTCTACTTGGTATCTTACCTCCCTCTTCTTCGTCTACATTCAATTTGTTTCGACCAGTTTCCATTCCACTTAATAATTCATTCAATAAAATAATAACTTAATTCCATCAACATTTTGGTGTCATTACACATTTTGACAAGGAGGAAGGAAAGGATTAAGAGTTGAGACCTGTTGTGGGTTTAATAAAAAAAAGCCTTGTCTTACATTTGCAATAAGCTGACTCCACAATTCAAGCCTATAACAACTTGGTAGTTGGTTCCCAATTGGAATCTCTGAAGACTTAAAACTAATCTTAAGTCCTGGATAGAACATTTCGGTGAAAGTTGATTCATGTAGCCGACCCTAAAACCCTAAACTCTAAACTCTAAACTCTAAACCCTAAAAATATGATTTGTAGCCGGACCCAACTTAGTGATATAAGGCTTGTTGTTGTTGTTTTGTTGTTATTGGGGGTGTCTTTTGAAACTATCGTTGATTCTAACTTGAAACTAAAATGTAATAGTTTTTGCCTCAATGTGATTCCTACATTCAAATTTATCACTAAAATCACTTTCACAAGAAAGTATCCTAACAAATCATTTTATTTTAAACACTCTTGTAACTCAAGTAGCATCGAGACATCTAGAAGAAGAAAAAAAGTGTTTGTGTCAATGTCGGTAGACGGTAACCCATACCAACATTTATGATTACGTCTAATTTATTTATTTTTTAAAATTATTACTGGCGTCAGTGTCGTCGTATTTTTTAAAATTATCACCAGGGTCAGTGCCGTCGTATTTTTTAAAATTATTACCGGTGTCGACGTGTCGGTATCAGTGTCATGTTTTGTAACTAATATAAATTTTAGCTAATCAATTCAATAAAAAACAACTTTTTTCCCACTTCACAGCCAAACGCAACCACATAAAGCAGCTGCAACTTTTCACCAACAATCTAAAAACAAAAATAATCACTTATTTTCACTAAATCAGCTGAAACAAAAAAGCACAAATTCAACTACAGATAACCTAAAAAAATCACGCAAATCCACAAAACCCTAAACAACAAATTCGAAAACCTAACATCCAGTTCAGTCTAGTGAAACTCAAAATCAACCAACCCTAAGTGAAGCTCCATTGATGAAATCAATGTTACAGAAAACTTACAGGTTTGAAGAACGAAGAAGTTCGAAGCGAGAGATGAAACGCGGGAGGAGGAGTCGTTTTACTTCGATTTGTTTGTTTCGTTCTGAGAGGAGTGAGGGTACATTGCACGCGCTTTTCCTTCATATTACGCTACAAAATAATTGGGCTTTTTAAGCTAGGTGCTATTTACACTCTACACTTTACTAATCACACTCATGTAACTTCTCGAATTTCCTTAAATATTAGATAACTATGTCTTGGATATTTTCATAGTTAATACGACTTACTTCCAATATATTTATAGGTTTAAAGATCTAATAATGTTTGGAAATTTAAAAATTAATTATGAATTTTTAAGATGATTGATTTTGCAATTTAAAAAGAAATAACTACGTATTTTGTTGTTAGTTTGTCTTCTATTTCTATATTGATATAATTTTTTATAATATAATTGAAGAAAAAAAATTGATTAAAAGAAAAATGGTTAAGCAAGTTAATGTTGGAACATACAATTGAGGTGAATCAATGGTAAAAGTAGAATTGGAGAAGATGAAGTTTAGAGAAAAAATAGAAAAATTGTGAGAGAGAGAGGAGAAAATTATTATTTTTTACTAAATGGCATTGTACTTGTACACATTACATAGAGAGAGAGTGTATTTATAGGCATCACATAACACACCAAAACAACAAAACAAAAAAACTAGAAAAACAGAATAATTTGTCAAACTGGAAAACAAAAAATCGTGTTGGAAACCAGTTTCCCCAATCTTGGAAACCAGTTTCTTCTTCGAAACTGCATTTTTCTGCACTGATGCAGAACAACTTTTTCAATTAAGTTGTTTTTCAAAAACAACTTATGAAGCTCTCCAATTGCACTAGGCTTATATGCTACATTCAACACACTATCTTAAGCCAAGTGCTCCATAATCCTCAAGCTCAATTTCTTCACAAGCCTCCTGAACACTTCGTTTGTTACCGCCTCTGTCAACAAATCTGCAAGTTGTTCTTCGCTTCAACAATGAGCTGGATTCAGCTGTCCTTCACATATACTAGCTCCCTCAAGTAATTGAACCTCATCTCTATATGCTTTCTCCTCCCATGTGCTATAGGATTCCTTGCAAGGTTAATAGCCGAGAGGTTTTCAACAAAAAGTGTGACAACTTTTACCTCAATGTTGTCCAAGTCCTTAAGTAGATTCATTAGCCACACGGCTTGACATGCACACATAGACGTTGTGATATACTCGGCCTCACAAGAAGAGTGTGTCATCACAGATTCTTTTTTAGAGCACCAAGATATTGGAGCTCCTTCGAACATAAAGACATAACCAGCCGTAGACTTTCAATCATCTTTATCTCCGCACCAATTGGAATCCGTATAGCCGAGTAACTCACACATGCTGCCCACATCAGCCGCAGGAAAGAGAATTCCAGTAAATCAACCAGTTCCCAAGTACTATTTTTCTCAATGGATTCCAATTCTTCTTTCATCGTACACACCCACTTTGCATTGCTCAAAGCCTCTTCCGTACTCACCGATTCAGATTCGGCTATAAGAGCAAAGTGAATGAGATCGTCATCATTGTCAATCTCATTATCATGGAATAATTCACAATCTTGGAGCCATTGAGGTAGACCTCTACGTCTTGTCGGTCTTCTACTGGACACACCATTCCTATCTTCAATCGGATTCAGAATAGCCTTTGCATTCTGCTGTTGTTGTTGATTTTCTATGTTTTCTGGTGGAAACTGGTTTCCAAGATCAAGGGAACCGGTTTTTGCATCCAAAAATTCAATTCCAGAGCTTCCAGACTGCATTTTTCGCGAGGGGACCCAGTCTCCTTCTGTTGAGAAACCAGTTTCTGCTGCTGATACAAGATTTTTTTGCTGTCATACAACTTCAACTCATCCATTACCATTTTTCGACTAATCACGATCTTCTTGCTACTCACATCAAATAGTTTGTAGCCTCCAGTAGGGTGATATCTGAAAAGTAACATTACCTCACTTTTATCATCCAACTTCTTTCGAAGTTGACCCGGAATGTGCCTAAATGCGATTGAACCGAAAACTCTCAAATCCGTTAAATTCGGTTTGTGGTCAGACCATACCTCTTCCGGTGTAACTTTGGAAATGAAAGTGACAAAGTACCTATTTCCACCATACGATTTGACTTGCATTGGACCGCACACATCGAAATACACCACCTCAAGGTGTTCCTTGGTCCTATGACCAACATCCTTGCTGAAATTGTTCTTGTGTTGCTTCCCTTGCACACACTCTTCACACAACTTAGCTGAAAAATTAATCTCGGGCAGCCCGGTCACCATACCATACTTTTGCAACGCGTCGAGGTCTCTAAAATTGAGGCGTCCAAGATGGTAGTGCCACAATCACTCATCATGACTTGTCGCTGTAGCAAGACACTTGTGCTCCATTACTTTCAACTCTATTTTGAAAGTACGATTTGCAGCCTTTTTGGTCAAAAACACGCAAAATCTTGTTTTCCATCCGAATTGTGTAATTATTCTCGAGTAATTGGACAATGCTCAAGAGATTACACATAATTCTAGGAATGTACAACACATCTTTGATCAAAGAACGACTTCCATCTTTCTTCTTGATAAAAACATCACTCACACCGTCGGCCGCTAAAGTGGTGTCATCCGCGAATCTTACTTTATTCTTCGTGGCTTGATTTATTTTCACAAACCAATCCTTTCTACCCGTTATATGAGTTGAACAACCTGAATTCAAGTACCACTCATCACTACTTTGGACTCCTCCTCGAACGAAAACCATTGCGTTTCGTTCTGAACGCGTTTGTGCAAAAAATTCTACACTGTTAGAGTTGTTGTCTAGCCCTCGACACACTACATAATTGTTGTCCAGCCCCTCTTTGCTGCCATTATTCTCCTCCGTGATTATAAAAAGAAGCGTATCATCATCCTCTACCTCTTGCCTAGCAACCTTGGCCTCATCTCCATGATTTTCTTTTGATTTCGCATTACATTCTTTTGCGAAATGGCCAAACTTTTGACAATTGAAACACTTCACATTGCTTTTGTCACCTATCTTGTAGTTGTTTCCTTGACCACCACCTTTAGAGTTGCTCTCTCCTCTTTGAGCCATGTAACCTCTTGAATTTTGTGGATCTTTTCCACTAGAATTCTGAAAATTTTCCTTGCTCTTCGAAGGCCATTTTCCTTTCGATCTCTTGTTTTTCTCATTGAACCCTGCTTGCAATGCAATTTACATTTTGGCCTTGTCATTTCCTCTTTCATCTAACCTTTGCCCATGTGCCTCCAATGAGCTTTGAAGCTCCTCATTGCTCATAGTGAGAAGATCCTTTGACTCTTATATGGCTACCACAATGTTATTGAATCTTGACGTTAAAGAACACAAGATTTTAGCTACTACATTTGGTACCGTAACGGTTTCACCGCAAGCCTTCATTTGATTCACCAAACACGTAACGTAGTCGTTGATCAATTCTTTCTCTTCCATTTGTATCAACTCGAACTGCCTCTTGTGAGTTTGTAACCTCACCACCTTTACCTTGTCGGCACCTTCATACGTTTTCTTCAAGATCTCCCAAGCTTACTTTGCCGACGTATAATCACCAACTTTCTCAAAGTTGTCGTTGCCGACGCAAGAGTGTATCAAGAAGAGGGCTTTGTACTCTTTCTTCTTTTCTTCCTTGAATGTGGCTTGTTGTGCAGTTGTAGCCTCTACAACAAGTGGTGTGACTCCATCATTCACCACTTCAAGGACTTCTTGATACCCAAACAAAACTTTCATTTGTTTGCACCATTTGTCATAGTTCTTGGAATCAAGAATTAAGAGGTTGGTAGGAATTCAATCGGTGGTTGTCATGTTTGCAGTGGATTAATGCATCAAAACCAGTGCTTTTGATGCCAGATGTTGGAACATACAATTGAGATGAATCAATGGTGAAGGTAGAATTGAAGAAGACGAGGTTTAGAGAGAAATGAGAAAATTGAGAGAGAGAGTAATTGAGGAGAAAATTATTTTTTTACTATATGGCATTGTACTTGTACACATTAGATAGAGAGGGAGTGTATTTATAGGCATCACATAACACACCAAAACAACAAAACAAAACAACTAGAAAAATAGAATAATCTATCAAACTAGAAAACAACAAATCGCGGAAACCGGTTTCCCCAATCCTAGAAACCTGTTTCTTCTTTGAAACTGTATTTTTCTGCACTGATGCAAAACAACTTTTTTAATTAAGTTGTTTTCCAAAATCGGCTTCTGAAGCTCTTCAATTGTACTTGACTTATATGCTACATTCAACCGTCAAGAGCAAGACAAGCTAGAGAGTTAAAGAAAAACAAGAAACGTTGATTCAATGGGAAAGGTCAAAGCAAACTGAAAGCCAGACAAGAGAATGTGATTTGCAAGAGTATAATGTCTAAGCGAGCAACAGTTCATTTAGCGGCTTATAGACGTGCTTGTAACCTGGGGATGATTTAATATTAACTTTTTATAAAGAAGTGTCAATTCTTTGAGGGAGACTTCGTATGAAGAAACGTCAATTCTTTGAGCAAGACTTCCTATGAAGAAGTGTCAATTCGCTGAACGAGACCCTAGTTTGCTTAGCAAATCTTCCCTTTTCTTATCTTGGACACTTTAAACTTTAAAGACTTGCTGTATATATATGTAGGGATGAGAGACAGGGCCACTCGTTCCTGAAGCCGAGTCAATGTGTGAAAATTCGAGTCGACTGAGTTTGAGTTTGAATTCGAGTGCCATCCGATATTTCAGGTACGGATTTGGGTTTATTCAAACCCGCATCCGAAACTCAAAATCACACCCGCTTAGACATTAAATTACATAAGTATCCTTAAATATATATATAATAATAAAAATTTAATCCCTTAATTTTAATTGTAATGTTATCAAACTTGATGAAAAGTTGTAATTATTTTGAGAGACCTTGATGAAATTCTTGTGTTTCAATCAAAGTTGTTGTATTTTTTTTGTGTTTGCTGCAAGTTCAAGTTTGGATGGAAAAATCCGAATCCAACAGGTGTGAGCGTGAATGTTAATTTTCTATCCGAAATTTTGTTAGATTTAGTTTGAATTTAGGATCCGGTGATGATTTCAAATGCGAATTTGGGAGTTGAGATCAAAGACTACAATCACTTGTTTCTTCATTGTCCCAAGAGAAAATGGGTTTTGGTCTATTATACAAAGTTGCATGAATAAAAATTGAATTTTGCATGGTCAAGAGATAAATTCAACATCATCAACGAAATCAACCCTTGAATTTAAGCAAAAAGTTTTATAACTATGCAATTTAATCAACTATTTTCTTTTCTACTATAATCAATGTTAATTTACAACATGCTCTAGACACAAAAGAATGAACATATAACAAACTTCTAAACTATAACAACAATAACAAAAAACTCTATCCTTTGGATAGTTAACAATAAAACCGCAACATAGAGAAATTCTCAGAAGCATCCTAAAGAATATACAACTTTACAAAATTAACAACAAAAAAATCACTTCTCTTATCTTGTTTGTTGATGATATGAGACAGGAAGCATTTCTATTTGTTGATTTTCAGCGACTCTTTGATATTGTCTCATTTTTTCAGCTTCTCTAGAAATTTGAATGTCACTAGGAAAATAGTATTCATAAATAAACTTTACAACCAAACGTGGAAGCAATGCTGCTATGATAATTCCTAGTAACAGTGCCCAAAATAATCCAGTATTTGCCACATGAAAGAAGGCCCTGTAATATCAAAGTTGTGGACATGCAAAGATTAGTCTCTGTATAAAGAAACAATGTATGATTGCAAAGATTTATGAAATTGTGTTGAGGATCTCGGCGGTCTTTAAGGACATGCAAGGCAGGATAGCGCACTTGGCCCAAAGTTTGACACATTTATACATTGGATAAAAATGATCTTGTTAAATATTTTTCACGATTAAAACATGACAAAATAGTACTTATATTTGATTTGTCTTCCTTTTTTTATGGTTAACCTATATAGGACCTCAGAAACTGAAAACAACATTGTTGAGTATGGCTTATATTTGATGATCGGGTCAATATTTCCTTCCCGTTGTCTCATAGATTAAAGATAAGACCTTATTATAATTTATAGAGTGACACTCTTTATCATACAAGTCGATTTCGTAAGAATAAGTATGTCAAATACAAAAATCTAATGGTATATGAGTATGGTTGATTTGGACTACCAGCGTGACAATTATATTGAAAAAACTAAGTCCGCCTATCTTAAAAGAAATGGCCTAAACTAAATTTTAAAAAGAGTAATACTTATCACCTTATAAGTCGGTTATATAAGAACGAGTTAGGTCAACTTCAAAATTTAATGACTCTATTATTAAGGAAGCAGACACAATTTTGACACTGTTTTCTATTATAATAAATTAAGAGATAAAAAGAAAGGGAGAAAAGATAGTGAAAACATACCAGAAACCAGGAAGTTTAGGTATAGAATCAATGATCATGACAGCAATGAAAGTAGCAAGAATAGATCCCCAAATGACAGCATGAGTAACCCAATACCATCTAACCACATCCATAGCCAAATGTAAATTGACAATAATAACCACTGCCAAAGTCCAAAGATCTCCTATGCTTGCTACATCAATAGTACTTTTCCAATATGCAAAAAGTGGAGGCCAAAATATAACCATGCTTTGCCATAAAGTATCAGCCATTGTTAACATAAATAGTTTCTTGTTGTATGCTTCATTTCTTTGGCCAGCACTGTAAAGCTGAGGATACCTTAGGAGAGTGCTTCTACCGAGATCTTTGTCGAGAATTCCGACAATGATAGTTGGTAGTGCGCTGTAGACTATTGAATATAATGTCGAACTCCATTCGTTTATAGCAGTTGTTAAAGTGAAAGCCGTGTAGAGCACGTACCTAAAAAATAAAGGCACACAACATTCATTGTCTATAAAACATCGATACTAACACAGACATCAAACACGATATTAAAACGTAATCACATGTGTCAGTGTCAAATGCCAGACACATATTCCATACGAAGTTTCAGTGCTACACAAATTGTTATCATATTATATTGACATGTGATCGCGTTTGTTAGTGTCAAACACCAGACACACATTTCATATGAAGTTTCATTGCTACATAGATTGTTATCATATTATATTGACACGTAATCGTGTGTTAGTGTCATGTTTGTGCTACATGAATTGTTATCATATTATATTGACACGTAATCACATGTGTCAGTGTCATGTCAGTGTCAAATACCAGACACACATTTCATCTGAAGACGTCTATAAAACTAATGCTAATCAAACCTTTACTTACCAAAATAGGACAAGGACAAGGACAGCATTTCTGTAGAAATTGTAAAGTATCATATAACCAAGTCTTTGGTAATTCCAGTGACCATGAACCAATAAAAGAGGAACTAAGAACCTAAACTGTCCCATTGCAAAATCTGATGACATTACAGCTTGCCTACCCTCTTGTCCACTGATACCAACTCCAACATCAGCCATTTGAATCATTGACACATCATTCGCACCTGCGAATTCAAACGGAAAAAAAGTATATTAAAGAACTGTAACAAAATAACAGCGAAACTATACCGCCTTTTTGCATAGACTAAAACGAAATCAAGAGAAGAATTCATACCGTCTCCGATAGCTAGTGTCATGTCAGATGTTCTCTTCTTCACAAGGGAAACAATACCGGCTTTTTGCAAAGGAGCAACTCGACAACAAAGAACAACAGAACACAAACTTGCAAGTTGAAACAGCTGGATCAACACAAGTAGTCAAAATCAGTTAACAAAACAACATCAAGAAATTCACTGTAAAGTGTAACCAGTAGGCTTTCTAGATTGAAACTAACCTCTTCTTCGTGATCACTATCGAGAATATGAACGAGGCTTCCACCATCGATAATCAAAGCGATTTGCGTTGAAACTGCATCAAGTTTTCTAGATCTTTCAAGAGCATCTTTGAGACTTTTTCTACATGAAGCTTTATTATTACTACTAATAATAATCTGAGTCATGCTTCTTGTTAAGAGTTTCGATGAGAATCCGATCGATACAGCAGTTTCTTGCTTGTCACCGGTTAACACCCAAACCTTAATCCCGGCTGCCCTTAGAGACTCGATTGCCTCTGGTACGCCGTGTTGAAGTTTATCTTCGATAGCAGAAGCTCCTAATATGCAGACATTGTTCTCAACATGGTTTGAAATTTTTCTAAGCATTGCAGCCCTTCCAAACACTGCGGTGCTTGCTGCTTCATAGGATGCATGCCATTGCTCGAACTCGGAAGTGTTGAGTTCTCTCATTCCAATCACAAGTGTTCGTAAACCGAGAGATGAATACGAGTGAAGATGAGTTTCTGTCGATTTTATCAAGTCCATGTTGTATGATTTGTCGATTATACTAAACATGGTAGTGTCTGCTCCCTTGACGAAAAGTTTTACCGAATTGTCAGGGTAGCCTAATATAACTGACATTCTTTTTCTATCGCTGTCGAATTCATGTAAACCCAAGACATTGAACCTGCAATATTCATAATCATCGTTATCAAAACTAGCGTTCAGACAGGCACTCTCCGTTTTAAATGAAAAAATGGCTGCATCAAAATTTGGAGTAAAGTTTGTTAATAAGCAACTTACTTTAGTCTTTCTCCATGAATATCAATGACGATATGGCCGGAGGTTCGTTCGATGAGCATAAAACCATAGGCGGCCGCAGCGTACGCCAGTGCTTGTTCATCGGGCGATTCACCTTGATAATCTAACAGCTTGACATCAGGATCAGGTGTGTCAACAACAAGAGGCACAATAGTATTGCAGGTTGCAAGTGCTAGAAAGAAGTCGTAAATCCTTTTTCCTTCCACATTTCGAAATCCATTTCTCGCCAATCTCAAAAGCTCGGGATTAACTTTCACCTTCATCTTCGGTTTCAACACCTTTCCATCAACTGAAAACCGAAAATAAACACGATATTTCAACAATGTGTTTCTCAAACAACTAAAATTTGACAACTTTCGCGTATAAGTGGTTAATCACGTTCATTAGATAGTTATCGGATATATCAGTAAGTTCATTAACCACCATTCGAACGTGATTAACCACCATTTCTCAGATTTCTATATGAATTAAAGAAAATGTTTTAAAAAACGAAGAAATCAATCTTACCTTGCACGGAGTATTCGGTTTGTTCATCCTCCATGCTGGCTTTCGTGGAACTGTAATCAACTCCCCAAATGCTAGCACATTGAAACTCCATCTTATTCTCGGTAAGTGTACCGGTTTTATCAGAAAACACATACTTAATCTGTCCCAAATCTTCATTAATATTCAAAGCCCTGCACTGAAACCTCGAATTCGTAGCTTTATCAAACAATCGATCGTCTTCGATCATGAAATAGGCCTGACCAACGCGAACAAGCTCCATAGAAATATACAAAGCAATCGGAATCATGACTTGGTAAACTATAACTGACATAAGGAATGTGAAAAATATTTCCAATCCCCATCCATAGTACTTATAGTCTTCAACTTTCGCCTCCGAAAAATCAAGTTTCCTATAATAAGGCAACAGATTCAGCTCGTCTTTATGGCGCTTCAACCAAACCGCTGCACAAACAGACGTAATAGTACACAATGCAACAAGAAAGAAAGACAGCATAATAATTTCGTAATTCATACGTGTCTCTAGCCGACTCCTCTTCGACGGAGCTCCAGAACTATTGAGCATAGCCTTGGTGTCGCGGCCGCAGTAGACCGCGACACCAAGTGCCCAACTAGTATTCTTGAGCTCACATCCTCTAAGCACAATGTTGGTTGATCCAAGTGATAACTTCTTCCCATCAATTTCCATATTCGCCATAAATCCATATATGTTCCTATTCGGTTTCTCGCACTTAATCAAACCTTTAAACCTATGTTGAATCTTTAAACCTGTCTCCATTTTCGCGTACCGAGTCTTCAAATTACTCTCGCCGTCGAGATTAATAGTTTGCACATAAGCAACACCAGTTGAATCACTAGTTGATAACAAAACAATGTCACAAGGAATTGTTTCATTTGTTTTGATTTTCACAATCTCGCCAACCCTAATATCCTTCCATTTCTTGTCAATGAAGCTACCATCATGAACCAAAACTGATGCTAACCTGTTGTTCTCAACTTTATCTGAATTATGTCTCCTCCAATCCTCAAAAGCATCTTTCACACCCGTCACAAAAAGAACGAAAGCCAACGGTAGAATCGATACATATCTCCCAAAAACCGCGAGTTGAGGAAGCTGATTAAGTATAGCAATGATGAGAAAATATACATAAGCAACTCTATGAAACTGCTCAAACAAGTTTCTTGGAATGAAAGTAAGAATTGAGTATTTAGCAGTTCTTATCGAATTTCCTAAAAACTCGAAATTCTCATTCGTTTTCTCTGGATCATTGATGTATACCAATCTTGCATCTTCATCTCTTAACTCTCTCTGTGACATGGTCAATCCATCAGAATCACCACCTCCACCACCTTTTGAACCATATCTCACAGATTTTCGCGATCCCGAGTTGTTTACACTATTGTTCTTGTTAGAACTCATTGAATGAATTGACATAACACTTTTACTTGATGAAGATGTTGACGAGTTTGAAGAGTTCTTAGTATTATCAACTTGAATACCATATTCCACACCGGAGAATGTAACTGTGTTACTCGAACTTGATTTTGATTTCGGTAATTCAGGAAAAACTGGAAGGGTTGGAAATTCTTGGTCATTTGGTGTTCTTGGCGATTGTAACAAAAGTGGCCTATTAGAATCCATCTGTTCTTCCGGCCTCAGGTCTGCTGCTCCGAGATATTGTCTGTTTTGAGTATGATTTTCTTTCTTCAAAATTCGAACATGATATAGAGAATTTACGCGCTTGAACTAGAACAATTATATGTAGAAAAATATTTAAATTTTGAAGAAACAAAAACTAAGCAAGAAATATAAAGTTGTTATTACAAAACAATATTCTGTTGCGTCACTGCTGCTACGAGGTATTGTCTGGTTCGTGTTTGAAAGAAAGATGATTATGAAGAGGTTTAAGGTGAGATTATGAGAGGAAGAAGATTTAATGAGAGGAAGAAGAAAAAGCGTGTGGAAGAGGAAGAAGTTTTGAAGGTCAAAGGTGGTAAGTCTATGACGGGTAATGCAAGAAAATGAAGAACAAGTCGTAATGGGTGGCGACAATGTGTTTTGTCTAGAAACAATACTGTTGTATATAAAATTGAGAAAGAACATTATGTTAAATTAATATTTTAATGTCTTTGATTAATGTTTAATTAATGTTTGAATGTTGTGTTAGGTATTATTCATGGAAGGTGTCATATGCTTACTCGTATAAAGTGGTGAAACATGGCAATATTTTGATTCTCTTTTGAATATTTTTTTACTAATAATCCAAAAGCTTGTGTTTAAGAATATTTTATTTTATAGATCATTAGATATAACTTTTAGAAAAAATTGATTTCATCGATTAAAAGGATAGCGACACTATTTTTTTTTAAATTGAGTAAATTGAATATTTTCTATGTGCAACTGTAGAACTAATTCTTTGAGTCGAATAGAATCGACAATTTTTTTTAATATAAGTTTTATTATATATTTAGTGAATTAGTTTTGAAAAAATTGATAATAGTAAAAAATGAGTTAAAATTAAAATGATTTATGTTTAAAGTCGTAAGAGATGGTCAATTTATTTCAATAGTAATAAGAATTTTATACTATTAATTAATTATAATTATTAAATTGTTAACTTGTAATTGTTATTTATAAATCTTAACAATTTAAGAATATTGATTAAAAAATAAAAGAAAATGCTAATGCAGAAATTGAATTAATCATCATTTAAAAATATTATTTTCTTTGTTTCAAAATAAATGTCACATTTAAGGAGAAAAATAAGTCTTAAAATATTTGTCACTTTAAATTAACAAAATAATTTTGTATTTAATCTTCTAATTATATCCTCTAATAAATATTTCTAATGTATTATTTTTTCAATTAATATCAATGTTAATTTGGATGTACAAATAATTAAGTGGGATAATTTAGTAAAATTACTATTCTCTTTTTTTAATTTATTATTATTTCTTAATTGTTGTGAAATCGTGCATTGCGATAAATAATATGGGACGGAGTATATTTTATTAAAGTTTGTATTTTAAAATATTTATTTTTATTATAATTATTATTAAAGTGCTTATTAATATGTATGATATATTAAAATTAAATGAATTAAATGAACTAGTGTGATAGCTCAACTAATAAATTTTAAATGAATTAAATGAGTTTAGGCGGCTGATCTAAGATTCAAGTATTTTTAGTTATATTTATAAATTATTTAATTTAAAAAATATAAAAAATATTATATATTTTAAGATGATTTACTTCTTTACAATTTCATGCTCCAAATTAGTCATTTTCTTTACAAATGTAGGATAAAGATGATTTAGAAAAGTAAAGTCATTCTATTAAATATATCTTATGGTTATCATTTATTAATTTATTCATGGAATAGAACAAAAAGTCTTTGCCTCTAGAGGGTAATTAGTATATTATTGAATCTTGAATAATTGTCACATTGTTTGTTCTAGAAAGTCTGCTGAGAGGTTTTATTATTCAATTCTTAGGTGTCTGAATTTGACCTTATTATTTTAATTTAGGTGGACTAGTGCATGCATTGGAGTTATAATACGTACGGTAAATAATTAACCTTTTATAACTCGATGTATAATTAGAAAATAACTAAAGAACAAGTTAATTATTAATAATGTATTTTATCTTGGAGTATTCATTACCTTGACTCACGCGTGAAAAGAAAAAGACAAAAATAAAGGAATTTATAATATTCAAAAACTCACAATTACGAAGGTTTAAATTCTGATAGAAATTTTTAATTTTTTTTCCAGTTTTTTATCAAAATTGAACAATGGAAAATAAAACTCCAATCACTAGAACAAATGCATTTTAATCTTTTCATAAATAGAAAACAACGAAAAACTCTTATTCTGAAAAATTTTCTTATTTTGAAATTTTCAAATAGTGCACACAATAGCAATTCAAATGATGTGAAAGACATTTTGGCATAGATTTGTCCAACTACCCAAAGCTACAGACTGCTCTGGTGATCCCTAAAGTGACTCAGAAAGGTCGAGGAGAATCTTAACCAACCAGATAACATTGACTAAATCTTGCCATAAAAATCACAACGAACAAAAAAATGATCCATGTCCTCCATCTAACTACACTCAGTTGGATAGGTATGCTCCTCAACTATAATAATGTGTCTTCTAACCACATTAACATTCGTCGGTAGCCTATTCCAATATAAGCGCCAAACAAAAAGGTTAACCTTTAAAGACACCACTTTTGACCACCACACATGAGAGTCACCAACATGTTGAGTATTCGCCCTCTTCATCAACAAATTATATGTGATGCTAATGTTATAACGAGTTGAGGAATGAAGTCTTCACACCCAAGAGTCTTTAATCGTGTCCTACAAAACAAAAGAATCCAACAACTCTTTCTCCCTGTCATACCCCAATTTTTGACCTAATATACCACCTTACATTTGCATCATTGCATCACTAACAGTTCAGAACAGAATTGATCGGGTGTAGCTTCTACAGGTCAAAATCAGGGTTTCACAAATTTTTCATCTGTTCAAAAGGTAATCAATTAGGGTTTGAGTTTCTACTCACCTAAATTGATCTATCTTAATCAGACCATCAACCTCTGATCTTCAGATATCCAACTTTTTCTCCTGATCTATCGAGGATCGACCAATTAGGGTTTTTATCGAGGATAAGCAATCACTGATTTTCTGATCAATGAATGACTTTTTTGTCTGGAGAATGATCTTCATATCTCTAATACAACATCTTGACCTAATTTCTTGATTCAAAACATCACAGAAGTTCACATTTTTCATCAGTCAATTTCTAGATCATCTGATGAAATTTCATCTGCATTGAAAAGTCAAACTTTGACTTTTGGTCAACTTTTTCAAGATGAAACTTTTTCAATCATCAAAATACTTCAAATGATCCATCATGATCATAAAAAATCAAGAAATTTTGAAAAGTCAACAAAAAGTCAAAATTTTCAACACTTAGAACTATTGAAAATTTCATGTTTTTTCCTACTTTCATGGCATTTTTTCACATAGTTCCATTTGGAATTAGAAAAAACTCAAAACATGAAAGTTGTAACCCTTGTTACAAGCTTTCCAAAATGTCCAAAAACTTGCAAATCCATTGTGTCTAGCTATACTTTTGATTTTGAAACATAGAGCTCCAAAACCATGGATTTCAAGTTCATGCTTCAAAAATTACAAGTCATTTTTTTATTTTCTCTCCTTCTAGAAGCCTTGCCACCTAGCCAAGATGGATAGAGCTGATAAAAATTAGATGAGAGGTAATTATGATGGAGATAAGATCAAGTTAAGTTTTAACCATGGTTAAAAGGAAGGTTCCTTTTGCATTTATGGCAAAAATGACTTTCTTGCCCTCTAAGGCAAGTTGTTCAAATCCAAGCCAATCTTCTTCACTTACCATTCTGATTTTTTGACCTATAAATAGAGGTCATGTTTGCAAATTGAAACCACACCAAAGCTATGCAAGAACAAGCTTTCTCTCTTCTTTCTTAAAATTCAAGTTACATAGTTCAAAAGTGAGAATTTTTGCATCTTTCAAAACTTGTGAAAAACCATGAGAAATTTGGTGTCTAACATGTCTTAAAATCAATATGGAACTTGCTTGAAACTTAAAATCAACACAAGAACTTCTAAAACTCAGAATCCATGTTTGAAACCAAAAGCTTGCAAAAACTGCCTTAAACTTCAAACTGTTAATTTGCTCGAGCAAGTTGTGTTTTTATCATTCAAACATCATCTATACATCTCATATGAATGATACAAATCATTACTTTTGATCTGTAACACCTCTAACCACGAATTCGTGTTTCACTTTAAGCAACTGTAGGTGGACTTGGGTAGAGAGTTCCAGACCATTTCAGAGTGTGCATAGTGATCAAACATCTTCCATAAGGTTCACTGGTGCTCTAGCAATCATCAAACATCAACTGGAAACACTCCTTTGAAGAATTCGATTCCAACTTCAAGAGGTAAGTTGCTCAACTTCGAACTCTTTGATTTTTGATTTACAGTTCAAAAATGGCTTGGCCGTTTTGTTTCTGCACCTTCACTGAAGCTTAACCCTTAATCAATTGATCAAATCCATGGCCATACACGATTTCAATTTGATTTTTAGGAATTAGGGTTCTTCGCGTTTCTGGGAAAATTAATCATGTTAACTAAAAATAAATGAAATTAATCACTACCATCATATTCCTGGTTCAATTTCGATCAAGTTTGATGTTTATAGTTTTCAATTTCATCAAGAAACGAAGAATCCATGGTTGAATGAAGGATTGAGGAAGAAGAAGATCATTGCGCGCGTGTTTTCATTTTCCAGAAATTCAAATATTTCGTTTATAATATAATAACATGAAGTAAAATAAATAAACGGATGTATTTCCGCCCCAGCAGTTGCCAGCTCACCTTTAAGTCACTTGCCTTGCCTTGCCCAATGGTCCCGGGTTCGAGTAGCCTTGGGACCATTTTTGCCAAACTTTTTTGTTTCTCTTCACATTTTTTTCCAAACTTTAACACTTTCAAAAACCAATCAAAACTCCTCATTTTGAGGTGATTTTTTGTACACTTGTCATTTAACATGTCAATTTTAGGATAATGTCAAAAAAATTCAAAAATGTTCTCTTTCGATTATATTTTCATCGAGCCGAAAATGAGACGTTTTGAGTACTTTTCAAAGACATTCTTTCAAACTTTTGAAACTCGAATCTTTTCCAGACTTCTTGTAAGTATATTTCATCTTTCAAAAACACTTTCAAGATCTTTTCAAAACTTTTCAACAAACTTACACTCTTTTTCCATGATCGACCCGATTTGAAGATAAAACTGAACTCGTTTTTCCTCGAATTTCTTAACCGATCATGGGCCTCCCTCACGGTGTAAGTCCCAAAATTATTTTATGTACATAGCTATTTTCTTGTACATATCAAATTCTTTCATGTACATATTAATTTTCCTTGTACATAATACAGATGTCTTTTGTAAATATTCAAGTACAGACAAACTTCGATCGGTTGTTTTCATTTCGCTTGTATATACGCTGAATACCATTGGTATTAAAAGGAGCATTATTCCCGGTGAAACTGCTTTTAAGCCAATGGGCCTCCCTCACGGTGTAAGTCCCAACCCTCATATGTACATACATATTTCCTTGTACATAAATACTCATTCGTGTACATATTTGCTCCCTTGTACACAATCAAACTTGTAAATAATCAAGTTACGCTCATTTCAAATGCTCGTTTCACATACACTTGATTATATTTCCTTCATAAACTCTTGTAATTAAACATCATGCATTTGTTTATATTTCCTTCATAAACTTCTGTGAATAAACTTCATACATTTGTTTATATAACTGTACAGTTATAACATAACAATTAGTCTAACCAATAGGTTCCCCACAGAGTTAGCCTCCTCTTGGGATTTGTACAAGATAACTCATTCATCTGAGTTCAGCCTCCTCTTAGGCTTCATATAAGAAAACTCATTCATCTGAGTTTAGCCTCCGCTTAGGCTTCATATAAGACAACACCGAGTCACCTCCTCTTGGGCTTCGTTCAAAAGAACTCCTCATTGAGTTTAGTCTTGGGCATCAAACAAGAAAGAGACCAGGAAATCTCTTAACAGCCTCCTATTGGGCTTCCAATACAAAGAATCACCCGCGCTAGGATAGAACCCTGAGAGTATGATTTCCCGGTGAAATCGCTCTTGAAATCCTAAGAGGATGGTTTCCCGGTGAAACCCCTCTTAAAGCCAAAGCCATCCATACCCTATAGCTTCCTCTTGAGCTTCATACAAGGACCCTCGATGACCCTCGGAATGCCTCCTCTTGGGCTTACAATACAAGGACCCACGGGCTTCTTAAAAGCATCCCCCTAATCCAATCAATTTCTCCTCGAGATTTAGACATCTATCATCTCTATGGAAGAAGCATCTCATCTATCACATCACATACAATCAAATATTTTTCAAACTCTTTTCAAACAAAAACATCTCTTAATTGTAAGTGGTAACGCTTGTACACTCAAGCAAAACACCCAATGCTTACAATTAAAAGATTCAAACATCTTTTTCAAACATCTTTCTTAAACTCGTAAGTGGTAACGCTTCTACATTCAAGCAAAACACCTATAACTTACGATGAAAGATTCAATCAATCAAACCTTCAAAATGTATATGATGAAATAGATTAGATACATTTTTCATTAAGATGACATTTGTCTTTGTCTCTTAATAACATTCCTTTGCTTCCACTAGCATAAGTGGGAACTACGATTGCTCTGACTTTCTCAACATCCCTTTGAGAATACGTAGGCACAAGATCTCATCCTTGCCGAGCAAATTTCTTTCTCCCTCAAACCAAACAAAACCATAGATCCCTTTAGATCCGAGCTACAAATGCTCTGATTCCCATTAAGGAATATGTATGCAGAAGATCCCAATGATCTTTGTGAGCACAATAATAACAAAACCTAGGATCCCACATAATCTTCCTTTCTTAAAATCCAAAGGAGAAAGTTTCCCAATCATAGAAATAGCAATTTAAAACACACAAACATATCAAACATATTCATATATATTCCCTTTATATAACAAACCCCCTTGCCCAGAATCTCCCCAATGCGTTGCGTCTAGTTCGCGCTAGTCGTAATGCATATCAAATCAATTGAGGGTATTGCAACTTTCCCCTTTTTCATAATCATTTTTCTTGTGTTGGAAAAAATAAAGCTTGATGCTCGCGGCATCTTTATAAACAAATCAAAAGAGTAAATCGTTTCGAGCCAGAGAATCCGAATTCAGATTCGATTCCCTCGCACGTCACTTTTTAACGCGAACACTCCCACGCAAACAATCTTCGACACCAAAGAGAACATCTTTGCTACAATAGCATCCTTGTTCTCACCTAACTTATAAAGCCTCGGGAATCTAGACATTAACACCCATATGTCCAACCAAGGATCCTTTAGAATAGAGAGTTTACCCCATTTCCTAATGATCTCTCAATATTATATACCAGTCACCCGCTTTCAATCGCCTGACCCCATTGTCTGATCTTATTCATATTCTACCACCACATTGATCCCCTCACTCCCCATAATCTCAACCGCCCCTTCCTCTCCATATCGATGGGCTAAAACCCTATACCAAAGACTACCCTTCTTCTCCTACATCCTCCAATAAGATTTACCTAACAACGTCTCATTAAACTCCCTTAACCTTCTCACCCTCAAACCACCATTCTCCTTACGCTAACAAACAATATCCAAATTAATCCACAAAACTTTCCTCTTATTTTTCTACCTCCCTAAAAGAAAGCATTAAATAAAGATTCAAGAGAAGAAATGATACTTGCGGGAGCCTTGAAGAAAGAAAGGAAATAAACCGAGATAGAGGACAAAACAAATTTCAAAAAAACCAAATGACCCCCCAAGGATAGATTATGGAATTTTCACCCAGATAACCTGCTTGTGATGGTTTCCAATATCGGATGCTAAAAATTAAGCTTTCACGGGTTCTCCTCAATAGACAACCCCATGCACACAAACAAAATATCTCCCAGTTTACAATTTAACACCATAACTGCCTCCTTCAACCAAGAATTTGAAATGTTTACACCTACCGATATGTCCTTGTTAAAGTTCACATTTAAGCCTGAAATGGATTCGAACAACAACAATACTGCTTTTAGTTCCCTAACGTTAGCCTAACTCTTGGACTCCATAAACAAGGTTACATCCGCAACCTATAAATGAGTAATTAACACCCCTAACTCCATTACCCACTCTATATCCTGTAAACATACCTCCCCTACAATAGCATTCATCAACATATTGAACCCTTCTGTCGTAATTAATAAGAGAAAAGATGATAGTGGATCACCACTATGCCAAAAATGACCTACGAAAGCGCTTTTTTTGGGCTTTAAAAGCGCTTAAAAGCGCTCTCGTAGGTGGCGCTAAGGTTTTAGCAGCGCTTTTTGTTTAGAAAAAAGCGCTCTCGTAGGCCTACCTACGAGAACGCTTTTTTCTTAAAAGCGCTTTCATACGTAGGCCTACGAGAGCGCTTTTTTCTGAAAAAGCGCTTTCCTAGGTGAATTCAGAATGCGTGTCAGGCAATCTAAAGTAGGACTATGAGAGCGCTTTTTGTTCAGAAAAAAGCGCTCTCGTAGGCATACCTATGAAAGCGCTTTTAGAAAAAAGCGCTCTCATAGGCCTGCCTACGAAAGCACTTTTTTCTTAAAAGCGCTTTCATAGGTATTCTACTGAAAAATCTAAAATTTAAAAAATTTCTAAACCTGCATTTTTTGCAAGAAACCCTAATTCCTAAACCGGTATTTTACGATCTAATTTAGAAATACCAATATATATTAGTTTTAATCCAAATACCAAATGTAATTCAAATACCAAATATTATATATATACAAATACCATTATAATCAATTCATATCCAAAATATATATACACCATGGTAATTCAATATTAACATGTTTTTAAACGTAACAAAATACACCTAAGAAATCAGCTATATAACACTAAGTAAATCAATCCTAATCTACATATATATCCAAGGTCCTGATCCTGCAATATGAACATAATAACACGGTCAGTGTTGTATACACGTACAAAACAATATATTCATAATTAACCAATTTTCACACAACAATGTATTCGTACCTTATTATAAGATTCTTAGCTCAATAAAATATTGGCACAACTCCTCTTTGAGTTCTTCCAATTGACGTGGCGAGTAATATGGACAATTGTATTGATCAAAATATTACATTACAAAACAAAATATATGCATGATTTAGTTTAATGTAATAAATTATATGCAAAATCCGATAAGTAATAAAACAAAGTATAAATCCATACCGTGATTGGAATCTCGATTTCATTCATTTGAATGATTTCTTTGATAAACTTCAAAACGAAGTATCCGCAATCTATGTCGTTTTGTTGTTGAGGGCACTACATAGAAAAACAAATAAGATTATACACATCTATTGTTTTATCAAGTAGAATAAATATTATAAGCAAAATTGTTGAAATTTATATGCCTGTACTTTGATCCAATTAATGTTGTTCGATTTAGACCGTGGTACCCGTGCTTCCCTTTGACATCGGAATACTTGTATTGAACTGATGACAAAATTAAAATATTTATTTAGAACAATGACATAGAAATAATTAAATATATAAACACAAATGAATATTTAGAATAATGTCACTTACGTATCAATCACTAGCTTCATTTCCGGATAATTTGTCCAATCACCGTCAACCGAATTCAGGTAATAGACCACTTCTTTTATGGGATTGATAGCAAGCAACAACCAGTGACATCTATAAATTAAAGCAACAATTTAGAAGCGAATTTTAATGTAAAAAAATACAAATATTAAAATGAGTTTAGAATGAAAATCTTCTTCAAGCGTGTCATGAATCTTTCTTGAATCAGTTCCCTAGAAATTGTTGCTCACGACACGGAGGAAGACACGAAACGGAATCTATTTGACAATTGATTCCCGCGCATCAATTTGTCAAATAACATCCTTAAATAAAAACGTAATTAATATTAGACTATTTCAATTAAATGTTTAAAAAAAATGTTCAACCAATTAAATAATATATTGATCGGGTTACCGGATATACGAGTGCATCACACTGATGCCTAACTCTCGATGATGAAAAATTTGTTCCATGTCCTCTAATCCAATTGTTTCGGTACATGGAAAACCAAAGACAATTTCATCCACATCGATTTGACGAATTCCATCATTCATCAAATCTGATGTGCCAACTAGTGTCTCCAGACACTGTCGATACCTAGGCACAAATTTACGGATAGGAACCTTCTTCTTAGGTGGAACCCTACTAACTTTCTGGCTCACCTGCTGTGACTGATCTTGAGAAGGTACCTTAAAAATCATATAGAATTATGTAAGATACAAAGTTATGCAGTTTTTTATTCTGATCATAAATGAAATACTTTAAAAGTACCTGTCTTTGCGATGCAATAGACTCGCCGCGCTGCAAAATCCCTTTATCCTTAGATGCGGGTTTTGTAGAAGTCTAAAATTACCATGTAAAAAATTCAGGTCAAAACTGTCAGTTGAATACTTAAAGATTCATAATGGTTTTCAACATACCTGATCATCTATGAAGATGAGGTCTGATGGCCATGCCACAAAAGATCCTACTGCATCTCGCAACAATGTGGTCTCCGCAACAATGTCAGGTACCGGTAGCAATGCATTCATATCTAAAACAACATCAACCGATACCTTCATGTGGCCATCCGGGATCGGTCTATGGTGAATTAAATCTCCCGAGGTGTTGTGCACTTTTCCCTTGCCAACTACCCGATAAGTCGGAGACGCTAGATACAGCTGACAACATGAAATGCCCTAAACCAATAATAATCGTTAGACTTCCTTTAATGTTGACAATAATAACCGTTATAATTATACTTTCTCTAAATATAATGGATTATCATCTTAATTACCTCGGGAAATTTTTGTTGACAGTTGATACTAGCCTTGTCACTAGTTTCTTTCAACTGTGAACTGCTCCTTTCTGCCATATATCTCTCTTTGTCCCTCTGCAGTTCACGGACTTGTGCTTGTAAATCCTGCAATGTTTGCATCACTTCTGCATTGCTAGGATTTCTTTTTCTTGGATTGTTATACAGAGAGGTAGGAGTCACACCATGGCCTTTACCACTCACTCGTCCCGGATACTCAGCAACACATAGTGCTTGACTGAGTACGCTCCTGATATTCGGGTCATCACCCGTGGATACCGATTGCGATATAGTCTCCTGTAATTCATTTAAATATTGATAATTAAAGACACAACGTTAATTATATATTAATTAAAGACATAATGGTATACTTACACACTCATCATAAACATGTTGCAGATCGGGGTTAACAACTTGATCTCTGCCAACACAAGCTTCCTTCCACAGCACATGTGCAGGTAGTGATGTTTCGTCACTCTGCGTCTCTTCCAACTACGCATTGTTACAAATAATAAAATCATCAATACACATTGTTACAAATTAATAATACACATTGAGAGAATTAATAAGATCGTAGAATTGAGATTTACTTACAATTTTTTCCTGTAAGCGTGCATATCCCAAACGACCTTTTTATATGGGTATGCGGGTTTTGACGCTCCTGTAAGGGACTTTTATATCCATTTTCATATGTTTTTTTTACCTTATTTCACCTTTTCGAATCAAGAAGTTTTTTTAATAGATAATTTGAAAAATCTTAGATTATATGAGTTTAAGATTAGATGTTACCTATAACATTTAAAAGGAATAAACGTTATAAACCATATTGACCTATAAAATATCTCTATAATTTGACTAAATCCTCATTTTCGTTACTTAATTTGTGTGAACCGATACAATCCCCGGAGGCATTTGATGACCAAACTAAAAAATGAATGTAATTCAAACTTACGGGAACAACTTTGTAACTTAAGTACATTCAAAGACTACAAGTGTCATTCAAATCGAATATTAACCTTTTCATATATATAAGTAGTTCAGATTTTGTCATTTTGAAAAACATTCCTAATTCTTGATACATTTCCAATATAGTAAATCAATTAAAACATATATAACATAATGATTACTAATTTTAGTTATAATTGCGAATTGATAACAAATTTTTTAATAATAAACAACTTCATGATTAAACCTGTTCCTAATTTTATTCTCATCTTCGGTGCTTAAATTTTCCATGTTAGTGGGATCCCAAGATATTTTCCAAGTTCAAAAGTTTCCTTAAGTCCCGAGACTTGAGAAATTTGTCTTCTGAGATAGACTGGAGTATTTTTTGAAAACATATGATGATACTAGACTTCTCAAAGCTGGTCTTTACATATATTATTCAGGACACCCATAATACAGTTTATTTGTTTCTTAGATGATCTTCTAAACAAAAGAAAATCACTTTAGAAATTTTTGACCATTTCTTCCATCTTTCATACACCCCACTTCCCTGTTCCTACTATATCACATATCCCGGCTAATCATAGATGTACTTTAATTACTGACACCTATAGTTTCAAGTTAACTGACACCTATAGTTTCAAAGCATTTTCAACATAACCCTAGCCATGGTGATGTTATTCTATTATATGGACAACGAACCCTCACAGCAACACAAAAAGCTAGATTGAAATATTTCACAATACAAAACAGATATGCATTGTAACCTAGCCATGGCAGACTAAAACAAAGAAGAAGAAAAACAATGCACCTGCTGTCAGAGAACGGCGGCGAGAAGACAGCGGCGGCGAGAGGAGAAGACAACGGCGACGAGAGGAGAAGAGAACGACGGCGAGAGGAGAAGACCGGCGGCGAGAGGAGATTGCTGGAGAAATGGAGAAGAGGGTAGTACAGATACGAAAATGAGAAACTGAAGTGAATGAAGCCAAAATTCGTATTTAGGGATTACAATTTTAATTATAAAATAACCTACCAAAGCGCTTTGAAAAGCGCTCTTATAGGGCAGCATTTAAGAGCGTTTTTAGTCCAAAAGCGCTTTCGTAGCCCAGACCTACAGCAGCGCTTTAGAAAGCGCTTTCATAGGGACCCCTTTAAGAGCGCTTTTTGAAAGCGCTTTCATAATACCCCCTTTAAGAGCGCTTTTTTTAGGCGAATTTTTTTTAAAGGCTACGAAAGCGCTTTTGCCCAAAAGCGCTTTCGTAGATGCGCTGCCAAAAATCTTTTTTTTTTGTAGTGCACCCTATCGTAAACCTCTCTCCAACCTAAATTCATCAGTTGGGCTGCCATTCACTAAAATCGACGCCATAGCAGTCTGTCATACCCCAAAATTTGCCCTCCATCTATTCAAGAGATTTCATACACCCCTACTCAAGGATTCCTCAAGAGTTGATCAGACAAACTCTCTCCTAGACAATCAACCCAAACTAGGGTTTGGTATCTCTCAAGTCCAGATGAATTTCCAACATCTCCAATGGTCCTCATGCCTCCCCATATGCTTCAAAGATTCTCCATGTCAAGTTTCAAGCCTCACAAGTCAAGTTTCCTCAAGCAATTGCTCAGATGATTGAAAATCGGGTGTATTGGACAAAAAGTCAACTGTGGTCAACATACAGTCAAAACTTCTGATTTTTGGTCAACATCCTCATTTTGAAGTTACATTCATCATTTGATCAAGGGTTGATCATGATTCATCAAGAAAACTCAAGATTTGCTCAAAAGTCAAACTTTCTAAATTAGGGTTTCTAGGTGAAAAGTCAACTAAACTTTGACTGATCATAACTTTCTCATACTTTCTCAGAAATTTTCCCACCAAAGCTCATTTTGAAGGAAATTCAATTCTCTACAACTTCATGTCTCACAAGAATGTCCAAAAAATGCTTCATTTGAGAGGTATAGCTCAAAACATTACAGGTCATTTTCAAAGTCAACAAAAAGTCAACTTTTTGTTTTGAAGATATATTGAGCATGGTAACTCCAATTAAGATGAGACCAAAGACATTGTTTAGAGGACTCTTAGAGCTTTATAAAAAGTCCAAGAACACTCAAAAATGTGGAAAATTGAGCAAGATACACCATTCACAAGTTGGGCAATTTTGAAAGAATGCACAAAGAGAGATACTTCAAAAAATCAAATCTTTTGCAAATGGGCCTACTTTTCTTCATCCTAACTTATTCCTCATACAATTAGGAATATCCAAGCCCAATGCCATGAATTTTTGATTTATTTTTCTATTTAATTTTGAATTTATTCATTTAAATACAAATTAAATTTTAAAATAAATTATAAAATCAAAATTAATTGAAAGATTGATTTTATTCTTTCCTTGGGATTCAAGTAACTCACCAATGCCAGCAATTTTCGAAATTAGATCAAATTTGGCAAGATTGGATTGAGAATTAATCAAATTTTGAAAATTTGATTTTGGACAAAAATCAAAATTGATTTCCATTGAATATTGATCAATTCTTTCCCAAATCAATCCCAAATCCATCCAGCATATATACTTGATGCATATCAATCACAAGAAAAGGAAAAAATTGCCTTTAGAAACCCTAACCTAATTCAAAAAAATCGTGTTCTTGAAGCAATTGGCAATCCTATTTCCAGCCACTTTCAACTGGTTTTGAGTATCCAAATACATTCCTTGATATCTCCTGAAGCTTTCCAGACCCTCACTTTGCTCAAAACCATCCAGAATTGAGAAATACGATTTCGGTTTGTTCTTATTTTTTCCAAATTCGATTTCTGTTTTTCATGCATTTTTAACACGTTTGATTGTTGTTTTTGTGATCAGTAGGAAGATTGCAAGCGATCTGGGTTATTGGATTGAGTTTCCATGGCTTTGAACTCGTATTACCATTGTTAGGTTTTCTGGTTTCGAATTAGGGTTTCCTCAAACAGGAAAAATTGGACAATAAGACCCATGCCACTGAATTCGGAATGATGTCCTGAATCGAACCATGGCCTTGGATTTTATTTATATTATGTGTGTTGCGTTTTTGATGTTTGCCAGGAACTTTGCGTCGAACCATGGCCGACGCTGCCTTTTCAAATTTTCAAAAGGTTGAAGACGATGGATGGCGCGAGCGGGAGGAAGCTGGAGAACGACGCGTGTAATCCCACTCAACCCGTTTCCGAACAGTAGCGCGCGTTGGTTCAGATGGCAAGGGAGTGGGTTTTCAAGGTTTGAGGCTGGTGTCTCCAGTTCGATCCCTGGCCATGACATTTCTTTTACAAGTTTGCAAAACTCATTATTTTCCTATTTTCTAATTATTTCAATATTTTTGCATTTTATTTTAATTTCTTTTCATATTTTTATTTATGCATTAAAAAATTACAAAAAATATTTTCTTTTTACATTTATATTCTGAAAATCTTTATTTAATTTAATAAATTAAAAAACATATTTTTGCATGCATATTTATTTTTATTTATATTTTTGCATTTAATTCACTTTTAATTGCATTTTAATTATTAAATCTTTTCCAAAAAATCCCAAAAAATTATTTTAGCTTATTTATCTTATTTCCAGCATGTAGTAATTTTCCCATATTAAAACTTGCATTTTCTAACATTTTTTCTCTTGTTCGATTCATATTGCATTTTCCGATTTCTTCTTTTTGTACAGGTTGATCCGATTCAGACGATTTTCTCTTTATCATTTTATCATTCTATTTTTCCAATAATGTAATTGCTAATGGGATGTAATAGTTTAATTAGGACTTTATTTTCCGCATTTTAAATTATGTATCTGCCCCAAAGCCTTGTAATAGCGTAGGACATTTACATTTCCGCCTTTACATTCCGCATTTTACTTTCCGCACCTTATAAATTGCTAGTAATTAGGCGTGTATGGCAAGACTAAAATTGAACATAGCCCACTAACTTGCAAGATAAAATACTTGAATCCAACACACTTCTCTCACACACGCACCCCTTAGGGTAATTCTCTCTCGTTGCCTTTGCGAATTCAAAATGGTCATGTCCCTCGAACGTAGAGGTATTCTAGCACCGTTGCCTTCCAAACAAATCATCATAGTCCCTTCGATACAAAGATCATAAGACCCACGATGTCGCCTCCGAATACATGATCTTGACCCTCGATTGTCGCCTACGAAAAATGATGATAGTCCCTTCGAATGTGCTAGGATACTTCCTACAAGTTGCCTTCAATGACCATCTGATGTCCCTTCGAATGTCCCGCTTACATCCTACGAATGGAGCTACCTACTAACTAATGGTATGGCTAGCGCTATTCTAAAGGAATGTAGAAGTACGAAAACGACCAATTCTGAGTGGGTAAATAAGTCTTTTAGTTGCTCGCTCTATCAAATGCTTTTCACACCACACACTTTTTTTCAAAGTTCAAAACTCTTTTCAAAACCAAGCATTTCCGAACACTTTGTATACACTCCTACATGAGTCATTACAAAGTCAAAGCGAAATGCCTTTTTTCAAAACATTTTTGTCAAACACACAGAAAGCAATTTTAAAAAGTTATCTAAGAGCAACTAAGAGCCCGTAGATAACTACGGATGGAAAGGGGTGCTAATACCTTCCCTTTTCATAACCATTCTCCCGAACTCAGAATCTAACGAAGGTCTTTTTCTGTTACTTTTACCTTCCCTTAATTGGATAAAAATAAAAGTCGGTGGCGACTCTTGCTATCCGCACATTTGGATACAAAAATCCTACAAAGTCAGTTCACCGTATTACACAGTCGAGACACATTCATTGATGCATTTCACCCGCAAGGCACAGAACTACATTCTAGCCATCACCCTCATCAAACAACTCCAGTCAACGAAATCATAAGCTTTCTCGAAACCCACCTTGAATAACAATAGCTCTTTCTTATTCTTCCTAGTTTCATCCACCACCTCATTAGCCCATCTAAAATTTATCTACATGATACAAATGTGGATTGAATATCAGAAATCAGCCCCCAATCACCTTTCTCAATTTATTCGCCAAAACCTTTGCAAAAATTTTGTACAAACACCAACCAACGAAATAGGGCGTAAATCAACAATCCTCTAAGGACTAGCACCTTTAAGTATCATAGTAATAAACATACTATTAATACTTTTCGTTAGCAGGTCTTTGCAATGAAACTCCACTACGAATCTCAACACATCTTTTTTCAAAATATCCCAAAATTCTTTTATAAACTCAAAATTCAACAATTTAGTCTAAATTTTTTATAACTATTACAATTTCACACTGCTTGCTTCACTTTTTCCAGCTCAAAAGATTTAACAAGATCAGCCCCTTCAACCCCACACAGAGTTTTGAAATCCTAATTCAATATTTTCAATTGAATTAAGATTTGTAGAGATGTCTTATTTTATATCATGGTGTGTTTGTTTTAAAATATGAGATTTTATTTTTTGAAACTCTATTACCAAAATTATTGTTTTTTAAAATAATATTTCTAAGCAAGCATTTTCCAAATATTAATTTCTTACAAATATTTATAATATTTATTTAACTTAAAATTAAAAAAAAAATTGAAAATTAACATAAATAGGGTAGTAGTCCAAAGCTATAGTTAGTTACTTTAATTTAATTCTATTAAATTTTTGGGTTTCCAGTATTTTGCCATGAGAATAATCATGAAAAAAGGGAATTTCTTTCTCCAGTTAGTGAGGTTCTTCTTCACCCCTGGTGAAAAATCAAAAATATCTTTCAATTTCGCAAGTTAACCTGCGAATTCTCCAAATAAGGTGAATTCGTAAGTTAACTTACGAAATAATCCACGATTTTAAAAAAAAAAGGTGAATTCGCAAGTTAACTTACGAGTTCACCTTATTTTTGGAAATTGCATATTAACTTGCGAAGTCTGTGTATTGTTTTAGTGAACACAGACACACCCCCAATACTCATTCATTTAAAAATACTCAAAATTTCCCTCTATACTCCAAACCCTTGTAACTTGTACCAAATTTTTGCAATTTCTACCACTTCAAAGACACTCAATCCAAGTTCAACTCAACATTTCAACTCATTCTAACTCCTCCAACATCAACTACAACCTCCATTTCGTGTAAGTTTTCTTAATCAATTTCTATTTAAATTTTTGAATTTTTATTATATTATTAGGTTAGGTTATAGAAATTTAATAGTATATGATGTTATAGTAGGATAATTTACTAGGAAAAAATAGGATTTGGGGAGTTTTGGGTCTGAATTTCTGGTTTTGGAAATTCTGGACGAAGGAGTTTTTGCAAGTTAACTTGTGAAGTGTACCAGAAGAGACTTCGCAAGTTAACTTGAGAATTTTGGTCTAATTTGTTTTTGAATTAGTATGTCAATTATTATAATGGTTTATTTTAGGATAATGGTCGATCAAGACAATAGGATGACACATTTGAGACAGGACAAGCAAAGCCAGACAGCGTCGGCTCGTCGAGAGCGAGAGCTAATGGCAAGGGCACAAAGAGAACAACGATCACAACTTGATATAACATCACCTTCCGCACCGCGACGGAGGAATCATCTTCCTCTCGTGCACATGAGGAGGAGGTGCCGGAGATGGCAGTACTAAAGGTCGAGTCGCCGGCGGAGGAGGACCAGGATGCCCAGGACGCCGAAAATGCTGAGGTTCCTGACGACGATATTGAGGAGCCTGCAGAGGCGGAGGATGCTGGCTATCTAGGAGGGCCATATGACAGGTCCCTTCCGATTTATTATGGGGACCATACTGCCTGCTATGTCTTGGGCGGAGAGGTATTATAATTTTTATCGTTATATTTCATATTATTTGTTTTCGTTCGTATTATTTATTTATTTTCGTATTATTTTGTATTATTTATTTTTGTTCATATCATACTATTTTCGTATACTGGTCGTTCGTATTATTTATTTATTTTCGTTTGATTCTTATTTTCGTATACCATTAGCACCGACATGCAGGGTGCTTTTGCTGAGAGATGGCATAGGGAGATGTCATCTTTCCACTTTCCAGTTGGGGAGTTGACGAACACCCTCGACGATGTTGCATGCTTGTTCCGACTACCTATCAAAGGTAGGTTACTCAACCATTCTAAGATAACCAGGGCTGAGGCGGTTGAGTGGATGGTTAAGCATCTAGGAGTTGATCCGTACAGGGCTGCTCAGGACTACGACTCCACAAACAGAGCGCACGTGACATTCTCCTATCTGAAAGAGTTATATCAGGAGCACCTTCGTATAACAACTCGTGCAAAAAGAGATGCACAGGAAGCTGGGGAGCCTGTGGAGGAGGATCTTTTTCTTCAGTATCACCATGGTTGTGCCATCCGGTGTTTTTTTATGTACTTGATAGGCACGTCCGTCTTTGTAGACACGAGTGGCCGCTACACCGACATGACCTACCTGAGATACTTTATGGACCTTTCTACAGTTCAGGACTAGAACTGGGGTGCTGCTATTCTTACCTACCTCTACCAGAAGCTGAATGAAACTTCCAGGTGGAGGGCTAGGGAGCTTACCGGCTCATGCACACTCCTCACCGTACGTTTTTATTTTAACGATACCTTTTAATTAGTTTTAATTTATTTTAATTATGTTAACATTATATTTTTGTTGATGCAGAGCTGGATTTTATCATACTTTCATCGCATCCATGGTTACATTGTGGATCCCGGCTATGAGGACTTCATGCCCAGGGCTTCCAGGCTTATTCTCAATAGGGGCAACGATAATGTGGTTCCTTACCGGGTGTTCCTTGATCGCACTAACCACGACAACATCAACTGGACCCCACTTGAGGACTACAGGGAGGTTGCCCCTTCGATACCATTTCGTTATACTCCGGGTGGCTAGCCTGTGGGGCTAACATGATGGTCCAATATCTGCCCGAGCGGTGTATGCGCCAGTTTGGCTATGTGCAGACCATACCCCGATCTCTTTTTCAGGCAGCTCCCGACTCCACCAAACGGAGGGCTCTAGATTATGTCTTCCAGGATTGGGAGAATCGTGTCTTGCCAGATGAGTTTCGGTTATTGCGGGCATCTCGTATGTGGCACTCTATGGAGGGGTACGCGACATGGTTACTTACAGTGTCGCACCCTTCCATGACACCGGAGGCTAAAAGACGTCCGCCGAGGCCAGCACATGAGGAGCTCTTGGAAAACAAGCAGGCCGAGGATGATCATGCCATTAATCTACTACCCATCTATCAGAGTATCCTCCAGATTAGACAGGAGGTGTTGGATGACTGTTGTAGCAGTAAAGCAAACAAGCAAAAAGTAAAGTATTATTTTTATCGGGTGATATATACCAGTTAAGTTATATTGTATCGTATCCACAGAGATTGATTATTGATTTGTCGTTCGACAATTCTACCGTTAATGAGTTTGAGATTAAATGGGTTGAAAATAAAAGACAAAAAGTATAAAGGATAGATATCTTGTCCAGAACAAATGCATACTAACCGTCACAGACTTAAATCTATCGTCCATGTCATACTCTGTCTACAATACTCGTCTGTATCATCACATACCTCTCACAACCTAAGCTATTTCTAACCCAAATTGAGAATCCTCCTGAATCACCTCGGTATCCATGTCTAGCATACCTCGACAACACAGAAGTCAACCGCGCCACTCGTAACCACTATCTCTAGCTCGAAATTACCAACATAGAGGCATTAAGATTAGATACTCTAAGTAAATGTCAGCTCGAAATCCATTTCTAGCATTCAGAAACTAACAGATAATCATCCTATGTAAGAATCTAAGCAATCTATATCTAGCAAATCTCAAAACCCTAACATAGAGTAAAAACCTAAGACAATCACCAACACAGATTCGTAAAGCAAACTTTATACAACGCCAAGGGCGACAAATATACATGAGTTCAAGGTAAATATACATACAAACCCAACAAATAGAGAAATACAAAGAGAAGAGAAGAGATAAACCATAGATCTACACTGGTTTATCAGAGCCAATCGAATAGCAACCCACCTCCAATTATCCATGAGCAAGCCCTAATGTTGTTTTCTAAGCTAATCTACCAAAAATAAAGGTTGATGGAAATGGGGATCAAAATCCACCCCAAAACCATAACCTAAAAATCTGTTTTGAAATGAATTTATAAAACAAAATCCCGCAGATCGCGCTAAGCGTGACCTACTTTTTTACTTAAACCGTCTTACCGCGCTAAGCGAGCTCAAAACCGCGCTAAGCGCAAAAGTTGTTGTGTTTCTTCCCAAAACTGCGTCTTCGGAGCCGTGTCTTCGACACTTTATTCCTCTATGCTCCAAATATGCAACAAGTACCTATAAAAATAGATACAAAACTATCAAACGATACATTATATACACAAAACACAATAAAACGCATTTACAGCAAAAAGTGTGGTTATTCAACGATTATTAACAAACAAGAATAGATAAGTGCCACAAACATTTATATAAAATAACTACATTTTAACACTTATCAACTCTCCCCAACTTGACACATTATTTTTCCTTAAACAAAGTCAAGTAAACCTAAATAAACACAAGATGATAATCAAAGAATCACGAATCAACAAGTTTTTAAAACAGAAAACAAATTTATGGTTCAAACGAAAACATACACGCAAAATACATACTTACCACCATACTACAACAATAACATATAAACGAAACAAATCATAAGTACAAAAATCATGCAAAACATTCTAAAACAAAACAAGCTCAATCATGAATCACACCTAGCAAAAATTCAGCGGTAGATGAAGATCACACAAAGGTGAGGGATAAAAATCACTCATCCACAATCTTGTAAACAATAGACTAAATTATGCATTCATCCCAAAAACGTATTGAAATTACAAATTTAAGAATCATAAGGGCTTTTCAAGGTTGTAATGTGGCTTGGTTAACAAACAAGTGATAAGTCCTAAATCTATTCGAGACAAAAACATTCCGAAACCTAAGGGAGTGATCAACTCAAAAAGACTCAAGCATAAAATCTCAATCAAAACTATTCTTCATCACAAATTATAAAACCAAAACACCTCACTTATTAACACATTCATACTCTTTTTGTTTTTCTTTTTCAAAGCTTTTTTCTCTTCTTTTTTTTCTTCTTTTTCTAATCTTTTTATTTTCTCAACCTCATATCAACCACAATATAAGTACATAAATATTCCTCTCCCCAACTTGAATTCAACCAACATCATTATGTGAATACTCTCTACTTTCTAAGGCAAGATAAAAATTCATACAACAACATATAGTTGAGGGTTCAAGAAACAAAGAAATCAACATCCATAAAAAAGGTGAATTCAACACTCATAGACACGCATCAAGTTCAAATAAACATGGATATTGATAAAAGTTCAAAGGGGTTAACAAAGGTTCACACACTCACAAGGTGAATTGAATGTTTGGCCAAGGTAGTTATGCTCAAAATCAAACAAAATGCCTTAATCATTTTCATGCATTCATACAATCAACACAAAACAAAAGATTAAGCATAATAAAATCTAGTTAAAACAAGAATGTGGCCTCCAGCATATGTGAACAATGGAAAGCTTCCTCACATTTATGGGTAAAAACGAAACTAAAGTGATTGAAGTCATGAGCAAATAATGCAAAAAGAATGAATGACATGATAATTATACAAATGATAAATTTCCTAAACATACTATTCTATAGAAAGCGATAAATGAGTATCTGACGTGTACCAACTTTAAAACTATCATTACCATACACCCACGAGTTGAAACGCTCAAACTTTGAAAACTAAATGCAACCTCAAGCTACCGGAGCAAAATTTGAGTCCAAACAACAACAAAAGAGTTAGAAAAATAATACTAATTTTATTCAATACAAAAATCCTTGGTGGAAGTCGGAAAAAGGAAAGCCAAGTGAAATTTAAAAATAATTCACTAGCTCTGCACAGCAGAGCGCGCTAAGTGCACTACACCAGATGCAGAAAAATAACAGCAACAGGTACAACTACTATACAAGCTCCACTTACACACCTACACAATCTCATTTACACATCTAAACAATATTTATAATACATACACAATTTTACAAGCTAAACACTACAAACTTGTGGAAAACAACAAATTTGACATAACAAAACAAACACAAATAACAATACAAAAACTTGGTGAAAATGAATTAACAAGTTGAAAAATGAAGATTTGAAATAAAGAACATGTCCTATTTCAACTTGTTAAAACACAAGCCACCATACACATAAACAAACATAAACAAAACATGTTTGTTTTACGTCGTACGCTCGACGCCTTTATTGTGCGAGCTAGTAACCTCCTCTCGTCATGCCATGGTGTTGTCACACCGCGCAAACCTAAAGAAAGTGTCCTAACAAACACACAACAAACGTTACGAATACGAGGCAACTTACAACAATACTTGAAAATAAGGAAAAAAAAACATATGTACAAGTATGGAAAGTAAACACACAAAATGTACAAGTTCATATACAAAGTCTATACAACATATACATTAATTACAAAACTAAAAAACAACGGAATTATCGCAATACAGAAACAATAAAACCAATCCCGGGAAACGGCGCCATTTTGTTGCAGCGGTAAAGCGAGCAAGCAAAAAATAAAGTATTATTTTTATCGGGTGATATATATCGGTTAGGTTATATCGTATCGTATCCACAGAGATTGATTATTGATTCGTCGTTCGACAATTCTACCGTTAATGAGTTTGAGATTAAATGGGTTGAAAATAAAAGACAAAAAGTATAAAGGATAGATAGCTTGTTCAGAACAAATGCATACTACCCGTCACAGACTTAAATTTATCGTCCATGTCATACTTTGTCTACAATACTCGTTTGTGTCATCACATACCTCTCACAACCTAATCTATTTCTAACCCAAATTGAGAATCCTCCCGAATCACCTCGGTATCCATGTCTGGCATACCTCGTCAACACAGAAGTCAACCGCGCCACTCGTAACCACTATCTCTAGCTCGAAACAACCAACACAGAGGCATTAAGATCAGATACTCTAAGTAAATGTCATCTCTAAACCCATTTCTAGCATTCAGAAACTAACAGATAATCATCCTAGGTAAGAATCTAAGCAATCTATATCTAGCAAAGCTCAAATTCCAAAAATAGAGTAAGAACCTAAGACAATCACCAACACAGATTCGTAAAGCAAACTTTATACAACGCCAAGGGCGACAAATATACATGAGTTCAAGGTAAATATACATACAAACCCAACAAATAGAGAAATACAAAGAGAAGAGAAGAGATAAACCATAGATCTACACTAGTTTGTCAGAGCCAATCGAATAGAAACCCACCTCCAATTATCCATGAGCAAGCCCTAATGTTGTTTTCTAAGCTAATCTACCAAAAATAAAGGTTGATGAAAATGGGGATCAAAATCCACCCCAAAACCATAACCTAAAAATCTGTTTTGTAATGAATTTATAAAACAAAATCCCGCAGATTGCACTAAGCGCGCTAGCCGCTCTAAGCGTGATCTACTTTATTACTTAAACCGCCTTACCGCACTAAGCGGGCTCAAAACCGCGCTAAGCGTGAAAGTTGCTGTTTTTCTTCCAAAAACTGCGTCTTCGAAGCCGTGTCTTCAACACTTTATTCCTCCATGCTCCAAATATGCAACAAATACCTACAAAAATAGATACAAATCTATCAAACGATACATTATGTACATAAAACGCATTTACAACAAAAGTGGGGTTATTCAATGATTATTAACAAACAATAACAGATAAGTGGCACAAAACATATATACAAAGTAACTACATTTTGAAACTTATCAATGACAGGATTATCGATGAGGGCGGACCTGATGCGGTTGCCGTGGTGGAGAGGATGGCCGTTGTGGCAGAGCGTGCAACGCGTTACCACCGGTAGAGGAGGGCGCGGGGGACGGGATTAGGCATACCCAATAGCCTTTGTGTTTTTATTTGATTTTGTATGATCGCATTTTGTTTGGAACAATTTACGTAATAATATTTCTGACATTTTTTCTCTTTATTATTTATTACATATATTATTATTTACATGGTTTGCGTATATTGATATCTCTAATATTTTATTTAATTGAGTTTTTGAAAACGAAAACATAATCCGAGTAAATGTGGAAAAACATAGTAGTTTTAAACATGGTTTTACTCATTCAGCAAATATTTCGCAAGTTAACTTACGAATTCACTTTATAGGGTGAATTCGTAAGTTAACTTACGAAATAATTCACAATTTTAAAAAAATAAGGTGAATTCACAAGTTAACTTACGAATTCACTCAGAAAGGTTAATTCGCAAGTTAACTTGCGAATTCATCCAAAAAGATTAATTCGCAAATTAGCTTGCAAAGAATATTTTTGATTTTTCAGAGATGTGGGAGAAATCCACTAAGTGAAGAAAGAAAAAAATTATATATATGTAAACTAATTTTTAAAATCTTAAAACAAATGTTAAATTATTACATTTCCAATTTACATTTATGAGAATATAATTTCAATCCATAAAACTAATGCACACCCTATGCCACATAGTGAAAAGAAAAAGAAGGTGACAGACATAGTTTTAAATGGTCATACGTCTTTGAACATATTTTATTATTTAAGCATTGAATAGCTTTTTAGGATTAAATATAATTTTAAAAAACAACTATATTTAAATATGTGTCAAAATGATTGTGACTATCTAAAAAATTCTCTTTTAACAAAACTGTTGTTATAGATAAATTACCTAAATTAAGCTCCTTTTTTTTCCCCTATAAAAAAGGCGTATCATTATTTTTGTTTGAAACTAAGACACACATTAGTGCTAATTAACTACTCCAGTAATTATAATAAACAGAGATTTAATTGAAAGCAATTTTTTGTGAATACTTTTGTTTTCTTACAAGTGTGAATATTTTATTATTAGTTAATAGTAGTTGTATATTATGTAATATGTATTATTTAATAACATGTATTGATTATATGATATGGGGTTTGTTGTATTCAATTATTGCACGAGAAATGACAAAAGAGGGGCTGCTATAGTTTCTTCATTCGATACAATGACATATGATAAGTCATGTTTTTTTCTCTTGCAATAGTCTCTTTGTTATGATATCCATACAATTGTTTAATATAATATTTACTTTTTTTATAAAATAAAATTCACGTCCATCTCATTATTTTACATATGAGATTTGCATTTTTAAAAATATGAGATTCACATTAATTTCACTAAATAAAAGAGCATTTCTTAAGTCATTCCATGGTAATCAATTAAATCTTATATATTTTTTATAATTTTTTTAAAAATCAGAAATATATTTTCGGTATGCACTATATTTTAAAATATGTTGATCAAAATTAAAAGTATACTTTCAGTTCTAAATCGGAAGAATATTTTCAGATTTGGACATGATAGTAGCAGAAAAATGAACAAAACCAATACTTGGAAAAAATTTACAACTTAGAAATTGAACCAATTATACAATATAGAATTTGATCAAAAGACCAAAAATATTATTCAAAATGCATTTCAATATATTCCAAGTAATGTTATCCAAGTAGTACGAATGATAATACAAATTCGATACAATACAAAATCAAAAAACTAAAATCAAAATACAAGTGTATGATCAACATAAACTACTAGATATAGCGGATGATGAGCCGACCTGTCACCCTCGAGACGTCCCTCCGCTGCCTCCTGTATGACAGGGCACCCCGAGCCTCCACTATGATGGCCTCCAAAATACCCTTGACATCAGATGTGTCAGGAAACCATCCTATGTCAATGTCATCCAACGTAAGCTCCATGATATGACGACACCTAGGCAGCACGTCATGAGCATGATCCATCCTCGCTTGCTTCTTCTCTAGGATCTCCTGATGAACAGGCCTCAGTGGGTTCCCTGGAGCATCCTTTGTCATGTATGGATGGGACACCCTGAACAACCATATTAACTCCAGTCGTCTGGAGTCACAGTACTCCTTGACTCATCAAGTACAAGATGATTCTCTAAATCATCAAACAGCGCATCCATGTCCCTCCTCTTCACTGTCGGAGGAGTACATACAGTAGGATCCCAAGGAATGGTCTGGGTAAACCTGAACTAACGCATCACCCGCTCAGGCATATAAGGAGCAATCTTGCGAGTCCCATAAGGCAACCAACCTGTAAACAATGATACCTCATCAAACGATATCCTCTCGCGGTGGTTGACATAGGAACCGAAGTGAATATCCTCACGCACTAGCCAGTCCAGGTAAAACCGGAACAACTGTATCACCTCGTTCCCTCTTAGCGGCTCATATGCACAGTCACGCGACATATCTTTAGTATAACCCAGAGCAAGTGACCATCCTGAGATGCAAAATTAAATAGTTAGAATTATAATCAAAATAATTAACAAAGGCTAATAAGAGAAAGAATTTATACCGTCATGAGTGACATGCTGTCGATCATCTGACTCATCCTCCACTTAATCCCTCATCCAACTTGCTATACAAGTAAATTAAGCAGACATCCCCCCCAGTTGCACCCACTGATTGCCTCAAAATCACCAAAGTACCTAAGATACATGATATAATTGTAAGTGGCATTGGTGTTCACAAAGATATGTGTGCCAACAAGATACAATAGATATGCTCTTATGGCATACCCCATGTGAAGGGTAACCTGCTCGACATCACCACCAGCTGCTTGGACATGCGCAAACTCATCTGTGAATACCCTAGCCAGATAGCTATATCTCACGTGGCAACCACATGTCCTATCAACCTCCTCCACGGCTCTATCTGGGACAACTCCCAAAATCTCAACCAAAAAAGTAATAGCCTAATCTTTGTCCATCTTCTGATGATCCAGAAAAGCCTCTCTGGTCGGTAGGTGAAGTAGACACGCGATGTCATCGAGTGTGATCGTCATCTTACCATATGGTAGATGAAACAGCGACGTCTCGTGGTGCCACCTTTCAACAAAAGCGTTTATCATCCCCCAGTTGACACGCTATATCCATAGAGGGTTAAATCTCTCAAGCCTGTAAGACTAAGAAGCTCATCAAACCATGACTCGGGAGGGGTAACAAGTCTGTTGATCTTCCTCCCATGGTTGATGACCTTCAGTGTATCACACTTCTAGAAAAAAAATTCATAGTTAGAATTCATAATATTATTTAGAAGGAAATTCATAATTGTAATATAAATGTAAATATAATATATGTTCATCCTATATATATCTAGCCACATTGGTGGGATAAAAAGGCAACAGTGATAAGTCAGAAGGTTGCCCTCCAAAGACCTGAGGGGCCTTGATAAATGCCAAAATATAGTTATTTTGTATATATGTTTTGTGGCACTTATCTATTCTTTTGTTGTTAATATCGTTGAATAATCCCGCTATTTGTTGTAAATACGTTTTATTGTGTTTTGTGTACATATTGTATCGTTTGATTAGTTTTGTATATATTTTATAGGTATTTGTTGCATTATTGGAGCATTGAGAATAAAATCCAAATGGAGCTCCAAGATGCATTGATGATCAATAAAGGAATAAGGCTAAAAGATTGAAGCCATGGAAGTTATGCAGGAAAAGCAACAAAAGTTGCTGGACTGAGAGGTTCGTCGAGTGATGGCCAGGCGAGGGACATCGCTTCTACGTCGTCGGACGACGGTAGGGCGAGAGGAGGAGGATCAATTTTGGGATTTTGCCCTGCCTTGTTTCGCTTGGTCACTGGGCGAGGAAAAGAAGTGTTGTCGGGCGACGCTGTCCGTCGTCGGGAGACGGTAGATATTTTAGTCAGATGAGGACGTGGCCAACTGTGAGCCAAGTTTATAAGAAGGTTCTCCAGGCGATGCTTTATTTTTCCAGGCGATTCTTGCGGAATATATTTTCTTTATCTTTCCTTTTCATTTCATTTTTGGGAGGATGGTTTTAGGGTGTGAAATTCTTGCTCCCAAATTCCATCACTCATATAGTTTTTGATACTTTAGCTTAGAAAACAACACTAGGGTCTTACTCATGGTTGATTGGAGGTGGATTACTCTTTGATAGGCGTTGACAAATCGGTGTAAATGAGTAGTGTATCCCCTCTCTTCTCTTTGTATTTCTCTATTTTATTGGTTATGTTTGTATATTTACTCTGAACTCATGTATATTTGTTTCCCTTATAAAGTTTGCTTTATGAATCTGTGTTGGTAATTGTCTTAGGTTTTTACTCAATGTTAAGGATTTGAGCTTTGCTAGAGATAGATTGCTTAGATTCTTACCTAGGATGATTATCTGTTTGTTTCTGAATGCTAGAAATGGGTTTAGAGTTAACATTTACTTAGAGTATCTGATCTTAATGCCTTTGCGTTGGTGAAGTATTCCAGAGATGGGTATGGAGGTGATGTTGTTGACTTTTGGTTGTCGAGGTGTGCCAAAAATGGATATCGAGGTGATTCGGGAGGATTCTCAATTTGGGTTAGAAATAGCTTAGGTTGTGATAGGTATGTGATGACACGAATGAGTATCGTACGCTGAGTATAACTGGACGGTAGATTTAAGTCTGTGACGGGTAGTGCGCATTCGTTTTAGACAAGATGTCTATCCTTTATACTTTTTGTTCATTTACTTTTTGTCTTTTATTTTCAACTCATTTAATCCCAAACTCATTAACGGTATAGTTGTCGAACGATGAATAAATAACCAATCTCTGTGGACACGATACGATATAACCTAACCGGTATATATCACCCGGTAAAACTAAATACCAACTCTTTTCTTGCCGCTCTATACCGCCGCAATAAAATGGTGTCGTTGCCGGGGATTAGTTTTATTGTTTCTATATTGCGATAATTCCGTTGTTTTTGAGTTTTGTTATTAATGTAGATGTTGTATACACTTTGTATATGAACTTGTATATTATTACTTATACATGTTATGTGTTTACTTTCCATACTTGTACATATGTGTGTTTTACCTTGTTTTCAAGTATTGTTGTAAGTTGTCTCGTATTCGTAACGTTTATCGTGAGGTTGTTAGGACAATTTCTTTAGGTTTGCGCGGTGTGGCAATATCGTGGCATGACGAGAGGAGGTTACTAGTGCTCGCACAATAAAGGCGTCAAGCTTACGACGTAAAATAAGCACGTTTTTGTTTGTTTTACCTTATGTTTGTTTTTGCTTATGTTTGTTTACATGTGTGGTGGCTTGTGTTTTAACAAGTTGAAATAGGACTTGCTCTTAATTTCAAATCTTAACTTTTCAACTTGTAAATTCATTTTCACCAAGTTTTTCGTATTGTTATTTGTATTTGTTTTGTTGTGTCAAATTGTTATTTCCGCAAGCTCGTCGTGTTTAGCTTGAGGAGTTTTGTTGGATGTAAATATTGTACATTTTATTTTTCTAATTCTTTTGTTCTTGTTTGGACTCGAATTTTGGTCTGGTAGCTTGAGGCTACATTTGGTGATTTTCCGAGTTTGATCGTTTCAACTCGCAGATGTATGGTAATGATAATTTCAAAGTTGGTACACGTCATGTACTCGTTTATCGCTTTCTATAGCATAACATGTTTAGGAAATTTATCATTTGTATAATTACCATTCCATTCATTCTTTTTGCATTACTTTCTTATGAATTGAATCACTTTAGTTTCCTTTTTAACCATAAATGTGAGGAAGCTTTCCATTGTTTACATATTGAAGGCCATATTCTTGTTTTAACTGGATTTTATTATCCTTAATCTTTTGTTTTGTGTTGATTGTATGAATGCATGAAAAGTATCAAGGAATTTTGTTTCATTTTAAGCACAGCTACCTTGGCCAAATATTCAATTCACCTTGTGAGTGTGTGATCATTTATTACCCCTTTTGAGATTTTATCAATATCCATGTTTATTTGAACTTGATGCTTGTCTATGAGTGTTGAATTCACCTTTTTTATGGATGTTGATTTCTTTGTTTCTTGATCCCTCGACGATATGTTGTTGTATGGACTTTTACCTTGCCTTAGAAAGTAGGGATTATTCACACATTAATGTTGGTTGAATTCAAGTTGGGGAGAAGAATGTTTGTGTACTTATATTGTGGCTGATATGAGGTTGAGAAAAAGAAAAAGAAAAAGAAAAGCTTAAAAAAAGAAGAAAAAAAAAGCTTAAAAAAAGAAGAAAAAAAGTATGAATAATGTTGTGTTAATAAGTGAGGTGTTTTGGTTTGACAATTTATGATGAAGAAGAAGTTTGATTGGAATTATATTGTTTGGAAATTTGTGAGTTGATCACTCCCTTAGGTTTAGGCAAGTTTTTGTTTCGATTAGCTTTAGGACTTATCACTTGTTTGTTAACCAAGCCACATTACAACCTTGAAAAGCCCTTGTGATTCTTGCATTTATATTTTCAATACGTTTTTGGATGAATGCATAATTTAGTATTTTGTTTGCAAGATTGTGGATGAGTGTTTTTTATCCCTCACCTTTGTGTGTTTTTCATCTACTGATGAATTTTTGCTAGGTGTGATTCATGATTGAGCTTGTTTTTTTTTAGAATGTTTTTCATGATTTTTGTACTCAGGATTTATTTCGTTTATATGTTATCATTGTAGGATAGTGGTAAGTATGTATTTTGTCATGTACGTTTTTGTTTGAACCATATATTTGTTTTCCGTTTTAAAAACTTGTTGATTTGTGATTCTTTGATTATCATTCATTGTTTCTTTACGTTTACTTGACTTTGTTTGACGACAAACAATGTGTCAAGTTGGGGAGAATTGATAAGTGCCAAAATGTAGTTATTTTCTATATATGTTTTGTGGCACTTATCTATTCTTTTGTTGTTAATATTGTTGAATAACCCCACTTTTGTTGTAAATACGTTTTATTGTATTTTGTGTACATATTGTACCGTTTGATTAGTTTTGTATATATTTTGTTGGTATTTGTTGCATTGAGAATAAAGTCCAAATGGACCTCCAAGATGCATTGTTGATCAATAAAGGAATGAGGCTAAAAGATTGAAGCCATGAAAGTTATGCAGGAAAAGCAACAAAAGTTGTTGGACTGAGAGGTTCGTCGGGCGATGGTCAGGCGAGGGCCATCGCTTCAGCATTGTCGGACGACGGTAGGGCGAGAGGAAGAGGATCAATTTTGGGATTTTGCCCTGCCTTGTTTCGCTGTTGGTCGCTGGGCAAGGAAAACAAGTGTCGTCGGGCGACGCTGACCGTTGCCGGGTGACGGTAGATATTTTGGTCAGATGAGGACGTGGCCAGCTGTGAGCCAAGTTTATAAGAAGGTTCGTCGAGCGATGCTTTATTTCGTCGAACGATTCTTGCGGAACAAATTTTCTTTATCTTTTCATTTCATTTTTGGGAGGATGGTTTTGGGGTGTAAGATTCTTGCTCCCAAATTCCATCACTCATAGTTTTTGATAATTTAGCTTAGAAAGCAACACTAGGATCTTGCTCATGGTTGGTTGGAGGTGGATTACTCTTCGATAGTCGTTGATAAACCAGTGTAAATGAGTAGTGTATCTCCTCTCTTCTTTTTGTATTTCTCTATTTTGTTGGTTATGTTTGTATATTTACTCTGAACTCATGTATATTTGTCGCCCTTGGCATTGTATAAAGTTTCCTTTATGAATCTGTGTTGGTAATTGTCTTAGGTTTTTACTCTATGTTAGAGATTTGGGCTTTGCTAGAGATAAATTGCTTAGATTATTACATAGGATGATTATCTGTTAGTTTCTGAATGCTAGAAATGGGTTTAGAGATGACATTTACTTAGAGTATCTGATCTAAATGCCTCTGTGTTGGTGAAGTATTCCAAAGATGGGTATGGAGGTGACGTTGTTGACTTCTGGTTGTCAAGGTATGCCAGAAATGGATACCGAGGTGATTCGGGAGGATTCTCAATTTGGGTTAGAAATAGCTTAGGTTGTGAAAGGTATATGATGACACGGACAAGTATCATAGGCTGAGTATAACTGGACGGTAGATTTAAGCCTGTGATGGATAGTGTGCATTCGTTTCAGACAAGCTGTCTATCCTTTATACTTTTTGTTTATTTACTTTTTGTCTTTTATTTTCAACTAATTTAATCCCAAACTCCTTAACGTTAGAATTATCGAACGACGAATCAATAACCAATCTTTGTGGACACGATATGGTATAACCTAACCGGTATATATCACCAGGTAAAACTAAATACGAACTCTTTGCTTGTGCTCTATACCGCCGCAACAGACTTGTGCTGCCAGTGGTACCTCTGCCGTCGTCAGTGCCTCTTCTGCCACCGGTATCTCTGGTAGCATCATGGCCTCGCATGTTGCGGGTGTAGCATTGAGTCTCACCTCGAATGGCTGCGCCTGTGTACAAGATGATGATCCCGTCTCAAATATCCTAGATGAGGATGTGCATCTGCGGGAGGACGGGGACAAGGAAAGATGCATTGGAGAATCCCGTCTGCTGCGGGATGACGATATAGAAGGAGTAGAATCAGAAGCAGGAGAAGGTGCATTCGGTATGGCCTGTCCAGATGTCGAAGGAGGTTGTGTTGCCTAACTCCTCTCTCTATGCACAGAAGCATGTTGTGCAACTCTTCCATGCCTCAATCGTGATTGTCTCTCATCTATATCTCATGTAGAAGTAAGAAGGAAATGTTAGCATTTGGCCTAAAGTGTAAAAAAGGAAAAAAAATGTGCAGACAAAAATCGGAACTATACTTCTAGTTTTTGGGAAGAACAAAACTGGAAGTATACTTCCAGTTTTTTCTACAAAACAGAACAACGCAAGTGAGTGTCCCAAAAGCTCAAATGTGTAAAAAAAAAGTATTGATTGTCAAATAAAGTTTACAACGTGTTTACTAATGAGTCCTAATGATATAAACTAGATAAAACAACACATTTAAAACCATATTTCAATAATTTGAGTAGAAATAAGATAAACTCTAGAAATAGCTTAAATCACTTACTTGATTGATTGGTAGTGATTGTTGCGTGCTTGATTTTTTTAGATGTTACATGTATCCAATGCTTGATGATTTGTGTTGATTGTTTGAGAGAGAAAAAAAATTAATTTTGGTGAGAAGGGTTGAAAAGAGAGTTTGAGAGTTTATGTTGAAAAAGTTGCTATAATAGGATGGGAAGAGTTCCTGGCGCCTTTAAGTGCGTCTAAGAACCGGAAGTATACTTCCGGTTTAGAACCGAAAGTATATTTTTGATTTACACCCAACCTTTTCAACGTGATTTTCATGATATAGGGTGCGAAGCAGAAGTATACTTCCGATTTTAAGGGGCATTTGTGGAATTTCACGTGATGCCCAAGTAAATCATGGTATGGGTTAAGAAATTCTCTAATTTGATTAATGAAACACAATATAGTAGAGAAAACAAAACAAAGTGCAATGAAATATAAAAATCTAATTTTATTGTTCGAGTATATTAATAATGTTTAATTCTATTACATACATCTCAAATCAGACGAAATGAAAAATTAGATGAGGTGATGTGTTTAGGGGTGATAAAGTCGGTGGCCCGTCCCGTTTAAGTCCGTTTAAAAGTGGGGTGGGACGGACCAACTTAAGTGTCCAACCTTAAAAGTCAAGTCTATTCCGTTTATTATTGAGTTGGCGGGTTGGCAGGCCGACGCGTCAATTTTTAATTTTTTAATTTCACAATTTAATTTACTACATAATTTTAAAAAAATTAATTATTACCAAAGAGGTGACAAAAGAATTTTCTTTGCAACACATAATAGAATTTAAAGATATCTTAAGTCCAAAAAATTCAAAAAAATAATATAAATAAAGACAATTTACAACAAAATAAACTCATGCACAATTAAAAAAATATATCAAAATAAATAAGCAATACATATCATCATAATTCTATTTAAAAATAACTACTAAAAGAACTCAATTTAGAATTTAAACAAAACCAATAATGATATCAATTGCACGGCAAAAAACATCACAATGCATAAAATAGTAGTGCCTATCAATTGCACGGCAATAATGATATCTTATAGACTCTTATATTGACTGATTTCTTAATAGTTAAATCCTAAATTTGTTACACGTATACTAATCAAATCATTCTTTTTCTTAAAATCAACATCTATTTATAAAAAAAACATATGAACAAATGTATTGACAACTTAATAATTCTACATGTCATACAAGTGTTCTTTTATTTCAAGCTTTTCCAATCAATACATGTATTAGAAAGTTATAGAAAAAACATTAGAATTATAATTCAGTTTGTATCTATAATAATTTATAATACAATTAAATCAATATAATCCTAAAAGCAAAATGTTATTTTTATAGTTAAAGTTGTTTTAATTCTAAATAAAAAATAAAAAAATCTAACAAAAAGGTCACAGGCAAAACCTGTCTTGCCTCGTCTCAACCCGTTTTTCTAAACGGTGTTGAAGCGGTAAAGCAGCAAGCAAAAAGTAAGATATTATTTGTATCGGGTGATATATAGGTTATATCGTATTGTGTCCACAAAGATTGGTTATTGATTCGTCATTCGACAATTCGTCCGTTAATGAGTTTGAGGATTGAATGAGTTGTAAAGAAAAGGTATCAATAGAAAATAAATGAATAAAAAGGATAGACAAACTTAGCCGGTACGAATGTATACTACTAGTTCAAACTTAAACCTATTGACCATTTACACTCAACCTACTCTATTCGTCAAAATCATCACGGACACCACGAGATGTACCCACAACGAAGGTTATGTCTAACACCAAGTCGCGAGATCAACCATATTACTCTATCGGCAATGTCTTGCGCGCTACTACAATACGGAGGCATTAAGCTCTAGCACCCAAAGTGAATATTAGCTATAAATTTATCTCTAGAATATATGACTAATAGATATTCATACCTAATCAAGATTTTTTTAGTTATATGTCTATAACAACCCAAATTCAAACATAAAGCAAAAAGATCAAAGAAGACATCAAGATTGATTTGTACAACAAACTTTATACAACATCATGATCAACAAACATACATATGCTCAAAGTAAATATACAAACATAATCCAAAAAGTAGAGAAATGCATAGAGAAGAAATAGAGAAAAACCAAACATCTTATGGATTGTCAGCGCCGATTGATGAGGAATCCGGCTCCGAATCATCAAGATGCATGATCCAATGTTGTTTTCTAAGCTCTAAACTATCAAGGATGAAAGTTTGATGGATTGAGACCAAAAATACCAAAAACATAACCTAAGAATGTGTTTTACCCTTTTAACGATTGTCCCGCCGTTTCACGGACGAAATACACCGTACAACAACAAAAATTATGCCCTGCTTTACCATAACTTGAGAACCGTAACTCAGATTTGCGCCCGACTTGAAGTGTTGGAAAAATTATTCAATGACCTATCTAAACATGACAAAATATCAACTAAATTGATTTTTTTATTCTTTGATTTTGAGCTTTATTCGTTGATGACTTGCTCAAAATTGCACGTTCGAAGCCGTGTCTTCGACACTTTATTGCTCAATGCTCAAATTATGAATAAATACCTACAAAAGAGAGTTAAAACTATCAAACAATACAATATTTACACAAAAACACGATTATACTCAATACGTACAAATACACACACAATTTGAGATTTATTCAAACGATATTAACAAAAAGTATCGATAAGTGCAACCAAACTACTACTCAAAATATATACATTTTTGCACTTATCAAACAGGTTAGGTGGGACGGGCCAACCTAAGGTACAGAGCCTAAAATCTCATCTTAGCCCGCCAAAAATGGCGGGTGAAACGGGTTAGACTTGAATCTATAATCTAGTATTCATTTATTTTCAAAGCGAGATAGTCCTTCACAAACGCTTCCACCACTGTCGATCAAACACCTCGAAGCTCACTTTTTCACATCTGCATCATAAAAACTACACAACAACTTGTCAAATTAAATTTTACAGTATGCAATCAAAGAACTAAAGAATGAGTTCGTTAATCGTTACCTTGGAAGCATACCGTGTGAAGCAAGTTAGATGTCATAGATTATTAATCTGGCAAAGGAGATAAAAATGAGAATTAATGTAAAGGATCCCATCTGACAACATAAAACTCCAGATCCTTCCCGACCTTTACAAATCATTAATAATTCCAGGCTTAAAATCGGCTAAACAACATACAACATAGAAATGAAAAGAGAACGATTATTTCAGCCAATTTCAGGTTACCAATGAGGTCGTTGAATGCAACAGATTTTCCAGCACCCTGATTTATCACCGTCACAATCACATTCATTCATTCATTTATTCATTCATTCATTGGATTCAAAACAATTGCATTTTGAAATAACATGAATTTGGATAAAATAAAAGGAACTTACGACATTTCCGAGACCAACGACGTTTAGGAAAGTGGTAGTTCGTCTGGATTCTTCAATGTCTTAGTCGGCAAGGAGAGAGACATCTTGGAGCATGGATTTGGAGAGATGAACCAATTCGTCGATAAAGAACACATTCTCAGTTTGAAAATTTATAGTGAGGAAGCAAAATAGAATGAGTATGCGAAACCAGTGAGCGAAGAAAATGATGCAGCAGAGGAAGAATTCAGCGTGGAGATAAGTCATTTTTGTATAGTGATAAATGCCATTCCAAATGTATTAGAGAGAGAAGCTCCAACTTCTCTCTAGAAATTTGCGACCAAAATAGAATGGACCAAAGTCAATCACAAAAGGAATCGAGGTAACAACATTGAAAGATCTTATTGGGCTGACAGAAGGGAGAATGGTGATCATCTGAAGGAAAAGGTATTAAGCTTCTTTTTCACAGAATTTCTTGAAGATTTTGGGGCAAAGGAGCTGTATGAAATCTTAAGAGAGTATGGCGTGGTAATAGAAGTGATAATCCCAGCGAAAAGAGATAATCGAGGAAGAAGGTATGGATTCGCAAGATTCAGAAAGGTGTCTGATGATTGTGTCCTAGCGACCAAGCTGGATAACATCTTCATCAAGGGAAGAAAACTATATGCTAACATCCCGAGGTTTCAAAGAAGAGATCAAGAGATGCAAGAAAGAAAAAATGAGGAGCAACACTTGCATAACAGGAAGTATGATCCTAAGTCTAGGGCTGACATTAAAGGCTTATCTAATGTAAAGGAGAATAGATCCTATGTACAAGCAGTAAAAGATGGGGAGCCGGAGAAAAGCAAAGCCCCTGAGAACGAAGCAAGATATGGAGATGGCAAGCAGAGATTCGATTGAGGTGTCTGGGATAGGCGACATGGAGGTGGCTGGGGAAGAATAGAACAAAAACCAAAGTTTGCTCATATGCAGTTTAAGGTTGACGAGGAGGATATGACAAGATTCGAGAAAGCGTACGTGGGAGTAGTCGAAACTCCACGCATGACATATAATATCTAGGAAGCTTTCCATATTGAAGAATACTTCAGAATTAAAGTTACTCCTCTTGGAGCTAACTTATGCCTTCTAGAAGAGCAAGAAAAAGGTGAAATTAAGGCTCTTGTAGAGAAAGCATCGGACTGGGTTGGACAATGGTTTGCTGATATCCATCCTTGGTCCCCCAATGATATAGACAATGAACGACTAACATGGATCAGATGCTATGGCCTGCCCTATCATGCGTGGAACATTAAATTATTTGAGTTTTTATCAAAACCAGTAGGGGTTTATGTATGTGCGGATGATGAAACTCGAGAACAAAAAAGGATGGATGTGGCTAGATTTCTTATTAGAACCAATTGTTCAATGGTGCTAAATGAGTCTTTCAATCTGGAAATTAATAATCGTGTGTATGGCATAAAGCTGGTCGAAGACATGCATGGGCCCAAACGTATAATAGTTCCAGAAGGATCAAGGGTGGAGGGCGATACCTCTTCTTCAATGTATGAGAAAGCAGTCACAGATGAAGATTCCTCAGATGAGGAAGATGGTGAATGGCGCAAAAGCATTGAACTGGAGAAATATGAAGGTGAAGCTAATTGTTTGGAGGATAATACAAGGAACCAATCGCATCAGTCATTGATTGGCGGCGATAGTACGAACGAAACCAAAGCAATTGATAATGAAGAGAGTTTGGTAGCAGAGACGGCAGAAGAATCAGAGGAAATTGTAGAAACTGGTAGCTCCAATAAATGTGGAGCAGAGAAATCATATGCCTTGAACGTGCGTAATAAGTTACATTTAATGGTGAAGCTGATAGAGCAAACAATCAATTCACTAGTCCTGTGACACAGATTGCTAGTGTGGGTCCAAAAATTGAAATGGGGACAGATATTGAGGGTAAGGGAGCAGAGTTGGACATTGGGCCTTCTGATCCAATATCTTTTTCCCCACACCTGCTGTGCGGCCCAATCCAGGATCTTTCAAGGCCCGTTATGGTAAAAAATAAAATTAAAAAAAAACCCTTGGTGGACATTTACGAAGCACTGAAGATTCCGTTTTCTCCATCGTACGCTACTACACTCTCAGATAAATTTCAAATCCAAAGCACGCAGAGAGGGGAATTACTCGTCATCGACAGAAAGGGATCAGGATGTTCAAAAGGTGGCTGGAAAAGGAATGAAGAAGTTACAGGAGATTTTCAAAATCAGTCCCCTTCGAAATCTATTGGGGACTCAGACATTATTAAAGTTTACAAGAGAATTGTTCAGGCTGTGGAGAGTGTGCCAAAGCCAATTTGGAAAACAATGAAACAAATGGGCGTTGAAGTGGAAGAAGATGACGAGGTCTTTGAAAGTATAATTAGGGATTTGGAAAGCAGGGAGAGAAACAAAAGGGAAGGTCAGAAGGAGCTTTATACAAAATTATGATGATTATAGGAACCTACAATGTTCGAGGAGGTGGAAATACGGCGAAACGAAGAAGAATAAGTCTTCTAGTGAGGAAAATCAAAGTTGACGTAATGTTTTTCCAAGAGTCAAAAGTTGTTAACATGGATGAGAAGCTGGCATTATCTTACTGGGGTTCTGGAGATTGTGATTGGTCGTATAGACCTGCGGAGGGAAGATCGGGTGGAATAATTACAATGTGGAAGAAAAATTCGTTCTATCCTGTATTCAGTTTTACAGGCAAAGGATTTCTGGGATTAAAGGCTGAATGTAAAGGAAAGGTGTTGTACTTCATCAACATTTATTCCCCATGTAGTCTATCAGAAAAAAGAGATTTATGGGCAGCAATTCTAAATTGGAAACATAAATTGGAGAAAGGAGATTGGATTGTTAGGGAAGATTTCAATGCTGTCATGAATGGATCAGAAAGGAAGGGATTTAATGGAAATTATAGAAGAAGTGAAATGGCGGAGTTTACAAGTTTTATTGAAGAGATGGAATTGATAGACATTCAGGTTGTAGGCAATTTGTTCACTTGGGTAAAACCAGATGGGAAAGCTTGTAGTAAATTGGATCGAATATTGCTAATTGAGGAAATCATTTCATCTTGGGGAGTGGTGGCTCAAGAGGTTGGGTGTAGGGATATTTCTGACCATAAGCCTGTATGGCTTAAATTTAGTGATGCTGATTGGGGGCAAAAAACTTTCAACATCAACAATTGTTGGTATGATCATAAAGACTTCCTTCCTTTTATCAAAAAGGAATGGAATGTAGTGAGCTTTAAAGAAAATAAACTTTTCATCTTGAAAGAGATATTCAAGTTTCTTCGAGAAAGAATTAGGTGGTGGAGTGCAAATGTTTTTGGCTGGGTGGATTTGAAGATAGAGGAGGAAGCAGCAGGTATCAACCTGATCGAGGATCAACTCCAATTAGGGATCAATCATATTTCAGAGGAGGATCTGATTCGTAAACGACAGCATCAAGAATTATTCTGGCGCAATATTCATTACAAAGAAAGATTACTTAAACAGAAATCTAGAGTGAGATGGATTAGGGAAGGAGACAACAATACAAAATACTTCCATGCATCTCTGAAAGCAAGAAACAGAAGCAATCGAATAGTGGCGATACAAACTGAAGAAGGCTTGAAGGAATCAGTATCTTAAGTCAAAGAAGCAATATTTGGGCATTTCTCTTCCAGGTTTCGTAGAGATCCCACTCCTCGACCTGTGTTGCAAAATGTAAATTTCTCAATTCTGCAAGATCAAGAAAGGGATATGTTGGAGGAAGATTTTTTGGATGACGAAATTAAGGACGCTGTTTTTGATGGGGATGGGGATCGAAGTCCAGGGACAGGCGAATTTAACTTACTTTACATGAAGAATTGTTGGAGTATAATAGGAGCTGAGGTTGCAGAAGGCATAAGGCATTTTCATAAAGGTGGAAAACTGCCAAAAGCGGTAACATCGTCTTTCCTTGTGTTAATCCCTAAGAAGGAAAATCCTCAGATGGTAGATGATTATAGACCTATTAGTTTGATATCGGGATTGCTGAAAATTATTTCGAAAGTGTTGGTGGCAAGGTTACGTAGGGTGATAGGGAAGCTGATTTCTGGAAATCAAACAACATTTATCCCGGGAAGACAGATTTTGGATGGTGTTTTAGTAACTAATGAGATTATAGATTATGCAAAGAGGAATAAGAAGAGCTGTCTGTTATGTAAAGTGGACTTTGCTCAAGCTTATGACTGTGTGGATTGGGAGTTTCTCAAATTTATGTTAAAAAGGATGGGATTCGGAGATCGTTGGTTAAAGTGGATGAAATCAGTGGTATTTACAAGTTCGATTTTTGTTCTAGTAAATGGAAGTCCTACTCAAGAGTTTACTGCCGAACGAGGTTTACGTCAAGGCGATCCTTTTTCGCCATTTTTGTTTACTATTGTAGCGGAAGGTTTGGCAGGTATGGTTAGGAAAGCAAAGGATGAAGGGATGTTTAAGAGCTTCCAAGTATCAGAGGAGGAAGAATACAATCTTCTACAATTCGCAGACGATACAATATTAATCATTGAAGCATCATGGAAAAATCTATGGGCGATAAAGGCACTGCTAAGAGGGTTCGAACTAGTTTCAAGTCTGAGAATAAACATGAACAAGAGCAAACTATATGGCATTGAAACTCAGCAAGGTTTTATGGAGGCAGCATCACATTTTCTGGCATGTCAAATTGACGCGATACCGTTTAAATTTCTGGGCATTACGGTTGGAGGTAATCATCGAAATCTTAATTTCTAGAGTTTGGCTGTCAATTCTTTGAAGAGGAAACTGGAAGCTTGGAAGGGAAGGTTGTTATTTATCGGCGGCAGAGTAACACTAATCAATTCTGTGCTCTCCAACCTACCCGTGTTCCAATTTTCCTTTTATAAAATTCCGAAAAAGATAGTGCAGTAAATAATTTTTGTGCAGAGGCAGGTTCTGTGGCAGGGTCTGGAGGACAAGCAACGGGTGGCCTGGGTCAGTTGGCGAAAGATTTGCAAGAGCAAAGAAAATGGGGGCTTGGGGGTCAAAGACATTACTTGCTTCAATGAGGCCTTATTGTCAAAATGGTGTTGGAGAATTATAAATGAGGACGAGGCAATTTGGAAAGGAATTCTTGAAGTACGATACAAATATTTAAAAAGAAGAAAGACTTGTTTGGAAGAAATAGGAATCAAATCTAAAGAATCAATGTGGTGGAGAGACCTGTTGCTTATTTGTAATAATGATAGAGGCTTTGTGAAGAATGATTCTCATAAGTTGGGAAAAGGAAACACTATACTGTTCTGGCAACATAAATGGCTGGAAAATTGCGCTCTGCCTGTACAATATCCGGTTCTGTTTGAATTATGCAGGTCAAAAGAAGAACTAGTGCGCAATATGGGAGAATGGTCGGATGGTCAGTGGTTGTGGAAGCTGGACTGTGATGTAGAAGCTACGGATTCGGAGGTGTTGACTGAACTGAAAGAACTGAATGAAGTGCTCAAAGGGTATAAACCAATTGATACTGACAACGATAAGGTAATATGGCCATACAATGTTTTGAAGGGGTTTACTACCAGATCGTGCTACAAACTATTGATGGAAAACTACGACTCTCCAGGCTGCTGGATGATTCACAACTGTCAGCATTAAAATTCATTTGGAACTCGAAGGTTCCGTCTAAACTGAAGATCTTTGCTTGAAGGATAATCCAGGATAGATTACCAACTAGGAATCAGCTAGGGAAGCGTGGTATAATAATTCGGGACGAGAAAATTGGGTGCGTTTTTTGCAAACAGCAGCCAGAAACTCTGAACCACCTAATGCTTGACTGTCCGGTACTGCAACAGGTCAGGTGAAGGGTACAAAGATGGCCGAAAGTGGATTTTGAAGAAGTATATGATTGCAGTAGCCATCTGCTGATATGTGTGGAAGTGCTGTCCGGAAAGCTGGGAAGTTCGACGGTGGGAAGCTTATGGCTGACAATTCTCTGGAACATTTGGAAGTTAAGAAATGATATTATATTTAACAGTATAGAAGGAGATTTGGAAGAGTTGTTTTTTAACATATTGTGGTATTCTTGGTGGTGGTTGAGAATAGAAACTAAGGATAGATTGAAGTTTATTTTCTACGAGTGGTTTAAAAATTCAACTCTTATATGGGTTGGAGTACCCCTAGTACTCCCAATCAATATTATGAGTTGTTTTTCAAAAAAAAAAAAAAGAGTCATTTTTGTATAGTTAAATAAAGAGAAACGTAGGATTCAAAAACTCTGTAACTGGTGGTCGTTTTAATGGGGTTTAGAGTTGGTTTGAGGAAATTGCGATTTAGAAAACCCTATTATAGTGAAAGAGGGACGAAGCCGGTTAGAAAGTTTAAAAAGAAAGGGGAGGATTAGATAGAGAGAATATGAGAAGAAGATGATGGTTTTGGGTTCAGAGTAGAAAGAGAGTAACGAGGGAAAATTGAAAAGGCAATGTCGGATCTTTCAAAATGTTATTGTACAGGTATGATTGTAGCAGCTTCATAGAACACGCCTGGTATCATGAACTTGCTGTAACACAAAATATTGTACAATTGGCCTAAAATCGGTTCCATATGTACTTCAACTGTCTCCAAGTTATAGAAGGAAGTAAGTTTAACTCATTGCGAACAGATAGAATTTGAGATAATGCTCTCTCGAAACTGTCGAGAGATTTGAACTGGGCAGAATCTAAAGTTATGATTGGAAGATTGTTTGTGAGATTGTTCCATCTTTGGAGAGTATGCAAGTTTGAAATACCTCTTTGGTTTTCAGATAGGAGAGGACGTGAAGCACAATCGAACCTGGCAGATCACCCAATCTGTCTTTAGTTTCATCAGTCAGCGTGTTAGGGTTTGTTTCACTTCAACAAAAACCATCATTGCTCTCTATCTATCTATATATAGATCAGTTTATGGGCCTTTCAAACTTGACCCAATTCTAGCTCAATACTATTCAAAATTTAACAATTAGGGTTTGCATTTGATATATAACATTGATATTTTGATGCAAAAGCAATACACTTGTAGATGGAAACCCTAACATCACCACTTCCCACACTTCCTTTTGATCTGGTTGTTGAAATACTGTGTAGATTACAGGTAAAATTTCTTCTTCAATTCCGATCTGTCTGCAAGCTATGGAATTCTCTTATTTCCGATTCCAAATTCACTAACAAGCACCTTAGCCTATCAACCACCTACAGAATCAACTCTATCCGCTACTCCAAATATGTAGGCAGGAACATTTTTGAGTCTTACCCACTGGACTCCATTTTCTCTACCATATGCCCTAACGGTTTTGATATAGACCGTGCCTATTCCATTGTTGGCTCTTGCAATGGCATCCTTTGTCTTGCCTACTTTAAGAATGATTGTTTTGTTCAATTCTGGAACCCTTCCATTAGAAAATTCAAGGAATTACCCATTCCTAAAAAACCAAAAGTGTCTATTGGTCTTATTTCGACATCTTATGGCTTTGGATATGACCATGTTAATGATAATTACATGGTAGTAGTTGTTTTTCGATATTTTGGACCACTACTATACGAGAAAACCGAAGTGATGGTTCATACTCTTGGTACTGACTTTTGGAAAAGTGTTCAAGAATTTCCTTTTGGTTGTGTTCCTGTTGGGCGATCAGGAACATTTGTAAGTGGTACAATTAATTGGCTGCCTTTTAAAGATGGGAGAGTTCTACCTTTTATTGTTTCTTTTAATTTGACAAGCGAGTCTTACCGTCAAATTTTGCCGCCTGATTATCAAAAGTTTGGGCCAGACGTGTTAATCTTAGGTGTGTTGAGAGATTGCTTGTGCTTAATTTGTCTTCATGATGTTTGGATTATGAAGGAATATGGAAACAAAGAATCTTGGACTAAATTGTTCACGAATTCTGATAACTCTTATTACCTGACCAACGCAATATATATGTTTGCTAATGATGAAGTGTTGTTTGAAACTTCTTATGGTGGGACCAAAAAGTTTGTTGTTCATGATCCAAAATTTGGGACTATTAGGCTTGTTAATCTAAGTGATTGTACTCCGGTAGTCTGCCGTGAGAGTTTATTATCACCTTGGTCTGTCTCCGATGAAGTGGAATATTAGCTTCATAAGATTACTAAAATCAAGGAAAGATAAATTTTCAATGGTGAAGATGCACACTCTCCTCTCCGGAGGAAAAATTTAATTACTAGTTTTGAGAAATTGTAGTTTTTTCAATTTCTTTGATTGTAGAGTTTTCTATTTTGCACTTTCACTGATTTACAATATTTTCAATCATTAGCAAACACTTTATTAAAGTTTACTTTCACTTCATGGATGTCTTCTAGACAACTTAGCGACTTTGCTGTGCAGTCATGCATCTTCATGGTCTAACGGAATACCAAGTAACTCTTAGATTATTTCAATGTGTCAATATATAGTTTAAAATAGGATCGTGTGCAAGCAGGTTTACAGTCAAAATAAATATATTTCTTTAAGATCTTCTTCACATAATGAGACTAGTCCAAATAAATTCCTTGTTCGGATCTAAAGATCTTGACACCAAAAATTATATTGACTTCTCCGAGGTTTTTCATATCAAATTTATTCCACAACAATGATTTCACATCATTAATTACATGAATGTTTGATCCAAATATGAGTAAGGCGTCTACATAAAGACATATGATATTGCAAATATCATTTTCACATTTGTAATAAACACATTTACCACCTCTCCTTTTTTCAATTGTCGTAACTGCTATTCTGGACGTTGCTAGAAAAATATAGCATAGTTGAATTATCCAATAGATTGATCAGTATTTTATATTTTTAAACACATGAGAAAATTTCTCATACGTACTAGGTATTCAGTAAATTGAAAGTCACTGTAGTCAATAATTCATGCTATTAGTGCAAATAAACGCGGCCATTGGATAATTATCAGATTGCTCACATTGTTGTAACATATAAACAAAAGGGTATAACAATTAGGAAACAAAGGGTTCTTTAGTTCAATAAAGTGTTTTCTTGAGATTGAAAATATTGTAAATAATGTGATTGTGCATTCATTCCAGCCCTGGCTCATGTTGCCAATCATCTTTGATAGCGTCTAAATCTAATCAATCTTTACAAGAAAATGTAACAAACAAAAATTTCATATGTACCAAAACCATATGACCTCGAAGTGAGATAATGATCTTTTGGGTTTTCAAGAGACGGCAATTCCTTGAATTTTCTAATGGAAGGGTTCCACAATATAACAAAACAAATTTCATCAAAGAGAGCAAGACAAAGGATGCCATTGCAAGAACCAACAATGGAATACGCACGGAATGGTTGATAATCATCATCAAAAACACTTCGAGCATACTCAACCTGTCTGACGTTGGAGTATATGGTCGAGAAAAGTGAGTTGATTGAGTAAGACTCAAAAATATACCTGCATAGAGAATCGGAGTAGTAGACAGAGTTGATTCTGTGAGTGGTTGATAGACCAAGGTGCTTTTTAGCAAATTTGGAATCAGAAATAAGAGAATTCCATAGCTTGCAGACCGATCGGAATTGAAGAAGAAATTTTACAGGTAGTCTGCACAGTATTTCAACAACGATTTCCAAAGGAAGTGTTGGAAGTGGTGATGTTAGAGTTTCCTCTGATGATAACGAATCGGCGTCGTCGGATTGATTAAGTAACGCCATCTATGAGTGTCTTAAAGGATAATATTGAGACTTATAGAAAATTAAAAATAAATAACATAAACATAAATTACAAATTGCATTTGAATCTCATGTTCAAGTGACACAACCACATCTAAATTCCAATATTAAGACCTATCTAAATCCTAACTTTAAGACTAAGGTAATATCAAACCTTCTTGTATTGAAAATTAGTAAACTTAAAAGTACATGTTTTTAGATCATAAACAAACAACTTTTTCTCACAATTCAAAACAGATTCAAGCAACACTTGATCATCCGCGAACATATATATTGCCTTAGTCATGAAATAAGAATCATTAGGGTTTTGCATTTGAGAAATAGTGAACAATTTAGTCCAAGATTCTTTATTTCCAAATTCCTTCGTAAGCCATGCATCATACCCACAAATCATGCACAAGCAATCCCTCAACACGCCCAAATTCAACCTATAAACATTTTCCTCTTCATAATCAGGCTGTAAAATCTCTTGGAAAGACTCATTTTTCAAGTTAAAAGATACAATAAAAAAAGGAGCTTCTATATTCCAACATTTAGAAGCCAACCAATTAATTGCACCACTTACGAATGTCCCTGATTGCCTAACCGGGAAACAACCAAAAGGAAACTCTCCAATACTTTTCCATACATTAGTACCATAAGTATAATCTTTACTTGTCAAACATGCATTAAAGAGATTATTAAAGCACCAATTTATGTCATTAATTCCTTTCATGATAAAAACAGTTATAAATACTAAAGTTATATACCTTTAATGAAAATATAAATATAAATATATATTATGAGGCCCTATTCATTATGAGGCCCTGTGCAATAGGTCTGTTTGCACAGCTCCTCCACCAACTCTGATCCCACGTCACAACAAGTTTTTCATTTGTTCCCCAACGACATAAATTCTCACGTCGCTGATAACGTGTCGCGACGTGATTTCTTAAGTTGTGACGTGATATTCACGTCGCAACTGAGAGTCTTTTTTGTAGTGGTTTCGACATACTAATCATGTCAACCAAGATGGTTCGACTGACGTATCAGATAGACTAATGAATCTCTTAATAAAGAGCAATTAAAAGTTGTGAAGATGGTTTTCAAATGATAAGAGGACAACTAGAAACAGTTTCAAAAAGACCGAAAAATATGTGTAAACTCCTCAGAAGACAGAAGCCCACATAGTATGAGACGTGTCAAGCGTTTGAGGAGTAACTGTTATCGACAGTAGACCGAAAAATATGTGTAAACTCCTCAGAAGACAAAAGCTCACGTAGTAGGAGACGTGTCAAGCGTTTGAGAAGTAACTGTTATCGACAACTACTAAAGATTCATATCTAAATCAAGTTTATTCATGTAATTGAGGTCACAAATTTCATTAGAACAAATGTATCCAAGTTATAAAGAGAAACAATTTGTGAGAAAATGTATGAACTTGCGTCATTTCTTTAAGTTCTTTAAATTCAAAAATTTATTAGTGATATTTAATGTGCTTTTCATTTACTTTTTCCTTCCAAAACAATTTTGTTGTTTCGATCACAATTTTTATTCAGACTCACTACTACAAATAACGCTTGTAACGTCGCTTGCAAAATTCGTTTTACTTCGGCAATCTAGGCAAATTTACTATGCTCGTCTTGAAAAGTCTAATCTTAACACCTCAATATTTTAAAATCGAGATAAATAAAGGTCATGGGTTCGATAAAAACCGAGGGGTTTAATATGAATCTTTTTTTGCTACACTTATCAATTTCTTTTGCCCTTGTATCCAAAAAAAAGTTTTAATAAAAAGATGATTAACAAACTGCAGAGGGTTAGGAGTTTTGTCTGGATTCTTAATCATAACAAACTGCTTACGAATTACAGAGCGAGTCAATCTGGTTATGGTATGGATGGTTGTAGGAACCGTGGGGCTGCTAGTGAAACGGCCATGCATGTTCTTCGGGATTGCATAGCAGTGAAGCATATTTGGATGTGAATAAAGTGCCGAACCAAATTGCTACCATGTTTTTCCAGGCTGAATGGAAAGAGTGGATAATTATCGATATTAATAAGAAGTTTCATGGTGAAGAGGGATGAAATAGCTATTGGGCTACTAGCTGTCATGTGATCTGGAGTTGGAGAAACAAAGAAATTCATATGGCTGACTTCGTTAGACCGGTTCAGCAGCAGGAAGTGATCCTGCAACAAATCACTAGATATAGAGAAGCTATGGTCTTAAATAGGAAGGTAATGAATGGAACTGCGGTAGAGAAATATGTTAAATGGTATCCGCCCAAACCACCCTTCATGAAAATTAATGTTGATGGTGCGACAAATATTACGGGTTTGTTGGGGTGCGGAGGTATAATGAGAGATGTGCTTGGTAACTGGCGTGGGAGCTTTACAAAATTTATCGGAATGTGCAGCCCCTTGACAGCGGAACTATGGGGTATTTTGACAGGTTTATGTATGGCTATTGGTAGTGGATGGAGTAGAGTTGAGATTGAGACCGATTCTAAAATAGCAGTGGATATGTTGAGTCAGAAAGGGAAGAATCAGCGGGTTACTAACGCCTTGGTGAATTCTATAAGACAGGAAATGTCTCGACTGAAAGTTGTGAAAATCCAACATGTCTACAGAGAAACTAATTTGTGTGCTCACTTGCTAGCTCAGGAAGGCAAGATAATCAGAGGAGAAACTGTTTTTCATCATAGTATCCATAGTTGGCTGCAACATGCAGTAGTATCTGATTCTAGTGGTGTTGTTACTGCTAGAATATTTGGTTCGTAATTTTTTCTGTTTTGGGCTTCGGCCCTCCTTTATACCAAAATAAATAAATAAATAACATTTTAATAATAACTTTTCAAATTAAATTTTCAATTGAAGTTTTTATAAAAATTTTATTTGTAATTTTTTTACTCAAAATTATGTAACATTACAAAAATCATTAAAAAAAAATTCAAAACAAACATACCCTTAATTTCTTCTTTACCTCCTCCTTGGTATACAAGTTTACTTCATTATCATTCAATATACACTTTTATTTCTCCCTTTTCATTTTCTATCATTATAACTTTCAATATTCATTAAGAATCCTCGTCCCAATATTCATATGAAACCAACTAGAAAACACATGATCATCAAACCTTCATCCCAAATCAAAGAACTACATTCATCCATTAACAACAAACCCAAAAACTACATCAAGAAAACCCTTTTACCAACATAGAAAACTTCAAATCTTCAAAGACCTTCATTGATCAATCGAACACATTCATCCCCACATTACAAAAAAACACATAAATTACGACAGTTCTATTATGACGTTTAATAACAAACCGTCATAATTTACATTAAAATAAGAAAAACCCAACATACTATTAATACCTAATCTTTATTTTGTTGTGCTTATTCTTTTGTGTTTTTTATATTAGATTCTTGTTGTATACAAAACTCTAATGAAATTTTTGTAATGTATACACTTTGTAATGTTAATTATCAGTTTTTTATATATTCAATACCCGTACAAAAAGTGCCAGCAAATTATATCATGAATACTTTCTCAATCTTCTTAAAACATTTTTTCACTACCTCAATTAACAAATAAACAACATATATAATGTTTTTTGTTTAATAAATTCGAAAGGTACTGAATTCTTTATCTTCTAATAAGTTTTCAGAAATGTCCTTTTATAACAAACTATTTAGAATAGATGGTGCAAAAATGATTGATACTAATCAATTTCCTTTTGATGAAATGAATTGATAGGCATAGAAAGAAAAACTGAGATAAGATAGAGTTTATTACTTCTATAATTTTTTTCTTGTCAACCTCACTCCTCTCAATCACAAGGAATTTCAAGGCAACTATTGTAACCAAATGAACAAATAAGTTATGTAGAGCACATTAATCATCTTTATAGCAATATGTTTGTTATGTACTATTGAGAACGTTTGTTATAGTAATTCAAACTGTTAAAAATAAACAACATAAACATAAATTAACAAATAGATTGCATTTGAATCTCATGTTTAAGTGACATAGCCACGTCTAAATCTTAATATTAAAAGCAATCTAAATACTAACTTTAAGACTAAGGGAATATCAAACTTTCGATGCAGACTTCTGGGTTCCAATTCCATGGATGAGTACCATTCTTGTTTTGAAAATTAATAAACTTATAAGTACCTGTTTTTAGATCATAAGCAGTCCACTTTTTGTAACCACCCAAACAAGATACAAGCAACACTTGATCATCCCCGAACATACATATTGCATGAGACAAGGAATAAGAACTACTAGGATTTTGTACGTAAGAGAAGGTTAGCAATTTAGTCCAAGATTCTTTATTTCCATATTCTTTCATAAGCCATACATCATTACGACAAATCATGCTCAAGCAATCCCTCAACACCCCTAAGCTCAGATTATAGACATCAACCTCTCCACAATCTGGCTGCAAAATCTCTTGGAAAGACTCATTTTTCAAATTAAAAGAAACAATCAAACATGGAGTTGCTCTATGCCAACTTTTCGAAGCCAACCAATTAATTGTACCACTTACGAATGTCCCTGAAAACCCAATCGGAGAACAACCAAATGGGAACTCTCCATTACTTTTCCATAGATTAGTACCAAAAGTATAAACCTTTACTTCGGTTTTAGAAATAGAACAATTCATAGGATCTCGGCATCTAGGATAGGTTAAAACAATCACTATCTTATAATTATCATTAACATGGTCATAGCCGAAGCCATGTGACCTCCTAATGTGATCATAGGATTTTAGTTTTTCAAGAGGGGGCAATTCTTTAAACTTTCTAATGGAAGGATTCCACAATAGAACATAACAATCATGAAAGTGGCGGGTAACACAAAGAATACCATTGCAAGAGCCAACAATATAATATTCAAGGCAGGGGCGGATCCAGACACTGTATATTAGTGTGGCTAAACATGAAAGAAAATATAAATTAAATTATATTAAAAATAAGAAATAAACAAAGTACATTTACAATGAAAATCATCTACTATCTATTTCTTGAAATTGAGTTAAAATAGCATGATTGCTAATTGTTCCAAAAACATATCTTTCTATAAAAATTCCAAGACGATCATTTAACCATTAATCACTCATTTTGTTATATAATTGACTCTTCACAAACTTCATAGTTAAAAAATACGTTCAACGCTTGCAGTTGCTATCAGAAAGACGAAAGTTCAGAAACTTATAAATCATGCACATAATAAGCAGATGGATTTTCATTTTAAATTAAAGTTCTCAAACCATCAAAATTACCTTGCATATTGTTAGCTCCATGTTATCATTGCTCCCTTATGCTAGATAAACTAAAGGCATTAATATACAACAACTTCTCAAGTTCAACCTTAAGTGACTTAGCATTTAATTATTTTTAAACAAATTGAGGTTTTAGGGTTCAACTAAAAAAAAGAAAAGAATAAAGAAAAATTGAAGTACTTATTTTACCTTTGATTTTCAATCACCCATAAATAATGCAACCAAGTCAAGTGAGAAAATTGAATAAAAAAATAAAGAATTATTGGATTAATATATATGAGAGAAAAATCTAAACAGAGGAGATAGGGTTTGAGAGGAAGAAAAAAAAATATTGTGAGAAAGAGAAAAAATGAGAGAGAAAATTAAATTAGACTTGATAATATTTTTTCTTTTATTAATTAATGTAATAAACAGAGTATATAATATAAAATAAAATAAAAATCATAAAAATCTGGTGTGGCTATAGCCACACCCTGCCTACACTTGGATCCGCCCCTGATTCAAGGTCTGGATAACCTCGATCAAAACCTTTTGGAGGATACTCGATTTGTGAGACATGCAATGATATGGTGGAGAAAAGGGAGTCTAGTGGACAAGTCTCAAAACAGTACCTAGTTAAAGAACCGAAGTAGCAAATAGAATTGAGGTTGCGCGTAACTGATAGGTGAAGATGCTTCTTGGCAAATTTGAGATCGGAGATAACAGAATTCCATAGCTTGCAGACAAATCGGAATTGAACAAGATACTTTACCGGTAGTCTGTACAAGATTTCAACAACGACATCCAAAGGAAGTGTGGGAAGTGGTGATGTTAGGGTTTCCTCTGATGTTAACGTACAAAGCGCCATCTATGAGTGCATGAATTTACTAGTTGCAAACCCTACTTAGCGTTACTATTTAAATCGTATTTTAGATGCAAAAATGTATATATTAAATTATATTACAAATATAAGGATAGTAAAGTTTACAAAAATAAAAATAGATTTGATATTAATATATAATAAGAATTTAGGATTATGTAAAAGTTATAAAAATTATTATATTCTTCAAACTCAAATTTCACATAAGTTTTATCTTTTCGGTACTCAATAAAATTTCTTACTGGCAAAATCCTCATAAATCGTATTTCTTGACTAAGGCAATATATATGTTCGATAATGATCAAGTCTTGTTTGAATCGTTTTCGGAATGCGGCACGAAACTGATTGTTTATGATCTAAAAACAGCTACTTTTAAGTTTATTAATTTTCAATACGAAAATGTTAATTACCGTAGACAATGGATGTTAGATGTCTGCATTGAAAGTTTGATGTTACCTTAGTCTTAAAGTTAGGATTTAGATAGGTCTTAATATTGGAATTTAGATGTGGTTGTGTCACTTGAACATGAGATTCAAATGCAATTTGTAATTTATGGTTATGTTATTTATTTTTAATTTTCTATAAGTTTCAATATTATCCTTTAATAACATTAACCATTTTCAGTAGATTGTGCAAAAGTTATACTTATATATTTTCGTTTGATCGAATGAAACATTAACCATAGAAAGAAAAAACTGAGATAAGATATAGTTTACTTCTATACTTATTTTCTTGTAAACCTGTTCTCACTCTTCTCAAGCATAAAGAACTTCATGGCAACTGTTGTTGCAGAAGCATTCCTATCATCTTTTGTAGAAGTTTTACTAGAAAAGACGATTTCCCACGAGTTTATCAACTTCTTTAGACGTAAAAAGCACGATGTTTCATGAGTGTCAAGGTGAGTCACAGTGTAGAAACTGTTATGCTTTGTGAAACTTAGATACAACAGTAGTTAGCTTATTTAACAAGTTTAATAGTCACGGTGATATTTTTAACAACTTTTAAACATGTTTATAGTGTCATGTTATAATATAGCTTTTAAATTGTTTCATGATTAGATATACTTAGATGTCTTCGAACTTATTTTCACAGTGCTTCCAAATCAATATATTGTTTCTGCTATACGCTATTTAGTACAAAATATTATGAAATTGCAACTATAGCGGATCTGTAGCACGGTCGCATAGCAGAATTAGAACAAACTACTATTTTTCGCAATTAACACTTATTGAAAGGTGTAGATCTAACCTGCAGAATTCCACATAATCCATATTGCTCCCTCTGTCATGATGATTATGCTGAGAGTAACAGATTTCAACTTAATCATTGGTTTGGATTTCAAATTTGTCGTGCTCGCATGCAGTCTCCTTGGCCACTGAAGAAGGCGAAGGCTGGGCAACAGACTAGGCCAACAACACAATCTAAGATGAATTTGATTTTTTTGAAACTCATATGGCTTTGTAATTTTTATTTACTCATAACATAATGTAAAAGGAATTTGATTCTTTTGAGACTCCTAAAGCTTTGTAAAACTATCCCAATCTTCACAAAGAAGGTTAGTCAGCTGTAATTTTATTTTTAAAGTTGAATGATGGAATTTAAGGAGGGACGTCGAAGAGATACAAGACAAGATTGATCGCAAGGGATTCCACTCAAAAAGAATGTGTCAACTTCAATGATATGTCTATCATATTGTGAAACATAGCTTCCTGCACAGACAGTTCTGAGCACAATTTTGTGCTGGTTTGTTGCATTTACAAAATACGTAATAAAATGCGATTTCGATTAAACACAAATTAATCACAAAATACGTATCAATACTCATAAATATTATATTTCAAAATAACATACACAAAATACTCCTCAAAGTGTTATCAAAATAATCTAAAATATGAAAAATATAATAGTACTAATAACAAAATGCACCTGAAACTATCAGATTACTGAGTATGACGGATAATGAGTTAGCCCATGATATTCCCGACATTCCTGCAATTCCTCCTGTATTGCAGAGTCCCCTAGCCTCCATCATGATGGCATCCATAACACCTCTAACATCAGAGTCGTCAAGAAATAAATCTTTATCAATACCCGTGTGTGCAATTTCTATGATACGACGACACCTAGGCAACATGTCGGTAGCATGTGTTAAGGTATGGGATTGGATCCTCTAACTTTCAATTCTCTATCTTTCTCTAATTTTCTCTCTATCTCTCTCATAATTTGTTTCCTCTCACATCTTTTTCCCTCCAAAATAAATATCATCTATCATTTATCTTATTCACTTTTTGCGTAAAGTCACTCTAACTTTCCCTCCATAAAGTTAGAGGATCCTTACCCGTTAAGGTATTGCTTGTGTTACTTTGTTATTATGATGTTTGGATTATGAAGGAATTTGAAAACAAATAATCTTGTACTAAATTGTTCATTAATTTGGATCCTGGTAAATCTTATTATTACTTGAGCAAGGCAATACATACATATTGCTTGAAGTTTCTTATAGTCGTGACAATAAGTTGACATTAAGCTTCTTATACTCTTAATTCAAGTAATGAAGTGTGTGTTGAGAGTTTAATGTCATCTTGGACTTAATACTAGATTAATAAGATTTATGTTTATGTAGTTTATTTTTAATTTTTCTGAAACTAGTTACTTAAGTAATCTGAAAATTGAGAAATTGTAGTTTCTTTTTTGTTTATTTATTTCTAGAGGTTTTTTTCTTTTACCTTTCACTGGTGTTACTGATGTCCATATATTTTCTCTTATGTGTATGCACATGCTTATGGTGTGCATCAACTACTGGTTCTTTGGCTCTCCAAATGAAAATATAACAACCATTCTTTAGCAATTAAGAATACATAAACAACTTTCTTTTGAATCATTCAATTTATTGATTAAATTAAATGAAGGGGAACTTTATTGTGTAGTTTGCAATCTTTTTTTAAAATGTTAATAATCTCAACCCTCCACAGGGTTTCAAAAATTGCTAATAATTTCAGAAGGTATCCATAAAAATACAAAATATGTCAATAATTTCAAAAGTTATCCACACTGAGTACCAGACGAGCTTTTAATGAACAAGATCCACAAGGAAGAATCACTGATCCTGGTAAAGTATCACTATTGAGTATAGATATACTGCTTCCATCTCTCGACAAAGAATACCCCATTTTTAGCAATTCCAACGAGTCGACAGAGAAGTAATCACCACACCGGCACTGATAAAACAGTTCTAATGCTTCATCGGCATCTTCAGCTTCCATATCATGTAAGCTTAAATCTTCTGCAACTTCAGCAGCCAATGCATCCCGCCTTGAACATTGCAGCTGCTTATCGTAAAATAAACGAGAGCTTGAATCACTTAGAATTTCCCATGCCTTTTGAACTCTGAGAAATCTCTCTGTACCCGTTTGATTATTGCTGGATGTTTCAAATGTCTTCAATAGCTTATCAGGATGTAAACTGAGTACAGCACTTCGGTAACTAGCCCGAATTACTTCATAATCTGCATCTTCCTTAATATTGAGAACCTCATAATGAGTTTCCTCAATGTCATGTTTGTCAATAATCATTTTCTCTAAAGGTTGTGTTATCTGCATTCAGCAGATAAACTGTCATAAACAGGCAAATGTTCATACTACCTCATGTAAAAAATACTGATATTCTAATTACAACTATTCAAATCAATTTTTCACAAAATCTCTTGTTTGGAACAGATCTTAAAATCCATAGAATCACATGTTTAGTTTCATAGAAAAATCGCTCAAACACTTAGTGGAGAAAATCTAAAACAGTAGTAAGGGCCAATGTAGCACCAACACTTTAATAAAGGTGTGTTCACTATTCGACACGATTCTAACATATGTCATTACACTTAATTTATTCATTTTTTTCATATTATTACCAGTGTCAACATGTCAATGTCATATGCTTTTAAAGTCATTTCTTAGCACTAAATCACAACTAATACTTGCGAAACTTAAACCGAAAACCACTAACATATATCTAAGAATCGAGTTTCAATCGACTGTCATTAAAAAATAAGCTTCAATATTTTTCTAACAAATTTTAAAACAGAGCATTGTTCCAAAATATAACCCAACTTTCTAACTCTTTTCAACGGTAAAATGCTTCCATTTTAAACACTTGAGGCAAAATATTAAAGCAACTCAGAAATCATAATGCAATAGTAAAGAAACAATTTTTCAAGCGTAGAAAACCAAAGCCCTTAAATTTATACACAATACACTACACAGATACATTTAATGTAAGCATCTGTTATCAAATTAAAAAATTGGGGGGAAATGGGATTTGATGATGAAGAAGTGAAATTGGATTAGGGATTTAACAATTGATGAAATGAATGCATTAGCACAGTTTTGATTTTCATGATTCATAGGAAACGAAATCAAGGAATTGGTCCAAAAATTTGGGGGAAAACAATGGAAGAGGAAAAAGGTGATTAGATGAACATACCAAAAGGGTGGAGGTTGTGACTCCGGCGACGGGAACACGGTGGTGGTAACGAGGATTTTGCCGTTTGGGTGAAGGAGAGAGAACGAAGAGTGGAAAGAGTAAAGTAATCGTGGAATTGTTTTTTTATTTAAACAACCTAATTTTTCAAATTTACTCTCAATATGTTTCAAAACAATTTTTAAAGTGTCGGCTAAAAATAGTTGATGGTTGAATCTGATCATGAATAATTGATCAATTTTGACGGTTTAATTAATTTATAAATATAAAATTACACTAATTAATTGAAAATAAAATTGAATTTTTATTAAAATTATAAGAATAAAAACATATTTGAAATAGTATTTGAAAAATAAAAATTAAATTAATAAAATAAATTATAAATTTATGATCAAAAGCCCGTTACTAAATAAATTTAAAATATCGTATAAACTTACAAACTATAAATTATAAGTCATAAATTCAAAAATATGTCTTATCAAACATATTTAAAAATCGTACTTTCTAGCAGAAGTGTCCGATGAATTGATACCTGTATATAAATTTTCATTAAAAACACCAATTCAATTAATGTTTTCATTAAAAATTTATACAGAGATGTCAATAAAAAGTGGAGTATTTTAAAAATTATTTTGAAAGATTATTTTGAGAATAAATTTGGAAAACTATATTATTTAGATTAAAAAAATTGTAACCGTGAGGCTATATTAAATAGTTTTATTTTGAAAGTTACATAGAAAAATACAATATATTAGTATTAGTGTTACTTTCGCTGAACCAATTCCACAACACGATCAATACCAATGTCAAGAAAATTCCTATCATCACTACTTCGAACTAGCACATCACACTCCACCACCTCACAATGCCACGCCCAAACCCTCCTCCAATCTCTACTCCCAAACGTCATTCTCGAAACAGACCTCTTACTATCCTACACAAAACTAAACCTGATCAACCATGCTCGCAAACTGTTCGACAGAATGCCACAAAGAAACATGCATTCTTGGAATATCATGATTGCTTCTTACACTCAGAGCTCAATGAATTTCGATGCTTTGACCGTTTTTGAAGGCTTTAAACGATGGGGGTCGTTGCCTGATTGTTACACATTGCCTCCTTTGTTTAAGATTGCTATTGGAATAGGTGATTGTTGGTTTGGATGGATGTGTCATTGTTTGGTTGTAAAGCTTGGGTATGGGGAAGTTGTTGTTGTGAATAACTCTGTCCTTGAGTTTTATATCAAATGTGGTACCATGTCTCAGGCTTTGTCTGTGTTCAACAATCATAGTGCTTCTCGGTACGGAAAAGCTTGATGATTTACGTATTATCGTTTTAGTGACAAGCCCGCTTAGGGTCTTATTTGAACATATCTTATGACATAAATGTTGAAAAGATTTTAAAATAGCCTATGATACATGTCTATGAATTGTCTTAAAGTTGGTTTGATAAGCTTTGCCAAATAGCTTATTTTCGTAAGCTCTTATTTACTCTTTGATTGTAGAAACAACTTATGCATAAGTTCTTATTATAATAATTGCTTAGTTAAATTGTACATCCGCCTTTCAAAAAAAGTTAAATTCTATATCCAACCACTCTCTTAGCGGTGCACCAATGTCCCAATAGCCATAGGTTGTACTTGTGTACGTATTGAACATGCTGGACACATTTGAAATGTGATGATACTACAACAATTTCTTGTTGTGGCCTTGTGTCTAATGTGCTTCAATGCATGTTTGTTGCATGCTCAAACATGTAGACAACTGTTGCATATGATTTTGACTTTACCATTTAGTGAGTTCATTAGTTAAAATTATATGACGGGACAAAATTGAATTTGTTTGATTACCCTACTTTGAGTCTCTCTTCACATTTTTATGTAATTTGTTTCAATATAAACGGAATAACTTGTTTTCCAATATATTTCGTAGGGATTCAGTGACGTGGAATTTGATGATTTCTGGGTTTGGAAAGGCTGGCTTGTACTCCGATGCTGTCCATTGTTTTAGAGAAATGTTGAAGCATCAAAATGGAATTGAGTTGGATTACATGACACTCCCTAGCATTTTGAGTTCTTGTGGGAAGGAAGGGGATTTGTTGAAAGTGAAGGAAGTGCATGGCGCTACTGTTAGGAACTTTGGTTTTGATGCTCATGCTCCCATTGGGAATGCATTGATTGATAATTATGGAAAATGTGGTAGCTTGAAAGATTCAGAAAATGTCTTCAAGACTGTGAGCTGTGCAAATTTGGTGACATGGACGGCTATGATATCTTGTTATGGGATGCATGGAAAGGGGGAGGAATCCGTTTTTCTGTTTGAGAAGATGATAAATGAAGGGTTTAGACCAAATGCTGTTACTCTCACAGCTATTTTAGCAAGTTGTAGCCACTCTGGTTTGTTGGATCAAGGCAAGAAGATTTTTGACTCAATGATTTCAGATTATGGATTTGAACCCACTGCTGAGCATTATACCTGTATGGTGGATCTTTTAGGCCGATGTGGGTATCTTAAGGAAGCGCTTCGGTTGTTGGAAAGAATGAAGTCTTCGTCAGTGACAGGAAGCATGTGGGGTGCTCTTCTTGCTGGTTGTGCCATGCACAAGAATGTCGAAATTGGAGAAATTGCAGCACATCATCTCTTTCAATTAGAGCCAAATAATACTAGCAACTATGTAGCTTTGTGTGGAATTTATCAGTCTCGTGGTATGGCTCATGGTGTTTCAACTGTTAAAGCAAAGATGAAGGATTTACATTTGGTTAAAACTCCTGGCTGTAGCTGGATAAATATTGCAGGAAGAGAACATAAATTTTACCAAGGAGACCTTTCTCATCCACTTTCTCACATGACTTTCCAGATACTATATGAAATTAACAATACTCAGTTATCGACCAACGATTTGGGAGTAGGATATTTTTCTACACGGTGATGATACCTTTGTCATGGCAGTGTAAAACACAGCAGTTAGGTTTATCTGAGCAGAATCACGAAGGCATTCGCATCAAAGGAATGTGTTTGCTAAATGTTATGGTTTTAAGCTATGATTCTTTTGGGCTACGACGGTCGATCAATATTTTGCACAAAGCTTTATGTCTGACATAATCTTTGTGGAGTATGCTAAATGTTAGTTCTCTTTTTTATGCTTTTGAATATCTACCATCTAAACTATCTCTTCCTGTAATGTTCTTTAGAAATCTTATAGAATTCCTTTTGTCTTAAAGCAAGGTGTCAACCATCAAGCAGATCAAACATCTCAAAGCCCATAACTGATTTCAGCTGAAATGGCCATTGCATAGGTCAGTTATCAGTTTATGCCCTGTCTATTATATTTTTATGGCATTTTGTTTTTCTCCTTCTCTAGTAATTTATACCTGTTTGATGTACCATAAGTACTAATTATGCTCCTATTGGACAGGATCTGAATGCATATGACGGTTAATCTATGTGAATGATTCAGTCCTTGCAGGTTATTCTCAGACAGTTTGTTTCAATTTAATGCAAGCACATTATGATGCAGCGACTCGGACTCTGCGTTACATTAAAGGCTGCCGAGGCAACCGACTACTTTTTCCTTCAAAGTCAAACCTCAAGCTCTCTGCCATGCCATCCCATCGCTGATTTAGACCGAGCCACGTGCCCTGAATCCAGATGTTCACGACCGGTTTATCCATTCTTTTAGGCTCCTCCTTCATATACTGGAAGTCAAAAAAGTAAACTACAGTATCCTCTCTAACACTATGTGAAATCGAGTTGCTTCTCTAACTACACGTGGATCTCGAGCCTCTACTATAACAAGAAATATGGGTCATTCATCTTCTTCTTCTCAACTTAGCTAATTATCATACTAAAGCACTTAGTCCTGTTGTTTTCATAGCTTGTTTGAGCTAATTTACATACTAAAGTTAGTTATTTTTCTATTCAGAAGTTATAGTTAATTGAAGCTTTGATATATCTACTGTGAACCTTTTTCACATTGAAATGGAGAAATTCATTTAGCAATTATTGCAATATATAACGCATTTCTTTTAATTTTATTCCAAAATATTTAAGAACGAAACTCACAATGATAAGTGTTATTAAGCGTTGAGAAGTTGAATACTTCTACTCGGAACCTTTAACCATCCTAAATGTATTTGTGAAATCAGTATAATAAATTCATAGTTGAACTACCACTATATCTATAAAAAGGTGTATGAATTGTTATCATAAAAATTGAAAAAAGAAAAACACTTGACAATATTCCATGCGGACCAAATTATATCATTTTGTAATTTTTTTTCAAATTATAAATTGCTTTATATTATTGATAATATACTAATGCTTTTTGCTTCTATTATGTTCTTTACTATCTGTTACTTGAACTTAATTTGATATAAACCGACGGTGTAAATCATCACTGTTGAATTTTTATAACTATTTTATAATTATTTGACTTTTATCTTAAATATGTTTAAAGTATTGCATAGTGATGTACTAGTGTAAAAAAGTTACGGCGAATATCAATTAATCTTTTATATAAAATGATAAATATTACATGGAAGAACCATAATAAAGGATGAAGGATTGCACTTTTAATAGACAATTTTATTTTATCAAATTATATTAAAAATTACTTAATATTTCACCGAGAACAATTTAATCTAATCATTTCGTCATCTAAAATTATAAGCCACTTTAAAAAAATATTTATCTTAAATTATAAATTGTTTTACAATTTTAATACAACATTAACAATTTTTTATGCATAAAAAATTTATTTTATATGCAAATGTAATTGTGCTTTTTAATTTGCGTAAAATACTCTATGCTCAAATTTCCATAACAATTCTAAACTTCTCTTGAAGTGCCGTTTTAATGTAAAACTACTTTATGCTCAAGTCGTTTACGTCACAAAAAACGACACAAGTTACACCTCATAAAGTGTCGTTTTAATAAACGAAACAAAAAGTGAAAACCCTAATCCATGGAAGAAGATTTGGATTTTGGGAAGAAGGTTTCGATAAACGACAGAATGGAAGTGATTGATCCATCCAAAATCGTTGTTCTGCTTCGCGATTTTCTCGATGTTCAACAACGCCGAGCCCAGGCTTATTCCAAACTCAAAAGGTTCCTTCTTTACTACTTTCTTCAACTGTAAGGTTTTGTTTGGATTCGACAAATTGCATAATAATAATAATAATCAATTTTTTATTTTAATTTTGTTTTTGCTTTTAATTATTTTCTGCGAAATTATAAGAAAATTGAAAATATCACAAAATTATTATTTGATGTAGCACCACACCTGTAAAAAAAAGATGTGTTTGTGACTCCGTGTACTGACACTTATAATTATGTTTAATTTTTTCAAAATTATTACCAGTGTTGATGTGTCTGTGTCGTATTTCTGATGTCTGTGTTTCATAGGTGTTTATGTGCCATAGCCTGTTATTTGGTAACAGTTTATACTAAACAGCCTGTCATGGACAATAATAATTTGATCTAACTATGCTAAGCTATGTCCTCATTTCGACATTATTGTACTATAGTTCCTAAAAACTCAACCAACTAGATGTGACTATTGGCAAAAAAAATTATACAAGGAGAAGCCTAAGTCTAACTGTTTGTTATGGTATATTTTAATTGCGAAATTCCTGAACCACAGCCCCGACATTTGATTTTTGAGGGCTTTTTTGGAATTTTTACTTCATTTTGAGGTGCGGTACTGCTATTTTGGCCGCCGCATCTGCTGTTATTTGACAACAGGTTTTACTACATAGTGAATCGCGGAACAAAAACAATTTGTTCGAACCCTGTAGCCTCTTTCTGACAATAGTGTACTATGACAATGCATAAAACTCAAAAACTGGATGTGAGTATCGGTGAAAAATGATAGAGGTGATGAGATACTGTGAGATAGGAAAAGCCTAATGGCTGTCTTTTATGGTGTATTTTAATTGTGAAATTCCTGAAACATCCCAACCAAAAAGCCTTGACATCTGAATTTTGAGGTTTTTTTTGGAAATTTTGACCTCATTCTGAAGTGTGCTGTTTTGGCTACTGCACAGCTGCTATACTATACTTCTCTGCTGTTGTGTGTCCTGTAGCGGCCAAGGGAAGCTCTACTATGTTATGCCGCTTTAGCATGCTATTGACAACACTTTTCGTATTATGCAAATAAAATCCAAAAATATTAAGAAATGTTCCCTTTGTTCTACTATGAAAATTCATAGTTCATATAAGAGTGTAGCAGTACGGCCATTGAATCTCTGATAGTGTACCAATGCTACTTGCCATTTTCTGATTACTTTGGAATTTGACTATTGGCAGTGGATTTTCTGACTACATGACTTCGGGAGGAGAATTGGCTTACCAGCAACTTTGCAGTGGAATCACTAAAGAGTTTAGCGAATGCTCAAAACAAGTCTGACACATGATCCTAACATTATCTTCTTTTACTATATAAAAAAATGTTTAATTTTACTGGATTTCTTTAACATTTATTTTCTTTTTTGATTTAGCATAGGTCCTCGAAATGGAGTCACTGCTTCAGAGTCCTGACTATAGCCGTGTTGATCTAGCACAAATCCTTAGAGCTGTTCAAGATCAGGAAAAGCAGAAACTGCATCTGGTATGCCTCTAGTTAAAGGACATGTCTCTTTACTAAAAACAAACTTCACCTATTTGTATTGATGCACATGAAGTTTCTTTCTTGTATTGTGTTCTTTTCTCTCTGGGTAATGCTAATGTTCAAACTTAAACATGCTACCGTGTATGTTTATGATTTTGTTAATTGTCTATTATTGGAACATCGTTGGCTATTCATGCGTATACGAGCTTCCGAGCCATTGGATCTTCAGCAATTCTTCTGTCGTGATCACATGATAACAAATACCAATTAGTTATTATATTTGCTGTTAATTACGTTCATATTTTTGAACTTTTCATGCTTTTATACTGCGCACTTACCTCTATTCAAGTGTTTGGTATTTTGCTGACAATCACCTCACTTTAAAGACAGCTACCATTCAGCTGTTAAAGAAAGCCGGCCGGCCATCTGAACGACTGGTGAGCCATGATAATTGCAAATTTACAAAGCATACAGAGCATGAGTGTGTTCATGTCAAGGAAATCACTGAGGCTTCTGGGACTGAAGAAGCAGAAGCGGATGCCGAGTTTGATAATGCTCTCAACGAAGCTATTAGAGGTGTACAAGACGCTGTAATGGTCATCAATGAACATCTTGAAGAAGTCAGATATGAGATTGCAGCACTTGAAGCAGAGTGATACTTTGGCTGATTCATTACTGAAATGCTTAGTCCTAACATATACTGGCTTGTACAACCAGTGAAATGTACATAGGCACCCTAAAATGCAGTTCATGAATTTTGTTTTGTCACAAGTAATTTATATTATAATAGACAAGAATATCTAGAAAATTTATTTACATGTGTTTTTTATATTAAGACTTTGTTATTTGATGGAAGTGTGTGGTTGTTTGCATGAGTACTCAGATTCAAACCCCTGAAGTTTTGGTTGACTCTACTTTGTCCTTATGAAAAACAAGTAGGGTAATTCATGTTCTTTGCACTTTGCCCTTTTGTTGTATTCTATCAAGGAAGAAGCAAACATGTGTATGATGGCAAATCATGAAGAAGATAAGGTAGCCTCTCTTTTTTCTATGAATACTTGTTTTGCATATTTAAAATTTAACTAAAAAAACAAGTAAATTATAATAAATTGTATTTATCACCAAAGACATTATTTCTTCCTTCTAATTGAAAAATAAAAATTTATTGGGAGTATTATATAGATTAAGAGAGAGACAAGATGATTTTATTTAAAAATCCTTCTTTTCTCACGAAGTATAAGATGCATATATCAATTGTGATCAATGTGACATTTTAAGAAGTAAAATTGATGATCTTTATAAAGCATACTTGATAAATTCATTGAAGGAAAAGACAACTTGAAATTTTTGTTAGGAAACCTAAAGGTGTCTTACATAGGTTGAACTTGGTTATGATTTAAGAACAATAATAAAAGCTTTAGCAATATTTATAATGCCTAACCAACATCTAAATGTAAAATTCTAAAAGAATAACATCCTCCTTCATACTATTATAAAGATCATTGTGTACATAAAGAAAAGAAAGACGTATGCTCTTCAAAGGTAGAAAACTCAAATTGTGATGTAGATAATGATATTGACAGTTGCTCTTCAAACCACACAATTGAAGAAATAACTATGTTTTATTGTTCCACTCTTACGAGGGCAGAATTTGTTTTGCCTAATAACGGTAAGAAAATCATTGAATCTTTGATCATTGGTAAGATCGCTAATTTAACCTTTTAGTTGTTCTTATTGATTAAAAGTTTATTCCACATATTACTTAGTATTAAATAAGTTGTATATTAAAGGTAATAGAGTGTGTTTAATTCCTCTATATGCATGGTATTTAAAAATGTTAATGTAAAATATTTTTAAACTTATTTTCATAAAGTATGTGACTATAGAAGAACTCATAAATATTACCTTTAGTGAATTAACCTCTATTAGGTAAAATTAAAGGTTGTTAATTGTGTAGGTATCTCTGAAAGAATATCATTGAAAGATGATGATCAAGGGAAAGAAAAAAATCAAAGACAAGAGGAAGTGTGAAATCCAAATGGAGAGATTCAAGTTGAAGAAGTCAACTTAGAGAATCAATGTATATCCTAGGAATTGAGGACCATTAAGGACCATCCCATATGCATACAGATGAAGATATTTCTAAGGGAATTACATCTTAACACTCCATTAGAAGGGTGTTGGCTGAAGATTTTGATATTTATGGTTCGAAAAGGGAGCATTGAATTCGAAACGAAACAATAACAGTGTTCACTAGAATGAAGGAAATGTCATGGTTTGGAATGAAGGAATCAGCTCTTCGAATAAGATATTGAAACTTGGGGCTTCGAGTAGCAATTGTGAAGGAGCTTCGAAATGGTGGAAGCGTGGTGTTAGGCAGCGCGTTCGAATCGAAAGGCAGTTTAGATATTTGAAATTCAAAATATGAGCGGGATGAATGGACGTTCGAATATGCTACCGGAAAACGGTTCAAGACGTGGAGGCTAGAGGCATAGTATTCGCATGTCCGAAACGTGGCAAGCTCTCATAAGTCAGACCGTTATGGTCATAATAGTATAAATAGAAGTCTTAGTGTTAGGATTTCGTGTGTCATATCTATTGTACTAAATTCAGTAACATTCAAAATACCACATGGATAGGGAAACGAATGCACGAATGATGTACGTATGATTGCACCACTTTTATCTTTCAACAATGTATCTTTATCTTTTCAATTTACCTTTATCTTGCATAAATGTCATTTAAATCATTTATATTCAAAGTCATTTAATTTTCCATGCATTTAAACGCTTTTCCTTTCGTTTGAAGCCTTTTACTTTTCAGAAACCTTTACATTCATGCTATTATTTTCCAGAAAACTTTTACATACTTGCTTTTACATTCTGCCTTTTACACTTCATGTTTTACTTTGAAAATCTTTTACATTCACAAGTCATTGAACATTCCTCACTTACATACTTCCTGTGATTCGAAGTCTTCATGCCTGATATTTTCAAATCATCTTTATATTGCTTTGCTTGATTACGTTATTAATTTATTGAATATCATAATCGAAATACACTTGAGACATATATAAAACATGTAAAAATAAGCCTTGAACGTTAACCAGCAGTTTAAGTTTATGCAAACGACCAATAACCCCATAGGATCAATCTAGTCGATCCGCAAGTTACCAAGGGATTAAACAAACCATAACGCTTGTTTGATAGTTTGGAGGACTAGTGGTTGTTTAACCAGAAATCACTGTGAACAAATTGGCACGCCCAGTGGGACAGAGATTGGTTGTTGCTAGTTAAAATTAACGATTAAAAACTTAGTTATTGTTAAAAGGTTCTTTCTGAGTAAACAAAGTTCATTAGTATATGAACCTTAGGAGTGGTAGAATAACTAACAGTAACCAACCCTTACCCAGAAGAAAACGAAATAGTAGGATGTCGATCCAAATAACCCACAGGGGAACAAAACGCCCACATGGAAGGCACTAATGCGTCTGTTTAACAGGACGCCCAGCGATCCTCGAACACACAATCTATTGCATCTTCTACTAATAGTATGGCCGCGAATGGAACAAGTGGCATGTCAACAAACAATTCGATCCTAGGTAGTACAGGAACCACTGGGTATCCTGGGGGATTCATCCCACCATCAAGGGCACAAACCCATTTCGCTACCCCACCACCAACTAGACCATTTAGTTTCGACAGTACTAGACCCAGAAATTCCCAGTATGGAATGCCAACATCCTTTATGGCAGGTTTACAAACTTCGACGTCGAAGCGCCACCACACTTAGGGTCGTTCGGGCTAATCAATTTATGACAAATAACCAAGGGTCAGTAGGTTATGGTACGCTGCCCATCTTAACCACAGAAAATCAAATGGCTTTTAGGAAGTTAATGGATGATAGTAATCATAACATGATAGGAGTATTAGCACAAATTATGCAAGAAATCTTTGCCCCAATAGTTCAAAACGTTACTGTGACAAACAGAGAGAATGCCGACAATATGAGTCGAATAGCGATTTCTTCGCTCCACCGAAAGCGCGAGCGTAACCGTGCATTGGTTCGAGCGAACGCACCTATCATAGAAATCGATGACCCACATTATAGGCCAGCAGAGAGGGGTTAACTTGGGGCAATAGCACAGGGTAGATGTCCCATTGATTCGAGAAGAACCACAAAGGGAATTGATAGAACCACCAAAGGGTCGAAGATTTGAGGCCCCTGATTCGAGAAGAACCACAAAGGGAATTATTGAACCGGGGCAAGGGTCGATGCTAGAGGTCCCAATTTCGAGAAGAACAACCTAGAGGGTTGTCCTTGTAGGTCGAAACCAAGATGTCTGATGGTTCATAGGGTTCGACATGACAATATCTTGGCGGAAAATAACCTAACCACCATGATAGAAAGGATCATGGCCCAAAACAGTATTAATACAGAATTAGAAGGCCAAATTACGCCCCCATAGCGACTATGTAATCCATCGATTGCCAAGGGATACAAGATCCCTAAATTTACAAAGTTTGTTGGGGATACAAATGAGTCAACAATGAACACATAGCTGTGTATCTAACCGAGGCGGAGACATAGCAAATAACGAAAACCTTAGGATTAAATATTTCCCAAGTTCCCTTACTAAGAATGCTTTCACATGGTTCACTACTTTGCCCCGGATCCATAGATACCTGGGCCCTCTTAGAAAGGTTGTTCCATGAACAGTTCTATATGGGACAGTCCAAGATAATTCTAAAGGAGTTAGCAAGTGTTAAGAGGAAGTTCACTGAACCTATAGATGAATACTTAAACAGTTCGACTTTTGAAATCTAGATGTTTCACAAGAGTCCCCGAGCATGAGTTAGTCGAAATGGTCACTGGTGGTTTGGACTATTCTATTCGAAAGAAATTAGATACTCAATACTTGAGGACATGGCCCGCTTAGCAGATAGGGTTCGACAGGTCGAAAGGCTAAAGGCCGAGAAGGCCAGGGCTTCTAAGAGTAATAAGAAGGAAATAGTCTCCTATGTCGAAACGGAGGAAGGTGAAGACTACCCCGAATTCGAGGGGACCGAAATAGATCTCGCTGAATTGAAACAGGCTCCACCTTACTCTTGTAAACTCCTAGTCCCTACAAAAGGGAAAGAAATTGTTGAAAATGAAAAAAATGATAAGTTTCCAAAGAAGGTGTATACCTTCGATATAACAAAATGTGATGAAATTTTCGACTTACTAGTCAAAGATGGCCAATTAATTGTGCCACCAAATGTCAAAATACCTCTCTGTTAGATCAAAGAAAGAAAAGAGGATTTTGTAAATATCATAGTTTCCTAGGCCACAAAACCTCACAGTGTTTTCTTTTCAGGGACTTGATTCAAAATGCAATTAAAGAAGGCAGACTAAAGTTTGCTGATAAACCAAAAATAAAGGTGGATGAAGACCCTTTGGATATTGCAGACACCAACTACTCCGAGCCTTTGAGCATGGGAGACATCAATATGGTGGAAGCAGACCAAGGGGCCACTACCTTGAAAGAGGAAAGCACTGAGAGTGAGAGTTGGGTGTTGGTCGAAGTCAACAATGGAGTCACTGAAGACGTCCACGAACGACAGGCACTTTCGGTCGAGCCAACTCCAATTGTTGTTTCAGAAGGAATCCAGGCTATTGAGGGTCAGGAAAGCCAGAAACAGAAATTGACACAGGCTACTGAAGGCCTGAGGCTCAAACTGGAAAAGGTTCAGATTACAAAACAAGTTTCCCCTCAAAAAGAGACATGGGATACCTTGGGTGAACCTAGTGGGAAGTTCGACTATCTGGTAAAATATTCTGCTCCAGAGAGTTCGAAAGTCCGAATCGAAGACATCAAACCATCAGGATGGGGAGATGATGGTACATAAGGGGAAGATAAAGACGGTAACGTTCCTCAGAAAGAGACCTGGGACACCTTAGGGGAGCCTAGTGGGAAATTTGATTATATGGTAAAATATTCTGCTCCAGAGAGTTCAAAGGTTCGGATCGAAGACATCAAACCATCAGGATGGGGAGATGATGGTACGAAGGGACCAGATGTGGATGTCAATATGGTGGACATGGGGAGACCCTGTGCTGAGATGCAGGAAATGGAAAGATATCTCGAAAAAGAAAAATACAAAATGGAAGATGGTTACGCTCCAGATACTAGCCTAAAACAATATCTTATGCTGTGCCACAAGGGACATGCTGAAATGATGCTTTGTCCAAGATGCAGCATCATATGCAACGAAAGGATTGCTATGGAATTCGAACGAAAACAAAGAGCTCGAATCGAGTAAATTGCGCCAAGACAACCAACTGCTCGTGTACCTAGAGTGGGAAAGTTTGTTGGAATTTTAGTATGTCACAAAGGGGCAACCAAGTGCTTGATTTGCCCAAGATGTTCAAGAGTATACCACCGTAACATGGTCGGAGTCAAACGATTCCCTTCACCCCATGCCGGAATCACAAGGAAGTTGGTCAAATGAGTCGCTTCGATGGTAGTCACAACGAAAGCCCGATAGCCCATATCCAAAGGGTGCTCGAATGGTGACATTTAAAATCCCGCCGAGGTACCAAGCATGATGGTCGCAAGTCAAAACCAACAAAGGGAAGGATAGATGGGGAGGCAATGAGCGAAATGCGCGTCATGCCATGGTATACCGGAGACAATTCAACACAGCAAAGAGGGAGGAACTGAGGCTGGGAAATTATAAAGGTAAGAATCCCATGTCAAGATCTCAATGGCGAAGGCAGCAGCGGAATCGAAAGGCTGAGAGGGAAGGTTTAGCAGACAAAGGAGCAGTTTCGACCAACAAAAAAGAAGCGTCAAGCACCAATCAAGTTCAACAAACAACAAACAGGCAACTCGAAGACAAACCTCCGGTTAGTAGGAGGCTTTTTTCTGAAACAAAACTAGATGAATCAAAAGAATATTCTCCAAGTCCACAAGAAGATGAGGATATGCTTACAGATAACTTCGAATCAGAAGGGGAATCCTCACTTAACCTGAACTGCAATGTGGTATCTCAGACCATCGAACCGCCAGAGACCAAATCAAGAACAAGAAGAAGAAGATACCATTGATCTGATGAAACACAAACCAGTCTGTTATTATGTAATGGATAATGGCGCGGTCGAAGAGTAGAACGCATTCTTCGAACACCCAGATCCCACAATGAAGAATCATTTAAAGCCACTGTTCATTCGAGCAAAGGCTGGAGCCCATGGGGTGAACAAGGTCTTAGTATGGGGCGCAATCAATCGATGCCTAAATTCATGCTGAAAAGTTAGGCATTCAAGACGGTGATGTTAAGCCTCATAACATGGTTTTATCCAACTATGAAGGAAGGTAGGACAAATGTTGGGGTAGTGCAAGTAGAGTTAATTGTCGGATCAAGTCGCACCCACTATGTTCATGGTGATCAAGCCAAAGCAAACTACAACTTGCTATTGGGAAGAGAGTGGATTCATGGCGGGCAGTCCGTCGTCGATGCACCAAAGGTTAGTCCTGGAGAGAGGATGGGATAGTAGAGAACATCAAGCGGACGAGCTACTTCATGACAACAACAATCTAGTTAACAAGAGGAATTATGACAAGTATCTGGCCAAAATAGCTCCTTGTATCCCAAGTGACGAACTGAATGAAACAAGAGATGTACATTACTATATGACCCTTCGCCATGATGGCATGTATTGGGACAGGAAAATAATTAAGGGTGATGAAGGAGGCGAAGGCACTTCGCAAAGACGGCCACCAGGCTGGGAATCTGACGACCCTGATCATGACTGAGTCCTCTTTCTTTGAAAGGATTTCGGCCTATATGGCTGAGAATGAATGGAAAGCGGCTTCAGAGGCTGCAATAGAACATACAGTTGAAGTAAACGAACTCAAGGGAATGGTCCGAAAGATTCACCCTGTGACGAGAACGAAATGGATCAAAGGCTTGATGCCATTTATGATACAGAACCCTTGGGCTTCGAGAAGGATCCAACAAATTCAAGTGCTAAGATGTTGGCACAGGACCCACTTGAAGAAGTAAATTTAGGGGATATCAACACAAAAAGAATCACCTATATAAGCGCGAAACTCAACCCAAGCCTTAAACAAGAAGTAATCGAAGTCCTCAAACAGAACAAAGATTGCTTTGCATGGGACTATGATGAAATGTCTGGTTTAAAAAGAGAGTTAGTGGAGCATAGACTTCCAATCAAGGATGGCAAGAAGCCCATCAAGCAGACTCCTAGGAGGTTCGCGCCATGCTCACGAAGATCAAAGCGAGGTCGAAGGTTGTTACCGCAAATTCATCAGAACCACAAGGTATGTTGAATGGTTAGCAAATATAGTACCTGTTATTAAGAAAATTGGTTCATTGAGAATATGCATAGACTTTAGGGATCTAAATACTGCAACCCCCAAAGATCAATATTCTATGCCTGTGGCGGAAATGTTAATAGATTCTGCTGCGGGATTCGAATACCTAAGTATGCTAGATGGATACTCTGGTTATAATCAAATTTTCATTGTTGAGGAAGATGTTGCTAAGACAGCATTTCGTTGCCCAGAAGCCTTAGGCACCTATGAATGGGTAGTGATGCCTTTTGGTTTAAAAAACGCTGGGGCAACATACCAAAGAGCAATGAACTCCATATTTCATGATTTTATTGAGACGTTTATGCAGGTGTACATTGATGATATAGTCATCAAATCTATATCTGCAGAAAATCATCTGCATCATTTGAGCCAATCATTCGAAAGGATGAGAAAACATGGCTTAAAAATGAATCCCCTTAAATGTGCATTTTTTGTGCATGCAGGAGATTTCCTGGGCTTTGTGGTTCATAAAAAAGGAATTGAAATTAACGTAACAAGACCAAAGCCATCATGGAGACTAAAGCCCCTACATCGAAAAAGGAGTTACGCCTCTACTAGGGAAGATTAATTTTCTCGAAGATTCATTTCAACCTAAGTGGAAAGACAGGCTTTCTCCATCGCTTCGTTTAAAGCAAGGCCAAGCCTCGAATGGAGCGAAGCACGCAGAGGCCTTTGACAAGATTAAAAGATATCTATCTCAACCTCCTATCTTGTCTCCACCTTCATGGGAAAACCTATGAGATTGTATATATCCGCGTCTCGAACTTACTATAGGTAGTATGTTAGTACAGAAGACAAGAATGGCATCGAAAGAGCCATATATTACTTAAGTAGGTGTTGAATGATGCGAAACTAGATATAGTAATATAGAAAAGTTGTGTCTTTGTTTATACTTTTCTTGTATGAAACTCAAGTATTATATAAACCCGTTGATGTTTATGTTTCATCTCATTTCGATGTTATTAAACACATGCTTTCCAAGCCAATAATGCATAGCGAATTGGTAAATGGGCATTGGCCTTGATGAATATGCTTTGACTTTTATGCCTTTAAGAGCTGAAAGGCCAAGTAGTTTCGATTTCATTGTGGACCATTCATTGGTCGCTATCATGGGTTATGTCGAAATGAAACCTTGGAAGCTATACTTTGATGGTTCGACCCATAGAGAGGCGTGGTGTTGGAGTTCCCATAATTTCTCTGAGGGAATTCCAACAAAATTCAAGTATAAGTTAGATGGCCTCGTTGCTCGAACAACGGTGAATATGAAGCGCCATTGTTGGACTTGAAGCTTTGTTGGAATTGGGGGCAACTAGAGTTGAAATCAAGGGTGATTCAGAGTTAGTAGTCAAGCAGATAACTAAGGAATACAAATGCATAAAGGAAAATCTGATGATATATTTCGTCATAGTTAATAGGCTACTCAAAAAATTCGAATACATGGACATTCAGCACGTACCAAGAATAGAAAATCAAGAAGCAAATGACCTAGCACAATTAGCTTCAGGTTATAAAGTCTCTACTAAATACTTAGAGGATATCAAAATAAGTTATGGTGATAAAGATAGGTTCGAAGTATTAGCCATAGACACTTTAACAGATACAGATTAGTGAAATCCATTAATAAGGTATTTAGAAAACCCAACATTGAATGTGGATAGAAAAATAAAATATAGAGCGTTGTCATATGTCCTTATGGGAAATGAATTGTTCAAGAAGACCCAAGAAGGTGTGTTACTAAAATGTTTGGGAGAAAGTGAGGCATATCTAGCACTATCAGAAGTCCACAATGGGGTATGTGGAGCACATCAAGCGGGTCATAAAATGAAATGGTTGCTATTTCGTTATGGTATGTATTGGCCCAGTATGCTCAAAGATTGTATAGATTTTGCTAAAGGATGTGAAGAATGCCGAAACATGCGGGATTCAACACGCCCCGCAAGTGAGTTGCATTCGATCATTAAGCCATGGCCCTTTAGAGGATGGGCATTAGATTTAATAGGAGAAATCAACTCGCTTCATCTAAAGGTCGAAATATATCCCGGTAGGAATAGACTATTTCACTAAATGGATCAAGCAATACCATTGGTAGTCGTAGATCAAGAGACTATCATCGAATTCGTACAAAACAGATTATCTATAGGTTTGTTGCTGAGAGCATAACCACAGACCAAGGATCGGTGTTTACTGGTAAAAAGATGCAAGAATTTGCCCAAGAAATGGGGTTTAAGTTGTTAACGTCAACACCATATTATGCTCAGGCAAATGGTCAGGTCGAAGCAGCCAACAAAGTAATAATACGTCTAATCAAAAAACATGTTGGTAAAAAACCAAGAAGTTGGCATAAGACTTTAGATCAAATACTATGGGCATGTAGAACATCTCCTAAAGAAGCTACTAATACTACACCCTTCCAATTAACATTTGGTCATGATGCAGTCTTACCAGTAGAAATTCATCTACAGTCAGTTCGAATTCAAAGGCAAAATGAAATCTCATCTTCTTTATATTGGGAAATGATGATGAATGAGTTGGTCGAACTAGATGAAGTTAGATTGCATGCATTAGAAGTCCTGATGAGGCAAAAAGAGAGAGTGGCCAGAGCATATAACAAAAGGGTGAAAGGTAAAACATTCAGTGTTAATGATTTGGTTTGGAAAGTTATATTGCCCATAGACAAGAAAAACAAAGCATTAGGTAAATGGTCACCTCATTGGGAAGGGCCTTTTCGAATAGTGAAAACATTTTCAAACAATGCGTATGAAATCGAAGAGTTGGCAGATGACAAACGAATCCTAAAGGTTAATGGGAAGTATTTAAAGAAATATAAACCACGCCTGCAGGAGGTTCGAATAGGAGCAACGTGAATCATAAACATATAACTCGAAGCCAAAATGGTGAAATTAGTTGCCAAAATGGCATTGTCAGGTGTTACAAATAAACATTCAACTAAAATACAAGATTGCTTTAAATAAACAAGTTCAGAAGTGGGTATTGTTCCTTAACCGATCGAAGATATTCTTGAAGGATTCAAGCTTGTGTTGAGCAGAGCGCTGGGCTCCTTCCAAGATAGCAACTTCGCCCTTCAGCTGCTCAGCCGCCTCAGTCTCTGCAAGCCCTTTATTCAGAAGTTCTTCGAATCGATTACCAAAAGTATTGGACTCATATGCAATTTGTTACTGCTGGGCTTCCTTAATTTTATGCTGAAGTTCCTGGATCTGCTTCTCCCATTGAAGAATGGATTGAGCTCGAAGATCATAATCAACTTTGGCTTGCTTGATGTGCATGGCGTGATCTTCAACCTCCTTAGTGAGCTTCGAGGCGTGTTCATAAGCAGCGTCCATTGCACTTCGTTTCTCTTGGACTTTGTTACCAGCAGATTCGTTTTGAAGAAGGCATCCAGTTACGTTATCGATCAGGGATTGAAGTTCAAACAAAATGGTGCTGACTTCCAGGGAACATGTGGCGAGATTGACTTGATTGATAAGTCCCTTCATCACAAAGCAGGCTATACTATCTTTTCTGAGTACCTCGAATAAATCCACATCAAGTATGGTTTTTCGAATCTTGTGAAGAAGTATGACTCTATCATCGGAAGGTGCTAAATCAAAGGTCGAACCAGCATTAGCCCTAGGGAAAGGAGTGTTTCTCTGAGCTAGTTTAGCCTTCATGTACCCAAGAGGGTCAGTTCATTTCAAGAGGGCTAACTCCTCTTCGGCTGTTTGGCATTTGGAAGACTCTGGAAGTTCCATGCGCAATGGAGTAACATTCATCCCAACGTCCATTGGTTCATTAGTGGGAACATCATTGCCTTCATTATTCGCTTCTTCATCATCCTCTTCATCATCAATCAAGTCCACCACCTCGATGTTATCATTTTGATTACCACCAGCATCTGATTCCGTCCCTTCGCTCGAACCTTCTTGAGCATCTTCTCCTTCTTCATCCTCAGACCCTTCCTCACTTGAATCTTCACTCTCTTGGGAGGTATTGGTTTTTTCTTGTTCAGTATGAGGTGCCTTTTCACTCTCTTGAGGAACTTTGAGAGGAGATTCTGGGTGAGAAGTCTCTGGAGGCACTTCGGTAGCATCTTCAAGCATCGTTCCGTTGGTCTCCTTGAGAGGAGGCGAAGTGCCTTGGTCATCTGGTTGTCCAGAGGTCCCAGTTGGAACTGCCATATTGGACGAACCTTTATTCTGCACCAGATTGCTTGAATCTCCATGAGGAGAAGAATGTATCGGAGCAGTTGTTTGGGGGGGAGGAGTCGAAGTAGTTGGGATCGGAGTTGAATCATCCTACACGGAACAAAAAAGAAGATTAGAAACTCATAACTAAGGTACGAATAATCATTGTCAAAAAAAATTCGAAGTGAATTCACCTGTGGATTATCTGCAGATATGTTGCTGTCTATGTGTTCCAACATTACGTTGGAGGTCGAAGGTGGATTTTTGGATTTGTGTGAGGGAGCAACATCCTTGGAATCAAGTCCAGAGATGTTAGTGTCTGTTGGAATGTCTTTCTTATGTTTCTTTCGTAAAACCGATGGTGAACTTTCCCCAGCCTTGAGAGTCTTTCCACTAGCACTGGGTTTCCTTTTCTTTGGAGTAGTTGGTGGGAGTCTGCTAGGCTGAAATAATGTGAACATAAGTTAGATTTCAGTTATAGACTTGAACTTATTTCCGAAATGCCAAAGTAAAACTGTTTACCTTTGGGGTTGGAACGGTTGTTGGGATTGGAGCAGGTGTTGGAGTCTGAGTAGTTGTTGGAGTAGGAGCATTGGTGTTTGTTGTTGTTGTTGGGGCAGGAGTGATGGTTGGAGTTGCCTTGGGTACATTGTCATCAATTTCGTTAGTTGTTTGGGAACTACTTCCTTCCTTGGTCTTTGATGTAACATTTTTTATTCTGATAGCTGAAAAGTGAAACACATAAGACAAATGTTAAAATAAAGTAACCAAGACTTATTTGGGATTTCCCAAGCATTCGCACTTGCGCCTTCATTCGAAAGAATCGACATGGCAGAAAGTTCGTAGCGAAGATGCCCTGGGAAATTATGGAGCCAATGTCGAGCCCATGTCACAGTCTCAGATGGCTTTAGTTTCCTTTGAGATTTGTACTTGAACATCTCTTTGCAAGTAAGCCACCAAGGGTATGGGGGAAACCAAGCCAGAGCCAGTTCTGAGGTAGGTAGTTTGGGAAACTTAGGTGGATGCATTTCGAGTGCCAACCTATACCTATCCTCAGGTGACAGTCCTGAAGGAAGTCTGAACTTAGAGACTTTTTCTGTGAATTTTTCCTTCAAGGTTTGGGACGCTCGATATACCGTGGACTCCAAGCGTGTAGGATCATAAGTTGTTTCGAAGTAAGTTTGAAAAGCTTTAATTTCTTGAGCGTGAGTGAACATACCTTTCTTCTTGTGTACCTGCACATCGAACGCAGCAGTCAGTTTATTCTGGATAGTGAGAGTATCAAACATACAAGATTGGTAGAATCTACTCCACCAATCCAGAAAACCTTTGGATGGAAAATAAGATGGTTCAAAGGAAATCAATTTAAATTGAGCAAAGCCTTGATATTGTTCTTGTTGAAGTTTGGCTTCTCTAGCTTTGAAAGTTCGACCAGAGGTAATGGAGTCGTGAGTCTGAAAGAGTGGCTCAGGAATCAGTTGGCATAAACCAAATTATCTTGAGACAAAGTTGGGTTGGTAGGCGAATAGAAGGATTTGATTCTTGGTCGGAGTAATCCTTGAAGAAATTATTCTTGGGAGCAAAAAGACTTTCCAGATATCTTGAATTTCTTTGACCTTAGCAGCCTCCGAAAGGGATATGGTAAACCATGATGGCCCGTGGGTCCTCGAAGCAAAAGGCGCCATAGTCTCTTCGAACTTATGCTTCTTAGAAAATAGCATGATGTACTGGGAAAATAGAATCTGGAAATCAGCTTTGTCATCACTTGGAGTTAGTTTCCTCAATCTCGTGCCTTCAATATGTCGATCCATCACTTCTGGGTCTTGCTCAACAATTGTGTCAGCAGTAGAAAGGGAAGATTCGAACATGGCATTAAGCCATAGCTGAAGCAGCCAGAAAGGACCATCTAGCAAGATATTCTTAGGGGTATGGGATTTTAAACTCGAAACGGCCGACCTCAAACTTTCATAAAGGTCAACTAGTAGGAGGTCACTTAAATTAATCCTCCTATTTTCATGTAAATCCCTTGCTAGAGGAATGAACCTGCTAGCCACTTGAAGTGATCTACTGCAGAAGACGTATCTTGGTAGCCAGAGGGTGAGGAAAGCAATGTGTTCAACGTCAGAAACACTATCACCTTCAGTGTGATAATGACTGATAAACTTGGAAAAGCTAGCTAACTTGATGTCGAAGTCAATTATACTTGAGTGATCCTCAGAATCAGGAATGTATGTTTCTCCTAGTGGCGATAGTCCAGTGATAGCAGCAATATCAAAGAACGTAGGTGTGATCATTCCTCCCGGAAGGTGAAAAGTGTTGTAGGTACTATCCCAGAAGTACAGGGATGCAAAGAGCAAAGGATGGCTGTAAGTAAAGCCTGGTTTCGATAATTTGAGAAGATTATAAATACCTAGTTCCTCCCACTGATGAGCTTTCTTAATCTCTACTTTAGCAAACCAATTCTGGTATGCTACATCAGCAGTAGGACAAGATCGAAATGGTTTGAAATTACTTTTAACATAGTCCAAAATGAAAGGATCCTTTGGGGGAATATCAGGGGTTCCTGTGGTTTTAGAAGCAAAGGGTTCGTTCACATTATCAGTTTCTACTCTAGGGATTTTCAGTTTGTTAAATAACGGTTTAAAATCATAGCAAACAGGGAATATGGTTCTAACGTCCTTCAAAATCTCAAAAACTGTGAGAGGGCCCATTAGGGCAAACCTCTTTCCAGAGGCGTTAGTTGGGATTAATACCTGTGAAGAATACAGGAGTTCTTGTTCTTTGGAGATGCTTTGAGGAATGAGTACCGATTGGCCATGGTGAGTATCAACCTTGCTTTCCAGGATCGCTCCAGTGTTCTTGGTCTTCTTCTTAGAAATCTTTTTCTGAGATGTTGTTGTTGAAGACATTGTTGGAAGCTGTTAAGGTTTTAGGGTTTTTCAGCAAAGAGAGAAGAAAAAGGTTCAGAGTGTGGAAAAAGAGTAAAAAGACTGAGTCTGTTGGGTTTTATAGTAAGGAATTTGAAACAATCATCAACTAAGGCCAAGGTACGTGGAGAACGTGGGTTGGACACGGAGTAAGGTGGCGTAAAGTAAGCATTGGAAGTAAGCATGATTAAAGACAATCATTATCTTTAATAACCGCACCATACTGTGGTAACTGTTTGAAGCAGTTCGGAAACCCAGGAGCCGTCGTGACTGACGTAATGGAAGTCATGCACAGTGTCATAATTGCTCAAGGTCACGTCAAAATCTTGTGGATATATTTAAAATAAGTATTTCTCAGATAGAGATTCGAAATACATATTTTAAAGGGGCATTTTGTTGGCTGAAGATTTTGATATTTATGGTTCGAAAAGGGAGCATTGAATTCGAAACGAAACAATAACAGTGTTCACTAGAATGAAGGAAATGTCATGGTTTGGAATGAAGGAATCAGCTCTTCGAATAAGATATTGAAACTTGGGGCTTCGAGTAGCAATTGTGAAGGAGCTTCGAAATGGTGGAAGCGTGGTGTTAGGCAGCGCGTTCGAATCGAAAGGCAGTTTAGATATTTGAAATTCAAAATATGAGCGGGATGAATGGACGTTCGAATATGCGCGCTGGAAAACGGTTCGAAGACGTGGAGGCTAGAGAGGCATAGTATTCTGCATGTCCGAAACGTGGCAAGCTCTCATAAGTCAGACTGTTATGGTCATAATAGTATAAATAGAAGTCTTAGTGTTAGGATTTCGTGTGTCATATCTATTGTACTAAATTCAGTAACATTCAAAATACCACATGGATAGGGAAACGAATGCACGAATGATGTACGTATGATTGCACCACTTTTATCTTTCAACAATGTATCTTTATCTTTTCAATTTACCTTTATCTTGCATAAATGTCATTTAAATCATTTATATTCAAAGTCATTTAATTTTCCATGCATTTAAACGCTTTTCCTTTCGTTTGAAGCCTTTTACTTTTCAGAAACCTTTACATTCATGCTATTATTTTCCAGAAAACTTTTACATACTTGCTTTTACATTCCTGTCTTTTACACTTCATGTTTTACTTTGAAAATCTTTTACATTCACAAGTCAGTTGAACATTCCTGCACTTACATACTTTCTGTGATTCGAAGTCTTCATGCCTGATATTTTCAAATCATCTTTATATTGCTTTGCTTGATTACGTTATTAATTTATTGAATATCATAATCGAAATACACTTGAGACATATATAAAACATGTAAAAATAAGCCTTGAACGTTAACCAGCAGTTTAAGTTTATGCAAACGACCAATAACCCCATAGGATCAATCTAGTCGATCCTGCAAGTTACCAAAGGGATTAAACAACAGTCATAACGCTTGTTTGATAGTTTGGAGGACTAGCGGTTGTTTCACCAGAAATCAATGTGAACAAAGGGTAAGTAACCTTTTGGATTTTGTTTCACAAATTGAGCCAAAGGAAATTGATGAATCCATCATCAAAGAAAATTGGTCTCTTGCTATGCAAGAAAGGTTAAATCAATTTAAAAGAAACAACATTTAAGAACTCGTTCTTAAAGAAAATTGAGTGATGAGAATCTTAATGGATCTTTCGCAACAAGCTTGATATGTTTATAAATGTTTTGAGAAATAAAATATAGACTCATTGTTAAACGTTACAATAAATAGAAAAGCATATATTTCAATGAAACTTATGTGCATGTTTGTAGAAAAACATAGTCATCACATCATCTTGCTTCACATAGAAAGCATGTATCCGACGCATCCAAAGGTTATCCGCCTTGCTACTCAAATTCCACAACATTCTCGACAAGCACACTTTTCCAGATATGGAGGTTAATAATCCCTAGACCACCAAGGTTTTGAGGAGTACTAACCTTAGCCCAAGACACCGGGGATTTGTGCGATTTATCCTTTCCCGACCACACAAACGACCTACACAATGACTCAAGTTTTTGAATCACGCCTTTAGGGAACGGAAGGCATCTGAGCCAGTAGTTCGTACACCCAAACACAATGCTCTTTACCAACTATACGCGACCCGCGTAGCTAAGTAAATACGAGCTCCAATGTTTAAGCTTCTCCCCAATTTTCTTCGCTAAAGAAACACACTGATGGCTAGCAATCTTTCTACTCGACAGCAGGATGCCCAAATACTTAAAAGGAAGCTCACCCCTACTAAAGCCAATGATAGTTTCAATGTCAGCTTGCTCACCACACCACAGGACAAAGAAATAAAGCTTACATTTGTTGGGGTTCACCTTAAGGCCTGTAGACATGGAGAACTCATGGAACACCTTCATCATAAGATCAACCGAGATGTTATCACCCCTGGAAAATAGTCGTCTGTGAAGCTGAGATCCATAATTTGCAACTTCTCGTATTTACTGTGATAATTGAAGTTTGGAATGCTACTAAGGCCCAACTGTAACACCCCAAATTTACCCAAGGTTTTTTATATGCAAAATCAGAGTAATTTAAAATTTCATAAATTAAATACTGAGGCGTCACATCATCAAACCAAATCACTTTAAACAGTTTGCTTTAAAGTATAAATCTCAGATACATAGCATCATCGGAAATCATAAATTGATTCATAAAAATCAAAACATTTTCTTTATTAAACTTCCTCATCAAAGCATGTTTTCATAAAGCATGATTCTATTTACAAAAGGAAGAACAACAAAAGAACAACAACAAGACAACATAAATATTCCCCCCGAGTGCTACGTATCAGAGCGACACCGACTCGACTAACAGCAGCTATAAACTCCGTCTTCATAACCTGCACGTTACCAATATAAAGGTAACGGCGAAACAAGTAAAGGGTGAAATACTCCAAAACATATAATTAAAGGCATGATAAAATATATATATATATATATATATATATATATATATATATATATTTGGAATCATAAGGGATATAAGTTAATAAGTGCATTCCAACACGTATCCAAACCTCACTTACTTTGATCGTTATTCTAATGTGTATAATCTACATTATAACCTCATCGGCATAAATCATTACAACAACACATAAACTTTCATCACCACGAAATCATCACAAGTTATTACATCACTAATCAACACGGCAATTATAAGCAACAACATCAAACAGCAACATTAAACCATACTAATAACTTAATCAACAAAAATAATATCATCACCAATTGGATAAAGCCCATCATCGCTTTTGGCATAAAAGCCCATCGTCACAAACATCATCACATCATATTTGCATTAAGCATTTCATCAAGTTAAATCATCGCAAAACTCATCACTTATATTCATCGCATAGTTATCATGAAATTATCAAATTATATTCATTTCATGTTCATCACCAAACAAAACATCATATATCATCGCAATTCAATATCATCCATCAATTAACAAAAACTCAACGCCAAACAACTCAAACATAAACATAACCGACTCCATGAGACACGACTATGTTATGCATGTGGTACCCGTCGTTTTGTCCATAATTAGGAACACTTGGCATAAAAGCCTCGTCGCTTGGCATAAAAGTCCATCGTCACCAATGCAATGTATGTGACTCAATAATAAAGACAACACAATAACACATCATCATCGCTCATCAAAATTGACATAAAGTCCACGTCGCCATATTTATTCACACCAAATAAACATATCATCGCATCATATTTGCATTATGCAAAACATCGCCAAATAATTCATCATCGTCAAAAGTCATGCATTCATAATTCGGAAGCATTTATTAACAACGTCAATATAATCATCACCTTATCATGTACAAAGACATATATCATCGTATCGCATATCACAAGTATTCATTAATAAATACACCGTCGCAAGCATTATATTTATTCACACCGCATCATTATCAATTAATTCACCAAATTCCAAAAACGGAAAAATAGTCAACACATCAATAACCGTCGCAAAATTCATTCCTAATAACCGGCATTAATCAAAATTATCAACATCAAAATCGGATTGTCCATACGCGCCTTAAATCCACTAAAACGCAATCCGATTCAATTTAACCGTAAATTGGCCTATTTCAGGTCATCTCGTAAAAACTCGTAATTTTTAAAAACTAACCTCACCACTACGTTCTACACGTCGAACTTAGCTAGCACGTCAATTTTCGTTGAATTCGGAGCAACTTGCTCCGTCGCCGAAATTACCAAAATCGGAAAATCGGAACATAACCGGGTTCTAAATTTAATCGGCTAACTTATGCCCTAGTTATATTTTATTAATACTAACTAGTAGTGTATGGAATTGGGAAAATTAAAAGAGACAGAAACAAATTATGCAGAAAAATGACTTCTGCAGAAAACAGAAAAATGAAGATACAGAAAACGGAAACACGGTTTTTCTCCAACCTCTCCCTACCCATGGATGGCGCACGCCCTAAGGCCCTTAAAGAAGGGAGGCGGCTGCCTCAAAGAGGGGGATGGCCGCCCCACACGTGGAGGTGGGCGCCTCCCCCATGCCACTTCTTCCTTTCATTCTTTTCTTCCCTGCGTTTATTTATTGTATATCATTTTTCTGATTTTTCATATTTTGCTGTTATGTTTTCTTTTCCATTTCCATTCCTATTTTCATTATATTACACTACTAATAACAACACCCATAATCTCTACACCAAATTCAACTCTTCTAAATATTTCAACAATCACTCAACAAAACCCTATAAACCAACTATCAATTTTTCCCAAATCCAAACTAAATCCACCAAACCCTAACTATATGAAATGGAAATCAAACCCCTTACCATGGAAGCTTTGATTGATCTTGATGATTCTACAAACCCAACCTCAAGCTCCTCTCTTGCTCCTCTTCTTCTTCTTCTTCTCAAAACCCTCTCTTTCTCTTCCAAGTTTCTATACTTATGTTTTTGGTGTTATGTTTGGAAAATGAAGAAAAATGGTTTTATATGAATGTTGTCATACTAACCAAGGGTGAGAAGCCCAATTCTCTAAAATTTCTCCCACACCCCTACTATCCTTAAAACATTAATATCATCTAATTAATCATTAACTCAATTTATTACATAATTCCGGGGAATTAAATATCGGTCCGAATAATATTTTACCGAACCGAACGTCGTCAAATATATTAATAGATATATTAATTAACGCAACTATTCTCGTCGCAAAATGAATATCGATCGGTAACTCAAAAATATTAATATAATATATTATTAATTAAAACAGGGCGTTACACCAACAATTTCCTATGTAAATACTCCATCAAAACCACAAACAATAGAGGAGAAGTAGGGTCACCTTGTCGTAATCCCCTAGCAGCCTTCAAACTCTTAGTGACTCTCTCATTTATGTTAAATTGGTACGATACGGTTGTCACTGCCATCATAACCCATTTTATGAACCTTCTAGGAAAACCAACTTCAGCCAAAATCCTTTCCATAGCCTTCCAATCAACTGAGTCATAGGCCTTTCTAATGTCCATTTGCAATATACATCTCGGCACCCCTCCTTTTCTTCTATATCCTTTTACCAAATCCTAAGCAATAAGAACGTGATCTTGAATTTTCTGCCCCGACACAAACGCAGCTTGACTCTTACTAATGATGTTCCCCAAGATCTTACTCGTCCTATTTGCCATAATTTTTGAGATAATTTTGTACATAGTCGTGCAGCAAGATATAGGGCGGAAATCTCTGATATTAGAAGCTTTATCATGCTTTGGGATAAGGGTGACAATGGTTTTGTTAAGCCTCGAATCCAGATTGCCTCCATTAAAAAATGTATCAACCGTATCCATCACATCCTCCTTATTCACTGCCCAGGATTTTTTGAAAAAGCGCGCACCAAATCCATCCAAGCCCAGAGTAGTGAGATCACCAATACTATTAACGGAAGCTTGCAACTCTTTAATACTCGCAGGGCTAACCAACATTCTTCTTTGCTCATTGGTAATTTGGGCACCACTGCTCAAAGCATCGATGTCAACCCCTCTCATATTTGTTTCAGCTGTCCCCATATGACCTATGTAAAAGTTCAGCACTTCATTTTCAATTTCCTCATATGTTAAGTAGGTGTCACCATTGTCATTAGTTAGACTGTAAATATTTTTCTTGTTATTCCTGCTCTTGATGGCAGCATGAAAGTATCGGTTAATACCATCACCATGCCTTATCCATTTAATCTTAGTACGTTGTCTGATGATCTATTCTTCTAGCTCATTAAGATACATCAAATTTTTGGAATATTCCTTCTCCAGGTTACAAGCTGAGTGTTACATTTATCCTTGCTCAGTTTCTGTTGTGTGTCGAGGAGAAGTCATCTCTTGATCTCAATCTGCCTGTGAACTGTCATACAGGGCCTTTGAAGCATTTTAATAATAGGTTTTAACCTTTTGAGTTTGTTCCATATCTTATAATGACGCAAGCCATGGATTCTCGCCTGCTAGTTATCGCGCACTCTCTCTATATAACCCTCCATATTTGTTACCACATTGATAAATTTGGGACTCCTCCCCTCTTATGATGCAAACAAGTGCATGGTCTGATATCCCAGGCTCCAACATATGCATCGATTTGTCAGGATTATTAAGGATCCAATCTAGGTTGCCAATAACTTTGTCAATCCTCGAAAAGATGGTACTTGTCGATTGTTTGTTGCTCCAAGTGAATCTGTCACCAACACTATCAATCTCAAACAAACCAGAACTATTCATCATATCCCGGAGGTCACAATACTCATACTCCTTAACCTCTTTCCCTCTAATTCTATCAGCAGGACCCAAGACATTATTAAAATCACCCAACATTATCCAAGGGCCCTTTTGAATCTTACCTATATTATCAATATCATGCCACAATTTTTTTCTTTGTTCAAGAGTATTCGCAGCATACCCACCAGTGTGATCCATGGCATGAAGCTACCATCCAATTTATACATCCCACAGTGAATCAACTGATCAGTGACAGACACAACTACAATGTTTATTTTGCTACCTTGCCATAAAAACCAAATACGACCGTTGTAATGTTTGCTATAGTTGTCAACAATGTTCCAATTACCACCCATACAAGTTCTACATTTTCCTGCATTATCTTCCTTAATTCTAGTTTCCAGAATGATAGCTATATCAGGCTGAAGCTTAAAGAGACAAGAGTTTATCTCTTTCTGCTTAGCCACACTGTTCAGCCCCCTCACGTTTCAGGAGATGATCATGGGACCTCAAAGGGTGTCCCTTATAGAAATCAATTATATATCTTCATATAGAAATTGATATCAATAATATTAATATGTTTTTTATTATAGGCAAATTTGATATTGATATCAATTGTATTAATAGATTTAATTATTATAGGCCAAATAAAAATTAGGCCATATATTTTTCTATTCTTTTAATGCGTAAAATCGTGTATATATGTAATGAAAATCATATGAAATGAAACACTATTAAGTTCACTTTATTTGGTTTATTTAGTAGGATACCCAAAATTAGTTATGAATTCACCTTATTTGATTTATTTTGTAATTTGTAAAGGTATTTTGATTTACTTCGTATGTGCACTTACGGATTCACCTTCCCCATCTCCCCATATGAGATGGTTTGTCAAATTTGACGAAATTCACATTAACTATGCACCATTACATTGGAAATACTTTTATATGAAGAAAACATTATGGCAGGGCGGAATCAACAGCCAGATTGTTCAGGACAATGCTGCGCAATGTTTGTTGCAACGGAAAAAATGGTAAAATGTGAAGGTATAACACCAAAGATATGGCTAAACCCTAAACCCTTTATTAAATATAAAATTTACAGAAGTATAGTGAGAGAGAAATAACTTGGTTTTTTTTAAAATATAAAATTCAAATAGTCGATGAGCAAATAATTAGAGAACACTGACTCGAACAAGTTCATTTTTCTTTTACAATCGAATTCAAATAGATCATATATCTCAAACAGATGGATAGCTTAAACGGGAGGAACAGAACTCAGCACTGACATCTAAAATCAATAGAACCGGACCTGATACTATCCCAAGATATTGTCAAACATAGTTTTATTACGACGAAAATATTTTTTCTGTTGGAGGGAGATAGTTTTGATTGATCTCTATAAATATCTCAATTTAAAAGCAATAGTCTTATAAGAAAACCAGCCAGGTAGCATTTTGTCAAGAAATCTATAAATGTTACAACATCTATGGCACAACAGAAACGAGATCTAACCCCACTATAACACAACTAGACTGCTGCTCTGAAAGAGTATCATTGAAAGAAACAATATGCCTTCAACCCGGTCTCAATGTGCCAACCCAATGAAACTTACAAGCTCCGATAATCAATAACAGTGACTTCTTCTTCAGGGGCATCCAAATCTTGATAACTGCATCACCATTACGAAATGAGCTAAACGTTCATACAACAAAAAACTCGGTTCCAAAATAATGTGTAAAAATCATATAGGCAAAAGCTACAAATTTCATCTCCCTAATTAGAATAATTCTAAAAGCAAAGGTTCAAAATAATTTGTGTAAAAAACATATAGGCAAAAGATAGATATTCCATCTCCCTAGTTAGAATAATTCTAAAAGCAATAACAATTACTAGTATACTGGAGAACACTCAATGTCAATCAAATTCATGGATAGGGAAAAAAGGTATCATGTACTACTAAGCATTCTTAGGCCAGATTAAAAAGGCATAAAATGTTGCAGTACATACAGACTAAAGTCTAAAGATCCCATATGAGGTCCAGCAAAATGTTTACCTCCGCATTCGTCGAGGATCAGGTCGAAAGGCCGGAGGAACAGCAATCATAGAGGTCTGTCCCCCTATTTGAGGACCAGAACGCATAGTCATCCCTGAGGTATCAAATGAAGATGGTCCTTGATCCCTAAACATTTGCATCGCAACTTCTGGTGGAGCAGGAACAAATGGTCCCAGAGGCCTGAATAGATGCAAATTACGTAAGCACAAAAAATTCGTAATAAAGCTATTAATTGGATAGATTCAAGAGAAGTGAAAGGGTAACAAACCCGGCACCAGGTACTGGCATCAAAACTGAAGGAGGGTGCATGTCTGAGGAGAATTGAGGTACAGCAGGCCCTCCATATGCATCAAACATAGTTTCATCACGGCCTCCCAACCGCCTTTCACGGGATGGAGAACTGTCAGGTCTATCTCCATTTGTTCGGTCCTGGTCTCGCTGATTCCCACGATCATCTTTCAATCGGCCATCCAGTAATCTGCGCTTTAAAGGCCTGTCCTTCTATGTAGAGAGAAGGAAGCAAATGGACAGTGAGTATTTGAGTATCAAACCATAATGACATATGCAGAAATATTTTGCAAAGCTTAAACCATAAGTTCCCAAGGGTGATATGTCATGCTCCTTGCCTCATAGATAGCAGGCAGCATATACTTAGAGGGAAAATTAATTTAAAAAACGGCTAATTGCATAAGACGTGCAAACCATGTGCAACCATAAAGATGGTTTTAACAAGTCAAGAATCACCGTTTGCAATATTTTTCAAGATAAAAATTGTACGGTAAATAGAATTTCCATTATACCTGAGATTGCTGCATGACAGGGATTCCACCAGGAGCATCAGGATCACTACAATAAGGGTGAGGTCAATATTTCCACTACCATTTGCAAGACTAACCACTAAAAAAAAGGCTTGATTAATACTTACTTCATGTAATTTTGAAAATAAAGATCTTCACGCAATTTTGATGTTAGTTCCAACACAAGCTCTGGATGTTTTAGCTTGAGATGTTTGTACACAAATTCAACTGCGTGAAAAAGCTTTGTGCAACCCTTGGCTCCACAGCCATATTTCCATCCATACTTTTCATCCCTGATCTTTCTAACATATGGATCCAACATGTCAGCTGCTGCAGCATCTATCTTCTCCTTTGCAGACCTTATTTCCAAGGGATCCTGGCCTTCCAACCTTCTCTGCCAAAACGAATCAAGCTTTTTCTCCCATTCTGACCCCGATTTACCTGTTTCTTCATGCCTTGTTCCACCTTCTGGTCTCACATGCCTAAAACCCTTGGCATCGTTAGTCTCAAGCATTCCATAATAATCTACACCATGAATCCGCCAAAGATATGTCATCAGTGTGTCCAGCAGCTCAACACCTTCTAAGCCCTTAATAGATGTTAGGCCACGGATAATTATTACAGGACCTACAGATCCACTGTGCGCCTTATCACCATTTTTGCTATGACCATTGGAGCATAAAATATTATCTTCAATCCCTTTTTCCTTGTCAAGCTTCCGAACAACAGCCTGAACCTGTTGAATCTCAGCTTGTATCCTTCTAGGTTCAGAACTGACAGGGTGAGCTTTTGGAGCAGCAGAGAAATCATTATCCTTATTAGATCCCCTACCATGTCTTCTTCGTTTGCCACCGGCATCTGTTTCCTCCTCTGAATTTGGCTCACTGGCTTGCTCCGATCTAGTGGATACAGAGTTTAAACCTGGATTTCTGCATAAATCAGTAGTTCAAGTACTATAATCATTCAATGAATTTTAATAAGCGTGAGGAGGAAGAGCAGGATGAAACACACAAAGTGAGAGAAGACTAAAACATACATGTCCAGTGTTCCACTTTGCAAATCAAGCAAAAAATCCTTTGCCAGACGCCGAGCATTTTCGTTCCTCCTAAAATATTATGTGCCAGATAGAGTTCAATATAATTAGATATCTTCAATCAAAATATTAGTCTGCCTGACCATCTTGCAATCATCCATCAAGATGAAGAGCAAGCTGTGTTCTTCAATAAACTGCAAGTTCTGAATAAACTCACCTTTCGATAACTGGAAGTAAATTTGTAGGATGATATTTATCTTTCAGCCTACATCAGAGTTTAAATCAAATAAAGGAATGAGATGCTAATTTATACTTGACAAAGATGAATATTTCAAGAGTAAATTGAAATTTAAGCAGTGGGAAAAAACGCATACCACTCCTCATCTTTGTGAGCATTGAAATAAGCTCGTTTTTGGGTAGTAATATACTCTGATTTGTACTCTTGGTATCTAGAAATAATGGATTATACACATGATTCATCAATAATCAACCAGAAATTCTTTAGTCCTAGGAACTTAGAAAAATATAAAAGGATGTTATTTTTTCAAACTTACCTACGCTCAGCTTCAGATGGGAGTATATCATCCTCAAGCTCCTGAATGAATTGCTTATAGGACATTAATCCCTCTCTGAAACAATTCACAAGCTCATCAAGTGAAAAAACTTACCCCAAAACATCACACTGTCAAGTTCAATAGAGTAAAATAAAAGCAACCAACGTCCCACAAATCAGCAATAACATGAAATAATAAACATTTAAGCAGAACTTCCATAACTACCTTTCAAAGGAATAGAAAGGAGGTATTGTAAATAATAGATGCAATTTTCTAATCTACTAATATAAAAGACAAAAGTTGTAAACACACTGATAACCCGTTTACTTTTTATTCAGCATGTGTGACTGCATGACTCACATCAGCAGATTTGGCATCTTCTTTTAAATCTTACATATCTTGGATGTATGGCGTTCAGCCACTGGATTCAAAACCCTGGTCCCTATCCGGCTGGCATCAAAAGCAGACTAGTAGACAAGACAAAAGCACCATAAGCCGGATGAACCAAAACTCTTGTGCATTTCACGAGCTAGTAAGAAATGAAGAGATGCATCAGAAGAACTTTGCTCGGGTAGAAATCCTCTTCAAGGTTCTAGCGAAAGACAAAATCAAAGTCTTTCAAACAATTCAATTTCCTCAATGAAGAAATGCATCAGAACATCTCTCTAGCAGAAATTCTTCCTTCAAAGTTCAAGCAAAAAATAAATCCTTGTCTTTCAAACAAATCTAAATTCCTCCAGAGTTGGACAATGACCATGAGCCCAATAAAAACAACAACTAAAGCATTTTCCCATTAAGTGAGCTAGACTACACATGGAGCAAATGATGCCATAATATTTGTTCATGAACGTATTATGTTTTCTTATGGCTACTTCATTTAACATTTCAGTGTTGATTCACAAGGACTGCCCTCACTAGGTTAATCCAGAGAAGGTCATGTGTGTGAATATAGCAAAAAACTATCCAAATTAGGTTATTTTCATTGAACTTTTTTATTTTTATAAGTATCTCCTGTGAGCACACATATAAAGTGATAAAGCCACAACTACCAAAGAAGACTTCGGGACTGTTTGAAAAAAGTGGCAAATTGACAAAAATGAGGAATCTTTGCCCTCTTTACCACTTCTCTCAAACAGACCCTTAGTGTTCTCAGACAACAACTGTCCTCAAATATTTTCCAGCACTTTGTCTTCACACTCAATGCATTTGTTTGGATCTGAATTACAAATTACTCATTTATGACCAAAGGAGAATTAAGGTGTTGACATTACAGGCACACGTTAAGCTCCTCCAAAGAACACACATAATCTCATCTCCAAGTGGCTCAAGAAATAATAGCACTTAATAGAGTCTGGTACTGACCTTGTATAATCACTATAACAGACCCGTATTGTTCTTGGACAACTGTCCTCCAATATTTTGCAGCACCTTGTTCCTCCTTACACTCACACTGCATTTGTTTGGATCTGAATTTATGTCTAAGGGAGAATTGGGGTGTTGACATCACACACACACATGTAAAACTACTCCAAGTAGACCCATAATCTCATCTCCAAGTGGCTCGAGAAATAGTAGCTCTTAATAGAGTATGGGCACTGTTGATCTTGTCCTTGTATAACTAATCACTATAACAACGAGAATCTTAAAATGAACTATGAAGCCACCCATTTAAGATATTGGAACATCTGCATTCAAGATTATTTAAAAACTCCTCAACAGCATAAACCTCTAGATCCCATGTTTCAGATCCGGCACTCTTAATCTATTGGAACGTTTGTCATATTTACTTTGTCAACAACCTTCCCATTGATGAGATATGTTGTTTGTTTCCAAAGAAATACATGATACATGCAGGTAATACAAATTATTTATAATTTAAACTAGTAAGTACAAAACTGACCTTCGAGCACCTCCACTTGGCCCATCTGCATAACCGCGAGCGGCATCTAGATCTGCAAAAGACATAACCATAACATAAAAAACATTTCAAGTTTCAACAATAAATTCACTTCACATCTGAAAGAATAGATAGGCATGCTTGATAGCTCGTAGTGAGAGTTACTTTGTCACAAACCATTCCCAATTAATTGAAAATGAGACATAGAAAGAGATAATAGTTAACTTGAATATGAACACTAAACACCAGCCAGGGGGGCACACACGCACACACCTTCCATCATGAGTTGGGGAGAGAAGAAAAAAACTGCATTAGTTTAAGAATGCATGCAGGGGACGTGACCGAAAGAAAACCATGTCAGACCCATAAAAAGCAAACAAGCACGGTCTTTATAACAGCTGAAAAGCAGCATTGCTTGTCATTGATGCCACAAAATTACAGTGCGGAAACTAAATTCAATGCTCAATTTTGAAATTGGTAACAATTTGACTTCCTTAAGAAGAAAAAAGTAAAGCAATAAATTCAATAAAGGAAAAAAGAAAACAAAGCAGATAGAGTAATTCATAATTTATTTATAAAGATTTACTAATGGATTCTAAACATTTTTGATGCAGCATCTGAAGAAGTAACTTTTTAATACGTGAACAATTAATAAAACAAGATGCATAAAAATTCAAATGACTTCGGAGCATAGTTATCAATCTCAAACTGCAACTTCATGCGGCCGGGGCCCAAAAATCTGAATAGACTAAAGACCGTGATAAAATACATACTAAATTATAGAATTGTGATATTCATGTATGCGATAAAGAAAAAATCTTTTAGACTGTATGTTTGGAACAAGCAGACTAATCATGTTAATTCACTTGCTACTAATACAGAAAGAACAACCTCTCTTACAATTTGAATAGAGTCTAACTCATTCTAACAAAATTGGCTTCTAAAGTGAGGATTACCCTTGCGTATAAGCTATGTTCAGGCCATATTTCATCCATGTGAGACACTTTAACACGCCCTCTCACTCCCACCGCTATTGGGTTTGGAGTATGAATATAAATGGCGGGTGACCCGATAGCGGAAACTTAATAGCAGATGACTTGATTGATATAGAACTAGGCTCTGATACCATCTTAAAATTTGGCTCGAGTCTAACTCAATGTTACGCAACTGGCTTGAAAGAGGAGGATTTCCCCGCTTATAAACATATGTTTAGGCCATACTTCATCTAATGTCAGACTAGACCTTGCGGCACTATTTATTATGTTTTATGTGTTTACAGTACATTATTAGTCTCCCTGTAATAGAATGTACAGCTAGCTTAGGAGGCCAGAACAAATCTTGCTTGTAAATTGAATAATTTCTCCAAAAGTCCAAACATTTTATGCAGAGTGTCTAAATATTCTAAACAATATAAAAATTACAGATCATTCAAACAAGTACAAAAGCTTGCCCTGAGCAATAACACCATTTTAATTTTTAACATTCATTAGTAAATAACAAATGCAACACCAAAACCATGCCACAAAAAGCAATAAAAAAAACTATGCTATTATAAATACATACATATCAATATTCAATAATGGGAGTAGTTGAGTTTAATAAGCTCAATCAAAAGAAAAAGACAAGAACTAAAGTTAAATTTAAATTTCATTAATGTGTTTTAAGAAAAACAAGATTTGATAATTATTTGCATGCTTCAATTATTAACATACCTGAAATTCCGTTTTGATATCCCCCTGCAGATCGATGTGGAAACCTGCCAACAGGTCTATCATCTGCATAACCACCCCTTCCGCCCACTCCCCTTTCATAGCCGCCACCAAAGTGATCATAGCCAAATCTGTTTTGCTCACATAGCAAAGCAATTAAAGAGAGGAAATGTTAGCATAGTGTCTAATGCATAGAGTAACATGGATGGAAGGGTAATGTGGATGAAAATAAACAAATAATACAGAAAAGGACTGCATGCTCAATAATCTAAATATATTTTCACATGAGTTTAATTGGTATAAACTGTCAGTGTAAAAAGTTTTACCGTGAAAACAAACCACCAATCAAATGAAAGACACTTATTAAGTAGTTATGAATAAAGTTAACATTTTTAACTTTTCATTGATCTAACAAGAATGACTGATTGACATGTGTAAAACATCTTCATACAAATTAAATCATTATTCATTTTACAAGAATGAAATCTTTCAAATGAACAAAAGTATTACATTACTGATGACTCTGAACATATAAGTATAACCGCTAAGCATCAAGAAGTCAATTACAAATGGTGTAATTTTGTAAGACATCACAAACCAGAACAGTTCATAGCGCTCAATTTTTTTTAAACATGTTGAATACAGATGTAGAATATAAACAAATTTGACTTTGAAACTTCAAAGACATGAATTGAAGCTTGACAAAAAAACACAAACCTAATAAATCCAATATCCTTCAAAAGTTAAGAATTCATTATTTCGTACATACATAATTGGAAAAGCATGGTTATCTAAATGAGAGATATATGCATAACTAAAAAAAGTGTAATAGATCGCAAATCAGTAAAGAGGAAATAATACAGGATAACTATCATCAATGGAAAGCAGAAAAATAAATAAAGGAAACACAAGTAGCAAATCAGTAATGTTCTTCCTCCTGGATTCTAGTAAGTAACCAGTACAAATGACGGATCGTCAATCACATAAAGCCAAAGACAATAGTAGTTCACATTTACAAACACACTCATTCAAAATAAATGGCCATGGAGATTTTTTAACTGAACAATGACAAACCACTTTGACATTATCGGCAACTTGTAAAATCATCATTTTTTAGTGGGAATTAGAAGAGTAAGTTCAAGTGGAAATTTCTTTGACAGAAAAATGGAAGGCTTAGGCGGGCAGGCAAGGTACGCTCCCAAACAAACAGAAAACAACAAAGAAAAATAAACAATCGATGGAACAAAGCCTCTCAATCCTTTGACATTCCAAGTAAAACCCCTTCAACAAATCCTTGAGTGCCAAATAGAGATGCCAAAACCCCAATTATATCCCAAATCAAGTCTTTTGTCAAAGAAAATTCCTTGGAAATTAGATTCACACTCCAACCAAATGCTACTTGGTAAAGTAAAAGTATATACTATTTCGGAATGGATATGTTAAAGAATATAAACTACTCAGAAAGATCTAGAGATTAATGAACTCGATAGACATATGATATATGATAGAACATCATGTCTTAGCTACTGATGTTGTAACCCTAATGAATGTCGATTAAATTTTCAGTACTACATATATGATAAATTTCCCCTAGTTTAAAAATTCCTTTTGAGATAAAAACCATAGAAAACTGTCAAACCATCAGAGTAATAATTCTGAGAGAACTAATTACTACATAAGCACAAAATGGCACCCAGAATGAACCTTACAAAAAACGAGATTCACAGTAGCTTTTCATATTTAACAAGCTTCCTGATTTAATTTCTCCATAAATACTTCTAAGCTTACAAGCTTTGGTTTTCAAAATGAAGAATCATAAATAAATTACTATGAATCCAACAATTCATGCCAAAAATTCCAAATCGAAATGTTCATATAAATAAAACATAACCCTAGATTAAATATTCACAATTATTAAACGATTAATGCATAATTAACTCACCTGTCGTTAGGTCTATGCGGGCTCCCCCTTCTGGATCTCTTAAACGGCGGAGGAGAACGTCGAGACTGCTGAGGAGGAGGAGAGTACCGGCGGTCACGGTAATTAGGGCTAGGGCTGCGACGGCGTTTGTCACGGTTGTAGAAACCACCTCGTCCACCACCTCGACCGCCACGGAAGGGACGGCGATCGAAATCTCTGTCGTCGCGGAAGTCTCTCCGACGAGGGAGAGGTGGAGGCGGGAGATCGTCGTCGGTTGCTGGAGGAGGATGAGGAGGCTGAGGATTGGGAGGAGGAGGAGCGGTGGTGGTGGTTGTGGTGGGAGATCGGTCGTGAGATTCGGGAGGTAAGTTAATTACCTCGGCCATGGAAACCCTAAGGATAGAGAGAAATGGAGATTCGGTTGCGATGTGTGTGGGGTTTGGGTTTTATGCGGTTTTGTTCACGAAATCAGTGTGTTTTTTACTTCTCTCGCGACAGCATCTTCTTCATTGTAGCAAACGGGATAGGAGAGTAAATTTGCATCGCTGTAACAAATAGATATTTTTCAAAATTTTCAAATTACTTTTCTAAATTTTAATTTATTTTTTTGTTAGTATAATAATAATTATTTAATTGGTAGGCACTGACAGTGTAAAGCAGATTTACAATGAATCGTGACCATTAAATATTTATAGAAATTTAATTTTTATTTTAATTATTTAAAAAATAATATTTGTTAATGGTTATAATGAACCCAATGTATAAAGAATTTTACACTGATCGTATATAGTAATTAATCTCTAATAATAATAATAATAAGTGATAACTATACTATTATTATTAATAAAAATATTATTAAATATATGATATTATTACCACTTATTATATTATTATTATTAATATTATAGTTATTGTTATTATTATTGGTTATTATTTAGATAATATTAAAAGATAGTGGTAGAAGTAATTCGGAAAAACTGTTTTCACGTAGAAACAGAGAAGATGAGGAATAGTTAGGGCAAGAGAGAATTATATCATTGTTGAAGAAATTAAAGTTCTAAACTAAGGTAAGGGGGAGAATGGATTTTCTAGAGGGTGATTATAACATGAGAGGGTAGTGAGGTTTCTTTTCCAATTTAGATTTTGTGAATAATTGTTATATATTTTTCTTTTGTTTGATTGATGATTATTTCCATGTGAAATTGTGAATTCATTGATACCAATGGTGTATTATTGTTGATGATTATTGTTGTTGTGATGTTGTTCCATGAAATCTCAATCTAGAAAAATGTAGATTTGGGAAGATGATGAAAAGTGAAGTTTTTGATGTAGAAATTGTTGTAGAATAATTGATTAATGAAATTAGATTGAGACTATAAGCTATTATGTGTAAAAACATTGTTTTGGGTCCAAATTAAGAGGTTGAAAGTGCTCAAAATGAGTGGAAATCGTTAAGATATGAAACTAGAATTTATGGAATAGCATATTGGTCACACGAGTATGGGGGACACTCCCAGGGGTTGTACGGGGATGGTACATGCCTTTTCCCCAAGCCAGCGCGGCCTTCTGCCATAACGCATTATCGTGTCTTGTGTTCTGAGTTATTTAGGCTACTTATGTTGCATGTGTTTCTAATGTGTTGTGTTCTTAAGGGGATATTTATCTCTCTGTGACAAGAATTGGTTTTGTGTTTGAGGGGAGTTTTATAGATGGTTTTGAAGATGCAACTCATTTTCATCCCCTTGTACAAAGGTTACTTGTTTAGCATATAGCTTGTGTTTGTGTAACTATTACATATTTGATACATGTTTTGAGCAGTTTGCTTTGTGGTGTTATTCCTCTCTCAGGGTTAATTGAATTTTTGGTTGTTTTAGCCAAAATTTGCCAATATGAGAGATTGTCAGTTCCATGGATTTAGATTAGCATAATTTTACGAAAACATGGTTCTATACTGATGTTGATCAAGATGACACAACTTTCTCATCAAATGTCATGACAATTTTTCTGTTATGAGTTTTGCAGCTAGATATCGAAGCAGATGTCATGACATCTTTGACTGTTATACCAAACAATATTGTTTTTAAATCTTGACTGATTTTATTTGATTATGTGATTTTTTTTATATATCTCAGTAAATTTCGCAGGTCAAGAAGATTTAACGTGGAAGAAGGTTATATATCTCCAATTGTACATTAGTTACTAAATTGGGCCTTGAGACAATGTAGGAAACTTTGTATCGTGTGTTCCAAGATTTAAGCAAATTTTGCTGGACAATTGGTGCATCACTCGGCTTATGGATCAAGAGACTTCTAGACATAAAATTTGAAACCCATGGACTAAATAGTATTTAAAGAGATGACATAACCTTTTGTAATAAAATCTTTTCAACAATTGTAAAATCATGGGAAGCTTAGAGTCGCAGGTTTTAAGAGTATCTTGTGTAGTTGTAAGTCACCCTTATATCTTTGATACATGTGGTCGACATGATGTTCTCACTCAGAAGCCTTTAGGTAATGAGTTGAGTGTTGTTATTGGCTAAAGTTTTTAAGCAAAATCAAGTATTGTTCTTAGTCAAGAGCCTTGACTAAGTATTTTTGTATCAAAATTATAATCCTCTTGTTCAGTTGTTTTTTATATAGTCATTGGGATTGAGATTGTTAGATATCACTAAGGTGATTTAGGAGGTGAGATGGTGATTTCTCATATCTCGGAGGTTCATAGGTTGAATTTGCACTATGTGGAAATTAAGAGAGAAGTTGTAAACTGTGGTTGTTTAGGCTTTGAATTAAAACTACTGATAATGGATTTCCTTTATGGCTTGGTAGCCTCTATACTAGGTGAGTTACATCGAACTGGGTTAACAACTCTATGTGTTATCATTCTGCAATTTAATTCCAGTATCACTTGCATTTTGATAAATGTGTTCATGATGTTAAATTGGATGTTGTAACATCTGTTTGGAAATTGTACTAATGTTGGGATATTAGTATTACCTGGTGTTGCCTATACCATAAAATTTCAATCGGTATCAAAGTAGGCGCCTTGTCTATTGGGAAAGCTTCAGGGAGTATTTTTTTGGTACTACTGTTTTTTCATAAGACTGGAGTGATAGCATTTTGATTATCAATAAATATTATACCTTGAAGAATTATCAAGATAGAAGATTCATGGTTTTGGAGAGATAAAAGGGAGGAGATTAAGTTGGCTCTTTATCACTCTGAAATTATCAACTTTATGTTCTATGGAATTGGTAATCTCTCTGCATCACTTGTATTGTAGCCAAATATACTTGAGAATTTCTCAAGTCCAAACACAAAGGCACATCTAAATGTGTTTTGAAGAAGAAAATTCAAATGAGCAGATGATCAAGCAGAAGTTTTCTCAAGTTTCTAATAAAAAGGTTTGACATGAAACATGACAAGTTATTGAAGAACAACAAGAGCATTCTTTTTAAACTTACTGAAATTTGTAACTTGGCCTCTAATGAAGGGTTTCTTATTACTATTGTGTTATTTGGAAGTTAATCCAAACAGGTTTGAAGAGTTTGGATAGGATGTCTAGACCGAATGTCCAAAAACTTTGTATTGACTTCAGTATGTTTGTGATGCTAAGGAAAAGGATGGAACTGGATTATTGATCAATCAATGTCAAAGCATTCTCATGAGTGTGATGACATTGGATCTTTGTGGATAAGAATGCCCTATGTATCTCATGAGCAACTGTTGGGTTTTTCGATTTCTGGTTGACTGAAAGATGGACTTCAAATGAATATTTTTGTATTGAAGAATTATCTTGTGATATATTGGATATTTTTATTCAAAGATCTATCTATCTAGAATAAAAAGGGTTGTCAATCATGAAGAAAACATGAGGTGATTTATTTATGATATTATGTCTTAAAAGAATGAAGGATTGTTTATCATCCATGATTTATAAGGTCTGGTGACGTTATTTCTAAAACTTGACATCTTTATCAAGTACATAAGGACATGTACAAAACATTTATGAGGTCTCCACTAAAGAAAAAATGATTGCAAGCCTATAAGGGATTGGGTTTTCAAGTTATTGTTAGCAAAGATAACACTCAAGTGACAAAAGGCTGCTTTTATCAAAAGACATGTTGAGTCAAGAATGTCAACCTTAATGTCTTAACATTATGTCAGACACCAGATTACTCATGTTAAACGCATATACTCACACTGAAGATATCTCTTTTGTGAAAAGTTGATCTCGACAGTTTTGGTTACTTTCTCAAAGGTCAAGTTCAGTATTATTTAAACCAATCAATGAATAATACCCATGGAATATGATAATTGCCTCGTCTCTCATACCTTTCTTAGATCTCCAACAAAGATGATTGGTATTTTGACATTAGCTGTTTCAACCACTTAATTGCAACAAAAGTGACTCTGGTAGTTTGTTTAAGCCTCATTATAATCAACAGTTACTTTGTTGTGATGCCAAATAGGGAAGTTTAAGGACATTGAGTATCTAAAGAAGGTGGGATAAATGATAAAAGTTTTGTTAAGTGGTATTCTTACTAAAGGACTAATGACTATTAGTTAAACATGAGTCAAGTATGTAATCAAGGTTTGAAGGTATTAGTCATAAATGAAGAATGTTTTGTTTCTAACGAGATATTTGTAGTTCTTTGAGGATTTAAAACCAATTTCTATTTATGGTCTTCATGAGTATTTAATTATTTATCTTTTAATTGGTGTTCAAGAAAGAAGAAGTCAAGATGTTACACCAGAAGGTGTAACATCAGACAATTGCAAAAGGTCTAGAACCTATTCTTTGGCTGGTTAGTCTAATGCAAGGTGAGTATCCTGGAGGATATATATATATATATATATATATATATATATATATATATGTGTGTGTGTGTGTGTGTGTGTGTGTAATTTTCTATCGTGTCATATAACTAAGTAAATTTATTATCTATGAAGTCTTCAAAGGTTCTTATCTTTCCTTGGATAAGAATAAGGTATGTTATGAGTTACTTTATTGGGAGAAATAATTTTAGTGACGATTAACTTCATAATCAAAATTAGTGATGTGTTCATTTAGAAGGATACCGATGTTCAACTAGATGTTGGAACATCATCTCAGGAGTTTGACATTCCATATATCGTGGAAGATTCTAAAGGGCTATGAGGCATTGAATAAGAAGGCTCTCAAGAAAATAAGTTATTTAATAAGGATTTTGTTATTTAGATTTGAACTAAGTATGTGGTGATTAGTTATTTCAGAGATGGAATATGTGATGTTGAAGAGTCTTGAGTAAGTTTTTCTACCAAGTCCGAAAGAAGATTGTATTATTGGAGGATATTCGGTCACTTGGATTATAATTAATTGAATTTTGGTATATCTTTAAGATTAGGTGCATTTCTAAAGGAAAATGTGTTTTCAATTGAATTGATTACTAAAAGTGTGATGTCAAATGGAATATCATGACATTATAGTGTGATGTGCTACTGTAATCAAGGTACAACGATTTTATTCTCGCTTGTAGAACAAAATCATTGGTTATGTCATCAGTGTGTTAGGGATCTTTCTACAAGTTTATATTGACACTATTAGACTTGGTATGGTTAATAAGATCTGAAAGTATTTGCGTCATAACTTGAGGTGCGAGTTACATTGAGAATATGTGGGGTAAATTTGGAATTTCACTACTAAAGAAGTATTTGGGTAACTGTCATGACAATCTGCCAACTATATTCTTTTACCTAGTGGAGTGTGAAATATCAGAATAATTATTTACAATGGCATGTTAAATGTCACTTTAAATGTTGTAACATTTTTCAAATAGTCAAAGCTTGGAAAGAGAGAAAGTTGAACATGAAGAAGGTCTCCCTCTCTCTCTCTCATTTGGTGAGTGGTTCACTGTTACTAAAGAAGAATTTATCTCATTCCAACAATGCTTCCTTTGATTGAATTGTCTTTAAAGGCAAAGTTTCATTACAACCTAAGCATCTCTCCTTGTATTTAAAGACCTTACAATCTCACCATTCTCACAAGTTGCGTTCCAATGTGAGCAAACTTTCAAAAATTGTTGATGTAAAGAAAGATCTTCTGATAAAAATCAAGAAGAAAGTGGGTTATGGTTCAAAGAAAGTAAAGTATAAAATAGTAACAAATATTGGAACATCTACGGGAACATGTAGAACAGGGAAAACATTTGTTTTAAGGTGAAGTCCATCAAGATGAACCATGTGCATATACATGATTCAAACTCAGATACTGATGAAGACTTGGGTCAATTTTATTGACTCAGGAGATTGTGTTTAATATTTGTGTCTGCTATCCATTTTGGTTTTTCTATGTTTGTCAGTTTTATTTTGTTTTTATTTCGTGTCTCTTTGTCTTGTTTTTCCTTTTTTGAGGCCAATTTGGTGCTACTAGTCTTGCATCAAGTTATTTTTCTGTTTGATTTTTGTCTTTCAAGTCTTTATTTTGTTGTCTTGAATCAAATCTCGGTCCTATTGATTCTTTGTTCTCAACTTCTTTTCTTTTGGTTGTATTATTTTTTACTCTATTTTAGTCAATTTTTTGGCTAAAAAAAAGGGAGAAATTGTGTTGTTGAGTATAGTCAAGTGTTGTTTGCTCTATGCAACTTTTTAGGTGGAGCATTAATGTTTGTCATGAGATTTTTGAGTTTGTTTCTGCTTATTTTGCTGGATGTTTAATAGGATGTTGTAACATCTTATCTGTTGTGTCTTGTGTTTTGAGTTACGAGCATTGTTTTGTCTGTCTATTGTATCTTGTGTTTTGAGTTATGAGCATTGTCGTGTCTTGTGCTATGAGTTATTTAGGTTGCTTCTATTGCATGTGCTTCTAATGTGTTATGTTCTTAAGGGGGGGGGGATTTATCTATCTATGATGATAATTGATTATGTGTTTGAGGGGGAGTTTCTTAGATGGTTTTGAAGATGCAATCCATTTTCGTCCCCATGTACAAAGGTTACATGTTTATCATGTAGCTCGTGTTTGTGTAAATATTATATCGTTGATACATAGTTTGAGCAATTTGCTTTGCGGTGTTATTCATCTTTTAATGTTAATTGGATTTTTGGTTGTTTTAGCCAAAATTTGTCAAAGGGGGAAGATTGTTAGTTCTATGGTTTTAGATTGGCATAATTTTGCTAAAACATGGTTCTATACTGATGTTGATCAAGATGGTGCAGCTTTCTCATCAAATGTCATAATCAATTTTTCTGTTATGAGTTTTGAAGCTAGATGTCGAAGCAAATGTCCTGACATCTTTGGCTGCTATAGCAGGCACTCTTGTTTTTAAATCTTGACATATTTGATTTGATTATGTGATATTTCTTTTAGATATATCTCAGTAAATTTTGCAGGTTAAGAAGATTTCATTTGGAACAAGGTTTATATCTCCAATTGTACATTAGTTACTAAATTGGGCCTTGAGACAATTTAGGAAACTTTGTATTGTGTGTTCTAAGATTTAAGGAGATTTTGCTGCATAATTGGTGCATCACTCAACTTATAGATCAAGAGATGATCTAATCTAATGTAACAAACTATTTTCAACAATTGTAAAATTAGGGGAAACTTAGAGTCATAGGTTTTGAGAGTCTCTTGTGTAGTTGCATGTCACTCTTATATCTTTAATACATGTGGTCAACATGATGTTCTCACTCAGAAGCCTTTAAGTAATGAGTTGAGTGTTGTTGTTGGTTGCAGCTTTTAAGCAAAATTAAGTATTATTTTTAGTCAAGAGTCTTGACTAAGTATTTTTGTAATGGAAGTGTAATCTTCTTGTTAAATTGTTTTTGATATAGTCATTGAGATTGAGACTGTTAGATATCACTGAGGAGATTGTCGAAGTTATTTTCATGGTTAAAGGATTTCAACCCCAATGTTCAAAAACATACAAATGCTTAGGTATGTGTTAGATTATATGGTCTCTTATAATTGGAGACCTATAATCTTACTCACTATTACTAGTAGTATAGGCACCCCAATATGTACCAAGTTTACTACAAATAAATATATGTATGACTGTGAATTTGGACATTTTGTTCGTGTTTTGGTTGACTTAGATCTCAGGGTTGAGCCGAAATTTAAGGTTCTTGTTGAAACAAAGGTTTTTTTTAATTTTTTTGTTGATCTTGAATATGAGAATCTTCTTGACCTATTGACAAATTGTAATTATATGGGTCATCATGTTAATGTGTGTGTAAAAGAATCCCTGCTGACATGGAGACAGAAAAATCAGAGGTTAACCACATTATGATTAAATAAGTTTTTGGTTGCATTAAAAAGAATAGTGGCCATGATCACAAACTAGCTGAACCTTCCTTGGAGAATACTTCTAAAAAAATACAATCAAGTTAAAGATAAGGATGACAAAAAAACCCAGACCCGCCCGAACCCGACCCGAAATTAACGGGGAAAACCCGATTTAACTGGGTGCGGGTGCGGGTACGGGAAAAACCAAGTTTGTAACTACGGGTGCGGGGACGGAAAGATACTCAGACCCATCTGCCCCCGCCCCCGCCCCCGCTACTACAATTACTTTTTTGCCCTTATTTTACTTATGTTAATATTCATTTATTTTCTCAAATATAACTGGTAAATTAAATAAACTAGAGTCTAGAAGGAAACAAATCCGAAAAAACCCTTTCATTTCCTCTCAACACACAGTGAAGCGTGAGTCAGCTCTGTCTTTGTGGAGCTCTTGGTGCCGGAGACGCGTGTTTACGAAATCGTTCATCTATCTCTCTTTAGTCTTCAATTTCTCAAGGTAATATCTCTCTCTTGATTTTTTGTCTTCCTCTATCTCTCAATTCATTAAGTGAGATTTTACTGAATAAATTTTGTTTTTCTTTAATTTCATTAAGAGATCTATTAAATCTTCTTAGTGTTCTTCTTCTGTTGATTTTTTTTTCAATTTTTTTTTGGATAGTTTTGCAAATTTTGAGTGTTTATCTCATAGTTCTACCTTTAGATACTTTTTCTCACTGTTATTACTTAGGTATAAGAGAGGTATTTGTATAGAAGATTATTCCTTACAAATTTGTGAAATTTTTGGTGGTTAAATAAGTTGGGTCACACCTTGTGTTTAACTATTTAAGAGCTTTTTAATCTATGCTTTTTTTTTTTGTGGGTTGAAAATATTTTAATTATTTCTTCAGGTAAAAGAATAGACAAATTATAAACATTTTCATACGGAATAATGATACAAAATATTAAAAAAATAAAGAAGAAGTAGGATTTGAATCATTAAGATTTGAATTTCATATGTTTTTAGTTACATGTATTTGGCTAGTTTTTCAATTACATATATTTTTAAAAACAAGTAAGATTTGAATCACTATAAAAGCTAAACCATTATCTTAATATGCATTCATATTTAACAATTTAGTTTTTTTTTGTCATGAAAAATGAATTTGAAAATGGTATATAATGTTATGTTTTTTTTAATATTATGTTCTTTTTTTTTTTACAATTTTCCTTATAAAATTGACTAAGTCATGGTTGATTTGAAATACTAATATGGCATTTGCATGTTAACGGGCGGTGGAGGTAGAATTCAGTCCTTTACAAAATGATCTTCTATGTCTCTTTTTAATGTTAATTTTTTAATTATGTTGTTAAAGTAAAATTGAACTAAAAGCCCATTTTCAAAGAAGCTACTACATAATAGGCCAGCTTCATTTTCAAAACCATCATTTATCTTCATAATATATCTTATCACCTATGTTTCACAAAAACTTTTTTTGTTGTTGTATCGCATAATATATAGAACAAACTTTTGGCTATAAGACTCTTTCTTTGTCAATAATTAACAGTAACACAGTTTGTTGATGTAGATTGAAGGGTCGATTTTGTATAGAGGGTAATACATGTTTTTACTAATTTGAAGTGTTCTTGATTGTATGTTGTTGATGAGTTTGAGTGTAGAATGTTATGAAATGCCTAATTGATAGCACTATTGATTTTAGTTTATTATTGATTTTAGTCATGGAAAATGAAGGCACCTCTCAGATACAATGTTCACCTATCTCACAAGAAAGTACACATCAATCAAATCACAATGAAAGTGGTAATCTATCAGTTGATGCTCCTCCTCACACAACAAATGATAATATGGAGATTGATAGCCAGACAATCGAAAATCGTTCATCTAGACTTAAAAGTATTGTACGAGACCATTTTACAAAGGTCAAAGTTGGCGAAAAAATGAAGGCTAAATGTAATTATTGCTCAAAGTGGCTTAATGGTTCATCAAATGATGGGACGCCACATTTAAAAGGACATGTGAAAAAATATCCTAAAAAGAAGTATTTGCAACCATATAATAAAGGGCAAACATTTCTTACACCTAAAACCATGCAAGGTAAACAAGAGTTGAGTATTGGAATTTATGATGCAGAAAATGCTAAGCAAGAGCTTGCACATGCAATTATTTTGCATGAATATCTGCTTTCAATAGTGGATCATATTGGTTTTAGAAGATACTCAGTTTCTCTCCAACCTCTATTTCAAGTTCCTTGTAGAAATACCATAAAAAAAGGAGATACTGAAAGTGTACAATTTGGAAAGATCATCTACTTTGAAGTTGTTAGAAAATATTGAAGGAAGAGTGACCATTACTTCTGACCTTTGGACCTCGAGCAATAAAAAAAAGGGGTTACATGGCTGTCACTGCCCATTATATTGATGGAAACTGGAATTTACAAAGTCACATTTTGATGTAAATCCAACTTCTTCTATAATAACTTAATTGCAAATTATATATATATACACACACACACACACACCAGTTTGATTGCCTGTTATTTATAGTTGTTTTGTGAATCTTATTATGTTAGGTTTATTTATGTTCTTGCACCTTACACTAGTGAAAAACTTTGTGGTGCATTGGTTAAATGTTTGATGGATTAGAACATTGACACAAAATTGTCTACTTTCACTTTGGACAATTGTAGTGCAAATGATGCAATGATTGAAAAAATTAAGGCTAAGTTGAAATTTGAGACATTGTTAAGGGACACAGCTTTACTTCATATGCGTTGTTGTGCACATATACTAAATTTGATAGTAAAATAAGGGTTAAAAGTTGTGAAAGATGGGATAGAGAGGATTCGAGATAATGTTGCATTTTGGACTGCAACACCTAAAAGGAAGGAAAGGTTTGAGGAGACATCCAAACAATTAAACATACCTTGCGCCAAGAACTTAGTTTTAGATTCTCCGACTAGATGAAATTCTACCTACAAGATGTTTGATGTTGCCATTTTGTATGAAGATATATCTAATAGATTAGCAATCCGTGTAACTCAGTAATTAGAAATGGAAATTTGTGAAAGAGTTTTGTGAAAAATTGAAATTGTTCAATTCTATCACTAAAGTGTTTTCTGGCACTAAGTATCAAACTGCCAATGAATACTTTCCTAAAATTTGTCAGATTAAAGTTGCATTACTTGAGTGGATTGAATCCTCTGATGAATCAGTCAAAGTAATGGCATAAAACATGTTGGTAAAGTTTGAAAAATATTGGAGTTTGATTCATGAAATAATGGGGTTGTCGTTGTTTTGGATCCTAGGTATAAAACTGATTTGTTTGAATATTATTATGGAGTTTTCTATTGGAATGATGCTGATGAGCAAGTTAAGTCAATCAGACAGTTGTGTTATGACTTGATTTATGATTATCAAATGAAGATGACTAACGAGTCTAAGAGTGAGTCTCAAATGTTGGATGCTAATGTTGGTAATGTTGGCAATGATGGTTTGAAAGACTATGATTTGTGTGTCACAAAACAAGAGAGAGCTAGAACTTCATCTGTTAAAACGAAGTTGGATATTTATTTGGATGAGGAAGTTTTACCAAGAAGTCCGAATTTTTATATTTTATTATGGTGGAAGCTTAATGGCATTGAGTATCCAACCCTTCAAGTAATTGCAAAGGATGTATCGGCGATTCCTATTTTTACTGTAGCTTCTGAATCTGCATTTTTTACAAGTGGTCATATTGTAAGCCCTCATCGAAGTCGACTTTATTGGACCACTTTAGAAGCTTTGATGTGTGCAAGAAGTTGGTTATGGAGTGCTGAGAATACTGGTAAGACATTTCTTGTTTTTTATTTTACTTTTACCTCCCAAGACTATCATTGACTATATTTTACTATATTGATAGGTAATTTGATATCTAACGTGGAAAATGAAAATGCTATTTTACTCACTGAAATGGAGTCTGACGATGAAGGTATTATTCATACTATTTGTATTAAATATGTCAAGTTAAATTTATATATTCTAACTTTTACTTTTCAATACAGGTGAGTTGTTGATCAATGGTATTTCTGTTTTCAACTCCCGTCTCGAAGATGATGATTATAATTAGTTGCTTATTTGGAACCTTTTTTGTTACGATGATTTATAATCTGTTCTCCAAAATGTTGGATTGGTGCTTTTGTTGATTTTTGGAACCTTTGAAGATTTATGAGTTCATTAGAAGCTTTTGTTTTATTTATCTTTCAAGTATCTAAAGACTATACTATGTAGCCTCTAAACTGATACTACTTAAAGAACTTTGTAACTTTTTAAATATGTATGGTTGATGGTTAATTTTTGCTTGTTGCCAAATAAGTACTAAAGCTCTTTAAATAGAGTTATTTTACTCTTTAGAAATATGTTTATTAAATTTATTTTACTCTTTAAAAACAGGTTGGTTAGTGTTACTATACTCTCTACAAATAGGTTTATTACAATTATTTTACTCTTTAAAAACAAGTTTGTTATTAAAATAATTAAATTATTAATTTTTATTGCAATTAATTTTTTTTGCGGGTACGGGTGCAGGGAAACCTATTCTCTGTTGGGGGCGGGTTTGGATGATAATTTTTTACCCCCGACAAAGTTTGGGTGCGGATGCGTGTCTGATATAGAAAGGCGGGTGTGGGGCTGTTAAAACCCGCCCCCGCCCCTAAAACCCGCCCCCGCCCCCGCCCCGCCATGCCTAGTTAAGGAGATTGCTAATAAAATCGAGGATAACTCATATGCTTTTGAATTCGTGGATGCAACCTAATTTAATGATGACCAATGAGAGATTACATTAAAATGTTGAGCAAACTTAACTAATCTTGAGGATAAATCCATGGCAAATCTATTAATATTGTTTCTGATATTGAATTGAATGCTCACAATAACACCTCAAATTTAATTAAATTATTTAATTAAATTCAACTTTACTTAATTTATTATTTGAGTCATTTTATTTATTATAAATTAATTATTTCAATGAATAATACATGTTACGTAAATTATGTGATTTTTGAGGTTTATTAGAATTATTGGAGTTTTATTTAATCTAAATAGTAGAATATTAATTAATCAAATAAAAAGTAAATGAAATAATAGTAATATTTGGGGGAAAATATAAAATGACTGGATAATAAAAACTAAAAAGAAAATTGACAAATCTTAAAATTTAAAACAAAATTACACAATTAGAAAATGACATACCAATTGAATATTTAACTTTAAAATTAGGGTTCAGATGATCCCCTGCTCATGAAGTGTATTTGGAAAGCCAGCATTAATTCTGATATCAATTCACAAGATATGATATTAAATCGCCTTGGATACAATTTATTGTAAACCCTATTTCCAACCACAACAGCAACAATATATATTAGGACTGAATCGGTTCTTAGCGAGAGCAAAAAAATACTATGGAAAACCTACTTCATCCTGCTTCTCTCCGTCCCAACTGCGTGTTTTTCATGGGTTCAATGGGTCAGGACCCAAATTCACAACCCGTCTCGTTCTTCTTCAACTTTATTGAAGATGATGATAATAATTCATCAACCAATCATCCGCCAGGCTAATCATCTATGCTTATACTTTTTAATAAAGTAATTTTTTTCTTATCATTTCTGCTTATTGTATTACATTAAGTAAACTTTTTTATATCTTTGTATGGATGGTAAACATATGCTCTTTGATATTAATATCATTCTTATGTTCAATTAGATGTTTTTCTTCATTTTAAGTCATAGTATATTATGCTCAACAAATATGTTTATTTCATTTTTTACATTTTCTATACTTGACATTGTATAACTAATTAAGTATGTTTTATAAACAATAAAATAAGTATATTCCTTTTTGTACATAGCTGATATTTTTTTCCCAGTTAATTGTAACTGTAACAGACTATTTCAGTTAATTGTAACAGTAACAGACATTTACAGTTTATTATAACTCTAGCAGACTTTTCCTGTTAATTCTAACTCTAACAGATTCCAGTTAACTGTAACTGATTTTTCCGTTAAATCTAACTGAATTTGAGTCTTTCTAACAAAGTCACATAACCAATATAACTAAATTCCTAGTCCTTTCTTATAAATTCAACTGTCTTCTTATTATTCACTCAGTATTTCATTTGCACAATTGGAGTAATTTGCTAGTTTTCAAAGATTTATCACTGTTCTTCTTTGGAAATCCACATTTCTGAAGAAACTACCAAGAGATGAAGAATCTCTTTGATTTCTCCCTGCTTTCTAGTTTTTCTCATAGGGCTAGTACTTATTCTTCTGCCTTTTGTTCATATGTGTGTATGCATTGTGTTGAATTCGTTCTATACTTATTCCATCAGAATTCTTTATTTACAGTTATATATGTTGATTTATACCTAATCTTTGCTAATTTTCGCATTTGGTGTAGTATGATTCTTGACTGAATTGTTTTAGGTGTACTGTTTTTAGACTAAGCTTCTAGTCTCTTATTGGAATCTTGCAAATTGCGAACAATCAAGTTTGATTCTTGTTAAATTTTTAGTTTCTTGAAAATTTTGATTTCAATTTGTAATTTTTTTTTTACTTTCTATTGTAGTTTGTTTGGTGCTGCTGCCAAAGGAAAAGCAGGAATTGCAGAAGTAAGCTTCTGAAAGTTGCTTTAACCAAGTGCTTGGAGACATGTCCAGGTTGTTGAATGGTGTAGACGTAATTCAAAAGATCAGATGGTGCCTTGGAAGTGATAGGAATTTGCAAAACCTGTGTAATAGTTTAGTCTCCTAGCTAACCCTCTTGTCTCGCTGTTCTCTTAGTCTGTCTGGTCCCTGAATCCTATGGATTGGACTTTTATTAACTGTTTTTTTTTTGTGAATAAAATTTTATTCTTTTTTGATCCAAAAAAATAAAACTATAATCATCGGATCTAGAAATTTTATTCTTTTTTTTCTTTTGTTTTTTTCAATGAATTTTTATGTGCTTTTTTATATTTCTGATGTTATCATGTGATTTTGTTTTCAGGTCCTTGTTCTTCTTTTTGCATATTATGTTTGTTCAAAAATCATGTTGACTTGGCTTTTTCTGGATCTGACAATGCTATCGATCCTGAACCGTTTACGCAGCATTTTCTTAGTATCCTGTTGCATATTTTCCCTTTTTTAATTTGTTTTAAAGTAATTTATATATGGTTTTATTGCATATTGTATTCCTTAAATAGTGAAAGCTCGTGAAAAAGGGTTTGAGAAAGGGATAGAGTCTGACGCGCAGGAGTTCATGATGGTTTTTTTAAATGAGTTAGGAGATTCTTTGTCCTCGATTAATCCTATTTTTTGGGGTATGGTGCTTATAAGGTAATTTTTCTTGACAATCTTATAAAATGATTTCTCTTTTTATGTCATTTTGTTTTTGTTTTTAGATGAAGTCCCCAACTATTGTATGTTATGATTTTACAGGATAAGTGTATCTCTTGTGGTCATGAAACCTGTGCTTTTGAGTCTTTTAGAGAACTGAATCAGTTGATGGATCAATTTGTTTCGTTAGAAGAATGTCTTTGTAGTTTCTCCCAATCCGAATTCAAAAGTGAATGTGTTGGATGTGGCATTGAATGTGTAAAAAACAAAACAATTTTGTTTGATAGCCTTCCCGAGGTTGCTATCATTAACCTTGTAAGGTTTAAAGAAGTTGGACTCACTTATGAAAAGAATGGTTTGTTCGTTTCATTTCCCATTCAACTCAATCTTTCTCCTTACTTATCACCTAACTCGTGTGGCGAAAGTATGACTTATACGCATAATAGTACATGGGCCGTCTTTAGAAACAGCCACTATATTGCCTACGTTAAATCTGGAGAAAAGCGGTTTGAAATGAGTGATTCTTCTGACGTCTGTTCTTAAGTTTTTAAATTGTAATGTTCAATTTATTTAACTCAGTTGCCTATGTTAAAATGTTAATTTTTTTTTTTGAATCAAGGTAGGAAGTTTCCCAAGATGTAGTACAAAGCAAAGTGCATACATCTGTTTATGCCCAAAGTGGATCTCAGAAAATCTCCACTTTTTTGGATACTCTTTCTAGGACTGTCTAGTAGCTTACTTTTGAAACAGTTGTATACAGATTTTGTTTACAATGGATTCAATTTCTCATTGTTCTTTATTTTTCTTGATGGATTCTGTGTGTAGTATACAATGTTTTTTTCCGAAGATTCTATTCGATTACTTCAGATTTGTATACAGTCCTTTGCTTATGTTACATTTGGATTTTGTTTTAATCTGTTATTTTTTCTGCATGCAACATTGTGTATGTTATTTATAATTACGATTTCTTGTTTTAAAGCCAATTTCTATTGCTTGTTTTCATATTCAATCGATAGGGGTTTTTAATGTTTCAGTGTATGATATTAAAAACTATAATTGCGTATGTTCTTTGATATTTACGCCAGTCCTCGTGCCATCTTTATATTCTGGTTGGCTTGCCGTCGTTGTTTAATGACAAAGGATCGAGTTTACTAACTAGGTGTTAGTATCGATGGTAAGTGTTGCTTCGCCAGATGTGAAAGTAGCAACCACTTGTTCTTTGATTGTTTCAAATTAGAAAAGGTGAATTGCGTAGGCTTCTAAAAGTTGTTATAACCAGTGCAGGAGCTTGTTTGGTCTTGCCGCCAAAGGAAAAGGTGAATTGCGGTAAGCTTCAAAGTTGCTTTAACCAAGTGCTTGGAGACATGTCCAGTTGTTGAATGGTGTAGACGTAATTCAAAAGATCAGATGGTGCCTTGGAAGTGATAGGAATTTGCAAAACCTGTGTAATAGTTTAGTCTCCTAGCTAACCCTCTTGTCTCGCTGTTCTCTTAGTCTGTCTGGTCCCTGAATCCTATGGATTGGACTTGTATTAACTGTTTTTATTCTTTTTTGATCCAAAAAAATAAAACTATAATCACCGGATCTAGAAATTTTATTCTTTTTTTTCTTTTGTTTTTTTCAATGAATTTTTATGTGCTTTTTTATATTTCTGATGTTATCATGTGATTTTGTTTTCAGGTCCTTGTTCTTCTTTTTGCATATTATGTTTGTTCAAAAATCATGTTGACTTGGCTTTTTCTGGATCTGACAATGCTATCGATCCCGAACTGCTTTGAGATTTTCTTAGTATCCTGTTGCATATTTTCCCTTTTTTAATTTGTTTTAAAGTAATTTATATATGGTTTTATTGCATATTGTATTCCTTAAATAGTGAAAGCTCGTGAAAAAGGGTTTGAGAAAGGGATAGAGTCCGCAGGAGTTCATGATGGTTTTTAAATGAGTTAGGAGATTCTTTGTCTCGATTAATCCTATTTTTGGGGTATGCTTATCAAGGTAATTTTTCTTGACAATCTTATAAAATGATTTCTCTTTTATGTCATTTTGTTTTGTTTTAGATGAAGTCCCCAACTATTGTATGTTATGATTTTACGATAAGTGTATCTCTTGTGGTCATGAAACCGTGCTTTTGAGTCTTTTAGAAGAATCATTGATGGATCAATTTGTTTCGTTAGAAGAATGTCTTTGTAGTTTCTCCCAATCCGAATTCAAAAGTGAATGTGTTGGATGTGGCATTGAATGTGTAAAAAACAAAACAATCTTGTTTGATAGCCTTCCTGAGGTTGCTATCATTAACCTTGTAAGGTTTAAAGAAGTTGGACTCACTTATGAAAAGAATGGTTTTACTCGTTTCATTTCCCATTCAACTCAATCTTTCTCCTTACTTATCACCTAACTCTGGTGTGGCCAGTACAAAGTATGACTTATACGCAGTAATAGTACATACTGGGCCGTCTTTAGAAACAGGCCACTATATTGCCTACGTTAAATCTGCTGGAGAAAACTGGTTTGAAATGAGTGATTCTTCGGTACGTCTGTGTTCTTAAGTTTTTTTAAATTGTAATGTTCAATTTATTTAACTCAGGTTGCCTATGTTAAATCTGTTAAATTTTTTTTTTGAATCAAGGTAGCGGAAGTTTCCCAAGATGTAGTACAAAGCAAAGCTGCATACATCCTGTTCTATGCCCAAAGTGGATCTCAGAAAATCTCCACTTTTTTGGATACTCTTTCTAGGACTGTCTAGTAGCTTACTTTTGAAACAGTTGTATATAGATTTTGTTTACAATGGATTCAATTTCTCATTGTTCTTTATTTTTTTTGATGGATTCTGTGTGTAGTATACAATGTTTTTTTCCGAAGATTCTATTCGATTACTTCAGATTTGTATACAGTCCTTTGCTTATGTTACATTTGGATTTTGTTTTAATCTGTTATTTTTTCTGCATGCAACATTGTGTATGTTATTTATAATTACGATTTCTTGTTTTAAAGCCAATTTCTATTGCTTGTTTTCATATTCAATCGATAGGGGTTTTTAATGTTTCAGTGTATGATATTAAAAACTATAATTGCGTATGTTCTTTGATATTTACGCCAGTCCTCATGCCATCTTTATATTCTGGTTGGCTTGCCGTCGTTGTTTAATGACAAAGGATCGAGTTTACGAACTAGGTGTTAGTACTGATGGAAAGTGTTGCTTCTGCCTAGATGCTGAAAGTAGTAACCACTTGTTCTTTGATTGTTCTGAAATTAGAAAAGCAGGAATTGCAGAAGTAGGCTTCTGAAAGTTGTTATAACCAGGTGCTGCAGGGAGCTTGTTTGGTGCTGTTGGCTGCTGCCAAAGGAAAAGCAGGAATTGCAGAAGTAAGCTTCTGAAAGTTGCTTTAACCAAGTGCTTGGAGACATGTCCAGGTTGTTGAATGGTGTAGACGTAATTCAAAAGATCGATGGTGCCTTGGAAGTGATAGGAATTTGCAAAACCCTGTAATAGTTTAGTCTCCTAGCTAACCCTCTTGTCTCATTGTTCTCTTAGTCTGTTCGTCCTCGAATCCTATGGATTGGACTTGTATTAACTTTTTTTTTGTGAATAAAATTTTATTCTTTTTGATCCAAAAAATAAAACTATAATCACCGGATCTAGAAATTTTATTCTTTTTTTCTTTTGTTTTTTCAATGAATTTTATGTGCTTTTTATATTTCGATGTTATCATGTGATTTTGTTTTCGTGTCCTTGTTCTTCTTTTGCATATTATGTTTGTTCAAAAATCATGTTGACTTGGCTTTTTCTCGATCCGACAATGCTATCGATCCCGAACTGCTTACGTGAGATTTTCTTAGTATCCTGTTGCATATTTTCCCTTTTTTAATTTGTTTTAAAGTAATTTATATATGGTTTTATTGCATATTGTATTCCTTAAATAGTGAAAGCTCGTGAAAAAGGGTTTGAGAAAGGGATAGAGTCTGACGCGCAGGAGTTCATGATGGTTTTTTTAAATGAGTTAGGAGATTCTTTGTCCTCGATTAATCCTATTTTTTGGGGTATGGTGCTTATAAGGTAATTTTTCTTGACAATCTTATAAAATGATTTCTCTTTTTATGTCATTTTGTTTTTGTTTTTAGATGAAGTCCCCAACTATTGTATGTTATGATTTTACAGGATAAGTGTATCTCTTGTGGTCATGAAACCTGTGCTTTTGAGTCTTTTAGAGAACTGAATCTGTTGATGGATCAATTTGTTTCGTTAGAAGAATGTCTTTGTAGTTTCTCCCAATCCGAATTCAAAAGTGAATGTGTTGGATGTGGCATTGAATGTGTAAAAAACAAAACAATTTTGTTTGATAGCCTTCCCGAGGTTGCTATCATTAACCTTGTAAGGTTTAAAGAAGTTGGACTCACTTATGAAAAGAATGGTTTGTTCGTTTCATTTCCCATTCAACTCAATCTTTCTCCTTACTTATCACCTAACTCGTGTGGCCACAAAGTATGACTTATACGCATAATAGTACATCTTGGGCCGTCTTTAGAAACAGGCCACTATATTGCCTACGTTAAATCTGCTGGAGAAAACTGGTTTGAAATGAGTGATTCTTCGGTACGTCTGTGTTCTTAAGTTTTTTTAAATTGTAATGTTCAATTTATTTAACTCAGGTTGCCTATGTTAAATCTGTTAATTTTTTTTTTTTGAATCAAGGTAGCGGAAGTTTCCCAAGATGTAGTACAAAGCAAAGCTGCATACATCCTGTTCTATGCCCAAAGTGGATCTCAGAAAATCTCCACTTTTTTGGATACTCTTTCTAGGACTGTCTAGTAGCTTACTTTTGAAACAGTTGTATACAGATTTTGTTTACAATGGATTCAATTTCTCATTGTTCTTTATTTTTCTTGATGGATTCTGTGTGTAGTATACAATGTTTTTTTCCGAAGATTCTATTCGATTACTTCAGATTTGTATACAGTCCTTTGCTTATGTTACATTTGGATTTTGTTTTAATCTGTTATTTTTTCTGCATGCAACATTGTGTATGTTATTTATAATTACGATTTCTTGTTTTAAAGCCAATTTCTATTGCTTGTTTTCATATTCAATCGATAGGGGTTTTTAATGTTTCGTATGATATTAAAACTATAATTGCGTATGTTCTTTGATATTTACGCCATCCTCGTGCCATCTTTATATTCGGTTGGCTTGCCGTCGTTGTTTAATGACAAAGGATCGAGTTTACTGAACTAGGTGTTAGATCGATGGTAAGTGTTGCTTCGCCTAGATGAAAGTAGCAACCACTTGTTCTTTGATTGTTCAAATTAGAAAAGGTGAATTGCGTAGTAGGCTTCTAAAAGTTGTTATAAGTGTGCAGGAGCTTGTTTGTGTCATTGCCGCCAAAGGAAAAGTGAATTGCAGTAAGCTCGAAAGTTGCTTTAACCAAGTGCTTGGAGACATGTCCGGTTGTTGAATGGTGTAGACGTAATTCAAAAGATCGATGGTGCCTTGAAGTGATAGGAATTTGCAAAACCTGTAATAGTTTAGTCTCCTAGCTAACCCTCTTGTCTCGCTGTTTCTTAGTCTGTTCGTCCTCGAATCCTATGGATTGGACTTGTATTAACTGCTTTTATTCTTTTTGATCCAAAAATAAAACTATAATCACCGGATCTAGAAATTTTATTCTTTTTTTCTTTTGTTTTTTCAATGAATTTTATGTGCTTTTTATATTTCGATGTTATCATGTGATTTTGTTTTCGTGTCCTTGTTCTTCTTTTGCATATTATGTTTGTTCAAAATCATGTTGACTTGGCTTTTTTCGATCGACAATGCTATCGATCCCGAACTGCTTACGCAAAGATTTTCTTAGTATCCTGTTGCATATTTTCCTTTTTAATTTGTTTTAAAGTAATTTATATATGGTTTTATTGCATATTGTATTCCTTAAATAGTGAAAGCTCGTGAAAAGGGTTTGAGAAAGGGAGAGTCGACGCAGGAGTTCATGATGGTTTTTAAATGAGTTAGGAGATTCTTTGTCCTCGATTAATCCTATTTTTTGGGGTATGGTGCTTATAAGGTAATTTTTCTTGACAATCTTATAAAATGATTTCTCTTTTTATGTCATTTTGTTTTTGTTTTTAGATGAAGTCCCCAACTATTGTATGTTATGATTTTACAGGATAAGTGTATCTCTTGTGGTCATGAAACCTGTGCTTTTGAGTCTTTTAGAGAACTGAATCTGTTGATGGATCAATTTGTTTCGTTAGAAGAATGTCTTTGTAGTTTCTCCCAATCCGAATTCAAAAGTGAATGTGTTGGATGTGGCATTGAATGTGTAAAAAACAAAACAATTTTGTTTGATAGCCTTCCCGAGGTTGCTATCATTAACCTTGTAAGGTTTAAAGAAGTTGGACTCACTTATGAAAAGAATGGTTTGTTCGTTTCATTTCCCATTCAACTCAATCTTTCTCCTTACTTATCACCTAACTCTGGTGTGGCCAGTACAAAGTATGACTTATACGCAGTAATAGTACATACTGGGCCGTCTTTAGAAACAGGCCACTATATTGCCTACGTTAAATCTGCTGGAGAAAACTGGTTTGAAATGAGTGATTCTTCGGTACGTCTGTGTTCTTAAGTTTTTTTAAATTGTAATGTTCAATTTATTTAACTCAGGTTGCCTATGTTAAATCATAAATTTTTTTTTGAATCAAGGTAGCGGAAGTTTCCCAAGATGTAGTACAAAGCAAAGTCATACATCCTGTTTATGCCCAAAGTGGATCTCGAAAATCTCCACTTTTTTGGATACTCTTTCTAGGACTGTCTAGTAGCTTACTTTTGAAACAGTTGTATATAGATTTTGTTTACAATGGATTCAATTTCTCATTGTTCTTTATTTTTTTTGATGGATTCTGTGTGTAGTATACAATGTTTTTTTCCGAAGATTCTATTCGATTACTTCAGATTTGTATACAGTCCTTTGCTTATGTTACATTTGGATTTTGTTTTAATCTGTTATTTTTTCTGCATGCAACATTGTGTATGTTATTTATAATTACGATTTCTTGTTTTAAAGCCAATTTCTATTGCTTGTTTTCATATTCAATCGATAGGGGTTTTTAATGTTTCATGTATGATATTAAAACTATAATTGCGTATGTTCTTTGATATTTACGCCAGTCCTCGTGCCATCTTTATATTCTGGTTGGCTTGCCGTTGTTGTTTAATGACAAAGGATCGAGTTTACGAACTAGGTGTTAGTACTGATGGTAAGTGTTGCTTCTGCCTAGATGCTGAAAGTAGCAACCACTTGTTCTTTGATTGTTCTGAAATTAGAAAAGCAGGAATTGCAGAAGTAGGCTTCTAAAAGTTGTTATAACCGTGCCGCAGGAGCTTGTTTGTGTCGGTCACGCAAAGGAAAAGAATTGCGTATAAGCTTCTGAAAGTTGCTTTAACCAAGTGCTTGGAGACATGTCCAGGTTGTTGAATGGTGTAGACGTAATTCAAAAGATCAGATGGTGCCTTGGAAGTGATAGGAATTTGCAAAACCTGTGTAATAGTTTAGTCTCCTAGCTAACCCTCTTGTCTCGCTGTTCTCTTAGTCTGTCTGGTCCCTGAATCCTATGGATTGGACTTGTATTAACTGTTTTTATTCTTTTTTGATCCAAAAAAATAAAACTATAATCACCGGATCTAGAAATTTTATTCTTTTTTTTCTTTTATTTTTTTCAATGAATTTTTATGTGCTTTTTTATATTTCTGATGTTATCATGTGATTTTGTTTTCAGGTCCTTGTTCTTCTTTTTGCATATTATGTTTGTTCAAAAATCATGTTGACTTGGCTTTTTCTGGATCTGACAATGCTATCGATCCTGAACCGTTTACGCAGCATTTTCTTAGTATCCTGTTGCATATTTTCCCTTTTTTAATTTGTTTTAAAGTAATTTATATATGGTTTTATTGCATATTGTATTCCTTAAATAGTGAAAGCTCGTGAAAAAGGGTTTGAGAAAGGGATAGAGTCTGACGCGCAGGAGTTCATGATGGTTTTTTTAAATGAGTTAGGAGATTCTTTGTCCTCGATTAATCCTATTTTTTGGGGTATGCTGCTTATCAAGGTAATTTTTCTTGACAATCTTATAAAATGATTTCTCTTTTTATGTCATTTTGTTTTTGTTTTTAGATGAAGTCCCCAACTATTGTATGTTATGATTTTACAGGATAAGTGTATCTCTTGTGGTCATGAAACCTGTGCTTTTGAGTCTTTTAGAGAACTGAATCTGTTGATGGATCAATTTGTTTCGTTAGAAGAATGTCTTTGTAGTTTCTCCCAATCCGAATTCAAAAGTGAATGTGTTGGATGTGGCATTGAATGTGTAAAAAACAAAACAATTTTGTTTGATAGCCTTCCTGAGGTTGCTATCATTAACCTTGTAAGGTTTAAAGAAGTTGGACTCACTTATGAAAAGAATGGTTTGTTCGTTGCTTCCCATTCAACTCAATCTTTCTCCTTACTTATCACCTAACTCTGGTGTGGCCAGTACAAAGTATGACTTATACGCAGAATAGTACATACCGGGCCGTCTTTAGAAACAGCCACTATATTGCCTAAATCTGCTGGAGAAAACTGGTTTGAAATGAGTGATTCTTGGGTACGTCTGTGTTCTTAAGTTTTTTAAATTGTAATGTTCAATTTATTTAACTCAGTTGCCTATGTTAAATCATAAATTTTTTTTGAATCAAGGTAGCGGAAGTTTCCCAAGATGTAGTACAAAGCAAAGTCGCATATCCTCGTTCTATGCCCAAAGTGGATCTCGTAAAATCTCCACTTTTTGGATACTCTTTCTAGGACTGTCTAGTAGCTTACTTTTGAAACAGTTGTATACAGATTTTGTTTACAATGGATTCAATTTCTAATTGTTCTTTATTTTTTTTGATGGATTCTGTGTGTAGTATACAATGTTTTTTTCCGAAGATTCTATTCGATTACTTCAGATTTGTATACAGTCCTTTGCTTATGTTACATTTGGATTTTGTTTTAATCTGTTATTTTTTCTGCATGCAACATTGTGTATGTTATTTATAATTACGATTTCTTGTTTTAAAGCCAATTTCTATTGCTTGTTTTCATATTCAATCGATAGGGGTTTTTAATGTTTCAGTGTATGATATTAAAAACTATAATTGCGTATGTTCTTTGATATTTACGCCAGTCCTCGTGCCATCTTTATATTCTGGTTGGCTTGCCGTTGTTGTTTAATGACAAAGGATCGAGTTTACGAACTAGGTGTTAGTACTGATGGTAAGTGTTGCTTCTGCCTAGATGCTGAAAGTAGCAACCACTTGTTCTTTGATTGTTCTGAAATTAGAAAAGCAGGAATTGCAGAAGTAGGCTTCTAAAAGTTGTTATAACCGTGTGCAGGAGCTTGTTTGTGTCCTGTCCGCCAAAGGAAAAGGTGAATTGCGTAAGTAAGCTTCTGAAAGTTGCTTTAACCAAGTGCTTGGAGACATGTCCAGGTTGTTGAATGGTGTAGACGTAATTCAAAAGATCAGATGGTGCCTTGGAAGTGATAGGAATTTGCAAAACCTGTGTAATAGTTTAGTCTCCTAGCTAACCCTCTTGTCTCGCTGTTCTCTTAGTCTGTCTGGTCCCTGAATCCTATGGATTGGACTTGTATTAACTGTTTTTTTTTTTGTGAATAAAATTTTATTCTTTTTTGATCCAAAAAAATAAAACTATAATCACCGGATCTAGAAATTTTATTCTTTTTTTTCTTTTGTTTTTTTTAATGAATTTTTATGTGCTTTTTTATATTTCTGATGTTATCATGTGATTTTGTTTTCAGGTCCTTGTTCTTCTTTTTGCATATCATGTTTGTTCAAAAATCATGTTGACTTGGCTTTTTCTGGATCTGACAATGCTATCGATCCTGAACCGTTTACGCAGCATTTTCTTAGTATCCTGTTGCATATTTTCCCTTTTTTAATTTGTTTTAAAGTAATTTATATATGGTTTTATTGCATATTGTATTCCTTAAATAGTGAAAGCTCGTGAAAAAGGGTTTGAGAAAGGGATAGAGTCTGACGCGCAGGAGTTCATGATGGTTTTTTTAAATGAGTTAGGAGATTCTTTGTCCTCGATTAATCCTATTTTTTGGGGTATGCTGCTTATCAAGGTAATTTTTCTTGACAATCTTATAAAATGATTTCTCTTTTTATGTCATTTTGTTTTTGTTTTTAGATGAAGTCCCCAACTATTGTATGTTATGATTTTACAGGATAAGTGTATCTCTTGTGGTCATGAAACTGCTTTTGAGTCTTTTAGAGAACTCAATGCTGATGGATCAATTTGTTTCGTTAGAAGAATGTCTTTGTAGTTTCTCCCAATCCGAATTCAAAAGTGAATGTGTTGGATGTGGCATTGAATGTGTAAAAAACAAAACAATCTTGTTTGATAGCCTTCCTGAGGTTGCTATCATTAACCTTGTAAGGTTTAAAGAAGTTGGACTCACTTATGAAAAGAATGGTTTTACTCGTTTCATTTCCCATTCAACTCAATCTTTCTCCTTACTTATCACCTAACTCTGGTGTGGCCAGTACAAAGTATGACTTATACGCAGTAATAGTACATCTTGGGCCGTTTTAAACAGCCACTATATTGCCTACGTTAAATCACTGGAGAAAACCGGTTTGAAATGAGTGATTCTTCGGTACGTCTGTGTTCTTAAGTTTTTTTAAATTGTAATGTTCAATTTATTTAACTCAGGTTGCCTATGTTAAATCTGTTAAATTTTTTTTTTGAATCAAGGTAGCGGAAGTTTCCCAAGATGTAGTACAAAGCAAAGCGATACATCTGTTTCTATGCCCAAAGTGGATCTCAAAATTCCACTTTTTGGATATTCTTTCTAGGACTGTCTAGTAGCTTACTTTTGGAACAGTTGTATACAGATTTTGTTTACAATGGATTCAATTTCTCATTGTTCTTTATTTTTTTTTTGATGGATTCTGTGTGTAGTATACAATGTTTTTTCCCGAAGATTCTATTCGATTACTTCAGATTTGTATACAGTCCTTTGCTTATGTTACATTTGGATTTTGTTTTAATCTGTTATTTTTTCTGCATGCAACATTGTGTATGTTATTTATAATTACGATTTCTTGTTTTAAAGCCAATTTCTATTGCTTGTTTTCATATTCAATCGATAGGGGTTTTTAATGTTTCAGTGTATGATATTAAAAACTATAATTGCGTCTGTTCTTTGATATTTACCATCCTCGTGCCATCTTTATATTCGGTTGGCTTGCCGTTGTTGTTTAATGACAAAGGATCGAGTTTACTTAACTAGGTGTTAGTATTGATGGTAAGTGTTGCTTCTGCCTAGATGCTGAAAGTAGCAACCACTTGTTCTTTGATTGTTCTGAAATTAGAAAAGCAGGAATTGCAGAAGTAGGCTTCTGAAAGTTGCTATAACCAGGTGCTGCAGGGAGCTTGTTTGGTGCTGCTGGCTGCTGCCAAAGGAAAAGCAGGAATTGCAGAAGTAAGCTTCGGAAAGTTGCTTTAACCAAGTGCTTGGAGACATGTCCAGGTTGTTGAATGGTGTAGACGTAATTCAAAAGATCAGATGGTGCCTTGGAAGTGATAGGAATTTGCAAAACCTGTGTAATAGTTTAGTCTCCTAGCTAACCCTCTTGATCCCTGTTCTCTTAGTCTGTCTGGTCCCTGAATCCTATGGATTGGACTTGTATTAACTGTTTTTTTTTTGTAAATAAAATTTTATTCTTTTTTGATCCAAAAAAATAAAACTATAATCACCGGATCTAGAAATTTTATTCTTTTTTTTCTTTTGTTTTTTTCAATGAATTTTTATGTGCTTTTTTATATTTCTGATGTTATCATGTGATTTTGTTTTCAGGTCCTTGTTCTTCTTTTTGCATATTATGTTTGTTCAAAAATCATGTTGACTTGGCTTTTTCTGGATCTGACAATGCTATCGATCCTGAACCGTTTACGCAGCATTTTCTTAGTATCCTGTTGCATATTTTCCCTTTTTTAATTTGTTTTAAAGTAATTTATATATGGTTTTATTGCATATTGTATTCCTTAAATAGTGAAAGCTCGTGAAAAAGGGTTTGAGAAAGGGATAGAGTCTGACGCGCAGGAGTTCATGATGGTTTTTTTAAATGAGTTAGGAGATTCTTTGTCCTCGATTAATCCTATTTTTTGGGGTATGCTGCTTATCAAGGTAATTTTTCTTGACAATCTTATAAAATGATTTCTCTTTTTATGTCATTTTGTTTTTGTTTTTAGATGAAGTCCCCAACTATTGTATGTTATGATTTTACAGGATAAGTGTATCTCTTGTGGTCATGAAACCTGTGCTTTTGAGTCTTTTAGAATCAATCTGATGGATCAATTTGTTTCGTTAGAAGAATGTCTTTGTAGTTTCTCCCAATCCGAATTCAAAAGTGAATGTGTTGGATGTGGCATTGAATGTGTAAAAAACAAAACAATTTTGTTTGATAGCCTTCCCGAGGTTGCTATCATTAACCTTGTAAGGTTTAAAGAAGTTGGACTCACTTATGAAAAGAATGGTTTGTTCGTTTCATTTCCCATTCAACTCAATCTTTCTCCTTACTTATCACCTAACTCTGGTGTGGCCAGTACAAAGTATGACTTATACGCAGTAATAGTACATACTGGGCCGTCTTTAGAAACAGGCCACTATATTGCCTACGTTAAATCTGCTGGAGAAAACTGGTTTGAAATGAGTGATTCTTCGGTACGTCTGTGTTCTTAAGTTTTTTTAAATTGTAATGTTCAATTTATTTAACTCAGGTTGCCTATGTTAAATCTGTTAAATTTTTTTTTTGAATCAAGGTAGCGGAAGTTTCCCAAGATGTAGTACAAAGCAAAGCTGCATACATCCTGTTCTATGCCCAAAGTGGATCTCAGAAAATCTCCACTTTTTTGGATACTCTTTCTAGGACTGTCTAGTAGCTTACTTTTGAAACAGTTGTATACAGATTTTGTTTACAATGGATTCAATTTCTCATTGTTCTTTATTTTTTTTGATGGATTCTGTGTGTAGTATACAATGTTTTTTTCCGAAGATTCTATTCGATTACTTCAGATTTGTATACAGTCCTTTGCTTATGTTACATTTGGATTTTGTTTTAATCTGTTATTTTTTCTGCATGCAACATTGTGTATGTTATTTATAATTACGATTTCTTGTTTTAAAGCCAATTTCTATTGCTTGTTTTCATATTCAATCGATAGGGGTTTTTAATGTTTCAGTGTATGATATTAAAAACTATAATTGCGTATGTTCTTTGATATTTACGCCAGTCCTCGTGCCATCTTTATATTCTGGTTGGCTTGCCGTTGTTGTTTAATGACAAAGGATCGAGTTTACGAACTAGGTGTTAGTACTGATGGTAAGTGTTGCTTCGCCAGATGTGAAAGTAGCAACCACTTGTTCTTTGATTGTTCAAATTAGAAAAGGTGAATTGCAGATAGGCTTCTAAAAGTTGTTATAACCAGTGTAGGAGCTTGTTTGGTGTCGCCAAAAGGGAATTGCGAGTAAGCTCGAAAGTTGCTTTAACTAAGTGCTTGGAGACATGTCCAGTTGTTGAATGGTGTAGACGTAATTCAAAAGATCAGATGGTGCCTTGGAAGTGATAGGAATTTGCAAAACCCTGTAATAGTTTAGTCTCCTAGCTAACCCTCTTGTCTCGTTGTTCTCTTAGTCTGTTGGTCCCTGAATCCTATGGATTGGACTTATTATTTTTTTTTGTGAATAAAATTTTATTCTTTTTGATCCAAAAATAAAACTATAATCACCGGATCTAGAAATTGTGTTTTATTTACAGATATTGTTACAACTACAATTAGGAAATGTATTTTTTGTGGCCTTTATAAATTTTTTATCAACTACATATAGTGGAAAAATTTACAACTAGACATTGTCTTGGTGATCATATCAGCAACATTATGATCTGTCGAAACCTTCAGCATTTGGACTTCTCTACGCTCGATTACCCCTCTGATAAAATGCAGCCTCACATCAATGTGTTTGGTTCGCTCATGATAGACTGAATTCTTCGATAGGTGTATTGCACTTTGACTATCACATTTAACAGTGATAACTTCACCTTGAATTTTCAGCTCCTTAGCAAAACCTTCAAGCCACAATGCTTCTTTCACAACTTCAATTAAAGCAATATATTCCGCTTCAATGGTTGATAATGCAACAACCTTCTGAAGTGTTGCTTTCCAACTAATTGTTGTACCAAACAAAGTGAAAACATATCCAGAGATAGATTTTCTGGAATCCATACAACCTGCATAATCAAGAGTCGACATATGCTTCGATTACTGATTTACTATCTTCACCCAAGGCTCCATCATAAATTAAGACTCTGTTCAGAGATCCATTTATGTACCTTAGAATCCACTTCAATGCTTGTCGGTGAGCATTTCTAGGATTCGCCATGTACCTACTTACGAGACTTACTGCATATGCTATGTCGGGTCTAGTACAAACCATAACATACATCAAAGAACGTACTACATTAGCATATGAGATGCTATTCATATAAGCTCTTTCGACCTCAGTACTGGGACACTGATCAATACTTAGCTTGAATTGAGGGTTTGTTGGAGTCACAACAGGCTTCGAATTCTACATACCAAACTTTTCGAGAATCTTCTGTAAATATGCCTCTTGAGATAAGCATAATTTCGACTACTTTCTATCTCTTTGAATGTCAATCCCAAGAATCCTGGAAGCTGCTCCTAGATTCTTCATTTCGAACTCCTTATTGAGTTCAACCTTCACCCTTAATACCTCTTCGACATTGTTACTTGCTATGAGAATGTCATCAACATAAAGCAACAAAATAAAAAATGAATTACCAGGACAAAATCTGAAGTAAACACAGTGGTTGAACTGACTTCTAACGAAACTTATGTGTGCCATGAATTTGTCGAATCTCCTATTCCACTGTCGAGGAGATTTTCTCAGCTCATATAAAGATCTATTCAACTTGCACACATAATCTTCCTTTCCATTTTCGACATACCCTTCAGGTTGCCTCATCAGGATTGTTTCATCTAGATCACCATACAAGAACACAATCTTTACATCCACTTGTTCCAGTTCAAGACGAACGGTGCCACCATGGCAAGCAACATTCGAATGGACCTATGCTTCACAACAGGAGAAAACACATCATTGAAATCTACATCTTCTTTCTGAGTGAAATCCCTTGCAACCAACCTTGCCTTTTATCTTTTCGACGCCACTCCTTCGATTCCTTCCTTAACTTTGAAAATCCATTTACAACTGACTAACCTGGCTCCAACAGGTTTCTTGATAAATTCCCAAGTGTTGTTATCATGAAGAGACTTCATCTCATAATCCATGACCTTCATCCATTTAGTCTTATTTCGACTCATCATAACTTCCTTATGGTCCCTTGGTTCTTCGTCTAGAACCTCACTTGCAGAGATTAGGGCATACACTATAAGATCTGCATACCCAAATCTTTGAGATGGCTTGATGACTCTTCGTTTCCTATCTCTTGCCAATAGATAGTCATCGACAATTTCCTCAACTTCATCAGCATCCTCGGCTTCTTCGACTTTACCTGGGATATGCAATTCAACATCAACATGCTCCAGCTCAACAGGAATCTCTACCTGTTCTAGCTCTTCGTCAGATACTTCTGCACTTCGACCAACATCATTCGTTTTCTTGAAAACCATTTCAGCTTCGTTGAAAACAACATCTCGACTGGTGATAATCCTTTTGTGACCTGACTCTAGGCACCATAGTGTATAAGCTTTGACTCCTTTAGGGTATCCCATGAACATGCATTTAATAGCTCTAGGTTCGACCTTGTCTTGCATAATGTGAGCATAGGCTATAAAGCCAAATACTCTCAGTTTGTCGAGATTTGGCGGATGTCCCGAGCAAACTTCTTCAGGTGTCTTGATATCTAACGTAGTCGAATGACATCTATTTATCAGATATGTTGTTGTCGAAACAGCCTCAGCCCAAAACATCTTCTTTAACCCAACACTAGTCAACATGCATCTAACTCTCTCCAAGATGGTTCGATTAAACTTTTCAGCCAAACCATTTTGTTGTGGAGTGCCCGCACTCCTTGGAAAGTTTGCACTCCTTGGACGATTCTTACTTATTCAGTAGCATCTTGGACAAGCGTCTATATAAGTCATTTACACAAATAATATATTAATCCTATTAAAAATAGCTTATCACGTTTAGGAAATAAATATTTTGTGAATAGAATGGCATCATTGTCGCATGCCAAAAAAAAAGCTTAAAGCACGAAAAGCATGAACAATGTTATGGTTCCCGTCGTCCCTAACACTGTTAGCTTTTTGTTGAACTTGAGGCCCAGGTAAGTTTTACCGGGGCCCCATGGTGGACGCCAAATGTTCTTGTAGGAAAAACTATATATATATATATATATATATATATATATATATATATATATATATATATATATATATATATATATATATATCTTAAGGGATTTAGAGGCTCATACAAGGGATGCATGGCCTCCAAGCTAGGGGTCTAGCTTACCTCGTATATGGGAGCCCTTAGATATGGTGTAAGAGACCCCTCTTGAGCGTGTAGTGTAACGCCCGTTTTTATTTAATATTATATTATATTAATATTTTGAATTACCGTTTGACGATTGTTTTGGCGACGAAACTAATTATATTAATTAATATATCTATTAATTTATCTGGCGACGTTCCGTTCGGTCCGGTAAAATATAATTCGGATCCGATATTTTAATTCCCCGAAATCATTTTAATTGATTGAATTAATTATATTAATGATATTATTGGTTAGGAGTGTGAGGATTAATTGTTAGAATTGAGTTTTACACCCTTGGTTGCTAGTAAGGAAAACAACCTATGAAACACTTTCCTTGTTTTTCTTTCCAACCTAGCACATCATAGCCAAACAAGAGCAACTATGTCATGTATTTCAGAGGATCAATGGGCGTTGATCAATCGAGAATGCTAGGGTAATTGTTCGAGTTGATAAAAACTGATGTTGCGAGGTGTCCTGTTGGGTGTACGCCTTGAACGTATCCATTCTGAGTAATTGTGAACTTGAGGTTTAACCAAGTTTTTTTTACGGTTGGCATCTTATGCATTAAGGTGACGCAGCATGGTTTAAATATCGAGCATTGAATTGTTTAGCGAATAAAGCGAGGTTGTTGGATTTGGACTAGTGAGTTATAGTCTCGAGTCGTTTGTTTAAGCCCTAGGATGGGTAGTGTACCTCAGTTTGATTATGTTTGAGTAACTTGTTGTTTTCAAGGGTGGTACGTTGGTAATCTACAAGGATGATGTGACCTTGGGATTTTCTGGAATGAGAGCAGTAACTGCAAGTGTGATTCTTGAGTTTGTGCTTATGCGTGTATGAAGGCATCTTTTCATGTTTGTGTAGCACGCGTGGTTTTATCCTTTCTGACTGTTTTAGTTTTGGTTTGTATAACCATTTTGTTGTTTTCGTTTTAGCGGTGGTGTCGGTGTTGTGTTGTAGGACCTTATATTCCTACCTTTGGGGACTCGTTTCCGAGGTGTTGGTTCGAGTGTATGATTAATTCTGTAGTTGAGGCGTTAGAATAGTATCGATCTTATTTGTTTGGGCCTCGAGTGAACCGGTGTGTCTGCGATTTGTCTGGTTGTTGAGTGTTATTTGGTTTCCGAGTGCATTGTTTAGTCCTTGCATCTCGGCATAGTTGTTCTTGTTTGAACGTTGTAGTTAGGGAGATGCCCTTGTGTTTGGTGTATTTTATATATTGTTTAATTGAGGCGAGGATTGAGTGGACGAATGCGTAGGCATGTCCCGTATTGTTCGTTTTGGTTGAAACTTTCGAGGACGAAAAGTTTATAAGTGGGGGAGAGTTGTAACGCCCGTTTTTATTTAATATTATATTATATTAATATTTTGAATTACCGTTTGACGATTATTTTGGCGATGAAACTAATTATATTAATTAATATATCTATTAATTTATCTGGCGACGTTCCGTTCGGTCCGGTAAAATATTATTCGGATCCGATATTTTAATTCCCCGGAATCATTTTAATTGATTGAATTAATTATATTAATGATATAATTGGTTAGGAGTGTGAGGATTAATTGTTAGAATTGGGTTTTACACCCTTGGTTGCTAGTAAGGAAAACAACCTATGAAACACTTTCCTTGTTTTTCTTTCCAACCTAGCACATCATAGCCAAACAAGAGCAAGAAGGGAAGTTAGTGGAAATAACCTTATAAAACCATTTCCTTTGTTTTTTCTTCCCATTTTTCCAAACACACCAAAAATAGAAACATAGAGGAAAGAAGAGGGTTTTGGCATGAGAAGAACAAGAGGAGAAGATGAGGATGATCATGAGCAAAAGCTTGAGGTTGAGTTGTAAGAATCATCTTGGATCATCCAATAACTAGAGGTAAGGGGTTTGATTTCTTCCATTTCATTATAGTTAGGGTTTGATGATATATGTTGGGTTTGAGAAAAATTGATAGTAGAGTTTTATGATTTTGTTGGTTGATTGTTGAAATGTTTAGAGGAGTTGAAAAATTGGTGTTGAGGTTTTGAGTTGGGTGTTTGATGGTTTGATTTCCATTTCTTGTTGTTAGGGTTGGTGGAATTAGTTTGGATTGAGGAAAAACTTGATAGTTGGTTTATAGGGTTTAGTTGGTTGATTGTAGAAAATATTTAGAGAAGTTGTACTAGGTGAAGAGATTATGGGTATGATGTTATTAGTATTGTTATATATGATTTATAAAATGAAACTAGAATTAGAAATGGAATGGAAATAGAAAACTTATCAGTAAACAAGAAAACAGAAAGAAAATGTGAAACTGGAAAATACAACAAAACGCAGGGTTAATGGAGGAACAACATGGAAGGTGGGAAGATGGGGGAGGCGCCCACCCCATGGTGTGAGGTGGACATCCCCCACATTGAGGCAACCACCTCCATCTCTTTGAAGCCCTTAGGGCGCGCGTCTCCAAAACAAGGGGGGGCTGCAATGAAAAATCACGTTTTTGGCTTGCTTGTCGATTTCGTTCTTTTCTGCTTTTATCACAACAAAACTACCTGCATAATTTATTTGATAAATAGGTCCTGTTTCTTTGTTTTCTTCATTTTCCACATAGCAATGGTTTGTATCAATAAAATATAATTAGGACATGAGAAAGCCGATTAAATTTAGAACCCGATGATGTTCCGATTTCGGTAATTTCGATGACGAAGCAAGTTGCTCCGAATTCAACGAAAATTGACGTGCTAGCTAAGTTTGACGTGTAGAACGTAGTGGTGAAGTTAGTTTTTGGAAATTATGAGTTTTTACGAGACGACCCGAAATAGGCCAATTTACGGTAAAATTGAATCGGACGGCGTTTTATTAGATTTAAGGTACGTATGGACAATCCGATTTTGACGTCGACGATTATGATTAATACCGGTTGTTAGGAACGGTTTTCGTGACGATTATAGGTGTTTGACTATTTTCCCGTTTTTCGGAATTTAGTGAATTAATTAATAATGATGCGGTGTGAATAAACGTAAGATTTGCGACGGTGTATTTATTAATGAATACTTGTTGATATGCAATGCAATGATATATGTTTTGTACCTGATGATGTGATGATTAAATTGATGTTGTTAATATATGCTTCCGATTTGCGAATGCATGACTTTTGGTGAATTTATTAGTGATGTTTGCATAATGCAATTATGATGCGATGATATATTTATCTTGTTTTGGATAAATTATGGCGATGTGGGCTTTATGCCAATTTGGATGAACGACGATGATGTTTTTGGTGTTGTGTTATTTTATTGTCGAGTCACATACATTTCATAAGCGAAGAGGGCTTTTATGCCAAGCGATGATGGCTTTTATGCCGAGCGAAGATCGGCTTTATGCCAAGTGTCCCTAATTACGAATAAAGCGATGGGTACCACATGCATAACATAGTCGTGTCTCATGGAGTCGGTTATGTTTATGTTTGAGTTGTTTGGTGTTGGATTTTTGTTGATTGATGAATGATATTGAATTGCGATGATATATAATGTGATGACGTTTTGTGACGATGGGCTTTTATGCCAAAAGCGAAGATGGGCTTTATGGCAAAAGCGAAGATGGGCTTTAGCCAATTTGTGATGATTTATTTGTGTTGCTTATATTATTAGCATTATTTAATGTTGTTGGTTGATGTTGTTGTTTAAGACTGCCGTGTTAATTAGTGATGTATTAGTTTGTGACGATTTCGTGGTGACGGAGGGTTATGTGTTGTTGCGACGTTTTATGCCGATGAGGCTATGGTGATAAAGTGTAGATTATACACATTAGGATGACGAGTAAAGTAAGTGAGTTTTGATTATGTGTTGGAATTACACTTATTAATTTATAACCTTTATAATTCAAACTATATATATATATATATATATATATATATATATATATATATATATATATATATATATATTATCATGCCTTAATTATATGTTTTGGAGTATCTCACCCTTTACTTGTTTCTCTATTGTAATATATTATCCGGTTACAAGCACTGGAGGATTATTTATGTTGTCATTGTTGTTGTTGTAAATAAGAATCATAAATTATAAAAACATGATTTTGATGAGGAAGTTTAATAAAGGAGATGTGTTGATTTCTATGAATCAATTTATGTTTTCTCCGATGCTATGTATTTATACTTTAAAGTAACTTTTTGATTTTATGTAATCAAAAAGGTGATGTAGCTAAGAGAGAGAATGAGTGAATGTCCATAGTTCTTGGTCGAGCCCTATATTTATAGCGTAACCATGATTAATGATCATGATTGTGTAACGTTTGTAACCGATCACTTAATGACTTGTAACGTCTGTAACCGATCCATAAGTAACATAGCGTATATAACCGCTATTTAACATGTTCCGTAACAGAGACCAACCCGGTTCGGTACTACCCAACAAACATAGTTAGGCAGCAGATATACGCTTATTGTATTCGCCTAAGTACCGACCTCTCCGACGGGGGAGTGATCCCATCTCGGTCTCTAGTTATCACTCCTAGCCCGGACAATATATTTTATGTATGATCATCTTTAATTTCATTAAGAGATCTATTAAATCTTCTCAGTGTTCTTCTTCTGTTGATTTTTTTTCAATATTTCTGGATAGTTTTGCAGATTTTGAGTGTTTATCTCATAGTTCTACGTTTAGATAATTTTTCTCACTATTATTGCTTAGGTATAAGAGAGGTATTTGTATAGAAGATTATTCCTTACAAATTTGTGAAACTTTTTGTGGTTAAATAAGTTGGGTCACACCTTATGTTTAACTGTTTAAGAGCTTTTGAACTTATGTTTTGTTTTTGTTTCGTGGGTTGGAAATATTTTAATTATTTCTACAGGTAAAAGAATAAACAAATTATAAATATTTTCATACGGTATAAATAATGATTCAAAATATAAAAAGAAAGAAAGAAGAAGTAGGATTTGAATCATTAAGATTTGAATTACATATGTTTTCAGTTACATGTATTTGGATAGTTTTTCAATTACATGTATTTTTAAAAACAAGTAACATTTGAACCACTGTAAAAGCTAAACCATTATCTTAATATGCATTCATATTTAACAATTTAGTCTTTTTTTTTTTGCCATGAAAAATGAATTTGAAAATGATATATAATGTTATTTTTTAAAAAAATATTATGATTTTTTTTTTTTTTTTTACAATTTTCCTTATAAAATTGACTAAGTCATGGTTGGTTTGAAATGCTAATATGACATTTGCATGTTAACTGGCGGGAGAGGTGGAATTTGGTCCTTTATAGAATGATCTTATCTTTCTTAAAATTCAAAGGAGAAACTTTCCCAAGAATAAAGTAGCAAATTAAAACACACAAACATATCAAAAATATTTATATATACAAAGATGCTATATATATATATATATATATATATATATATATATATATATATATATATATATATATATATATATATATATATATATATATATATATATATATATATATATATATATATATATATATATATATATATATATATATAGGATTCTAATACCTTCCTTTATATAACAAACCCTCTTACTCAGGTCTCTCTCCAATGCGTTGCGTTTAGTTCACGCTAGTCGCATCGCATATCTTTATTTATTTAGGGTATTTGAGTTTTCCCCTTTTTCATCTCATTTTCTTGCTTTGGTAACAATAAAGCTTGATACTCGCGACATCTTTTTAAAATAAATCAAAAGAGTAAATCGTTTTGAGCCTGAGATTCGAATTCCGATTCGATTCTCTCATTCGTCACTTTTTACCGCGAACAACTGCCTACGCCTATGTTGTACTACTGTTCTAGCGGCTGGATTTATTGCGAGCTGGTGGCAGGAGACCTCAGGGTCGAGTCCGGGGATCTCCGAGGCGCTCCAAGCGAACAGATCTGTGTTGTCCCTGAGGCAGGATTTGAGCTGCTTCCTGGCCAGGTCGGGGAACCCCGCGCCGATCTTCACACTCTTGGCGGGGTCTTTTCCGAGTGGGACGAGTTCGAACTCGCCGTCTGGGATCGAGCGAAGAGGATCTTGGTAACCGTTCTGTCTGACTTCCTCCTTCGCGAATCTGGTGTAGAGCTCGATCGAGTCCACCGTGGGGCCTTGTGGTTCCTCATTCCAGGGAGGTTCGACCCAAGGATTGTTCCTCACTTCGTCCTGCTGGGCTGGAGGGTCGACTAGGGTCTTTCCCTTAGCCGCGGCGTTGTGGCACCGCCTGGCTGCTCTGATGTCCCCGCAGATGGTTGTCACACGTCCCCTCTTGGTGTAAAACTTCATCTTGAGGTGGACCATCAAGGGAACGGCGGTGACCTCGGCCAAGGTGCTTCTCCTCAGAATCACATTGTAGAGCGAGTGACAGTCTACCACCAGAAATCGCACCTTAGTTTGTTGGGAAGCGACACCTTTGCCAAAGGTGACAAAGAGCTCGACATACCCGCACGATCTGGAGGTTGATCCGTAGAATCCCTGGAGGTCGGATCCCACGTAGGGTGATAGGTGGGTCTCATCGAGCTGGAGGATGTGGAAATGATGTGTGTATATCACATCCACGAAGCTCCCCTCGTCGACTAGTATCCGACGGACCTCGAATTTCACCATCTTTGCCTTGATAAGGAGAGGGATATGGGAGTTTGGTGCTCCTCCAGGCAGTTACTCGAGGTAGAAGGTGATCGGCTTCGACCTTCTGTGGAACTGTTCGAGGGAGACCTCGTTGACCGGGACCTTCCCGATCAATTCATAGAACTTCCTCTTAGCGGAGTTGATCGACAAATGGTTGTCCGCCCCGCTAGATATGACCATGGCTACGGGGAACTTCTCCCACCTGCTGTGGGTGAACAGGGGGAGGTCTCCGTCGAGGGTGCCTGGGATCCTGAAGTCCTCGGGTCTGGTTACCGAGTAAGCAATTTGGTAAAGACTTGTATCCCCTTGCAGCCTGGGCTCTTCCTCGACCTCCTTAACCTCCCTGGTCTCACAGGAGGTCTCAGGTCTCTTATATTACTCGAGTCTTCCACCTTTGATCATTGTTTCTATGGAGTCCTTAAGGTGGATGCAGTCCTCGGTGAGATGGCCGTGACTACAATGGTACTTGCAGTACTTTGAACGGAATGCCCGATTTAGGTGGTGTAGGCTTGGGAATTTGACACCACCGCCTTTAAATTCGTGGCTGCATTTGGCTGGATACGCCACGGAAATCGCGGGGTGTATTCAAGAAAGCGCCCGACAATGCCGCTGTGGGCCTCCCGAGGCTTTCTTCCTCCGCCTCCCCGAACGACGGAGGATCCCTCCTTTCTTGGGCCGGGTTGTTGAGAGGAACCGCCGCTCCACGGTTCCTTGAATATCAAGCTCGATTGATGCCTCCTTCTCCTCGTGACGTTATGTATTCTGCCCTCGAGGAGGGCATCGAACGCTGCGGGGTCGGCGTCGACAACTTTTCTAAAATCTGTGCCAGGGAGGAGCCCTCTCTCCAGCAAGTATCTCTTCATGTGATCGTCGCAAGGGACCTGGATGGCTTCCCTGTGGAAGCGATCAATAAATTCGCAGAGATTCATCGCCTTCGATGATGGCCTCTAGGAGGCCTCGGTCTTGGGTGCTCGGGAGGCAGTGAAGATGCTAGTAAACTAGGCCTTCAAATCCCTCCAAGAGTGGATAGATCCAGCGGGTAAGCTTTTGTACCAATCTATGGCTGTCTTTCTCAGCGTGGTAGGGAACAACCTACATTTTATCGACCCACCGACGTTGAGGTAATGAAGCATTGCTTCAAATCCGTCAATGTGGTCGATGGGGTCGTCCACCCCATCGTAGCTGGTGAGTTGGGGAGGTTTCTCCATTCCCCTGGGGATGAGGACCTCCATGATCTGGGATGACAGGGGACCGCGAGGGTCTTCTTCGTTGCTTCGTTCAGGGGAGCATGACGGGGAGTGATGGTGTCGATGGTGTTTACGGGGAAGATCCTCTGGTCGAGGGTTTCCTCCGCAACTCTTCTTCCTTGGATCCTCGACCGCGCTTGCGGGAGGGAACAGCCCCGCCTCCGGGAGGGAGTTGGACCGCCTTCTCGTGGGCAGTTCCTGCTGATTTCTCTCGGGCACATGTCCTCGACCCTTCGACCGACGAGTTGGGCTAGGTGTCTTCTCCCGGTCCTCCGGGGAGTCCGGAGAGATGTCTTGGAGAAGGGACCGAGTTTGGCCTTCGGTGCCTCTTGGGCGAGTAACGTGAGGTTTCCAACATGTTGAGGTGCTCCCCTTGGGTGAACAACATTAGGTTCGTCTGGTTGATGGCTGCAAGAGCGTGACGGCAGGCTCGGGGACTGGTTGAAGGCGTGAAGTACCCATGCGTGAGCCTGTCGAGGAGGAGGCTGTCTGGCCGTCCCTTGCGTCAGTCTCGGGGATGTTGTTGTTGTTGATGACAGTCATATCGGCGAAGAGAGTGTTCTCGTTGTTGTTACCGGCTTGGTCGGCCATGGAGACAGTAGATGGTTTATTTTTTACCTTAGGATGAGGAAAGACGGGGAAACAAGTTTCCCACATACGGCGCCACTGATTGTACCTGATCATAAGGATCGTCAAGGCCCAAGCTGCTGCTGCGGTTGGAAAGAGATGGGGGGATACCTGCAAGATACTCTGATGTCAAAGTAAGAAGAGGGCAGAGGAGAATGCAAGTAGAAGTAAGAAGTGATAGTGAATAGAATACCTGACCCTCTCGAATGAGAGGGTATTGATAACCCCCAACGCTGGACCAAGGTCTAGTTAGTGGGTTAGTGCAACGAGACCCACTAAGAGACTGCCAGAGCTTGTGTGTACAAGGAGTCCAGCACGTGGCCTCCACCCTGGTCTGCAGCTATGAGATATAAGAAGCGGTTGATGGTAGCTTCTACTGTTGGCCACGTGGCCCTAGTCGGTACGTGGGGCTGTCTCCTACCAATTATGGGCATGTGGACCCTTAAGTTCATCAGTCCACTAGATTGGACCTAAAAGATGATGGACAAAGTGTTAGGCCAATCTAAAACAATAACCTTTTCCCTTTTATGGTTTGCCCTATTTATGTTTATTTTTTAATATAAAAGTTTATCCAAAAGATAATAATTTTAGTATATATTTATTTATATTTATTTATTTAAATCGCACATACAAATTTGATTACTCAAAACCAAATGATCTTTTAATCTCATGGTATATTGAGAAAAGACGTGTAGCTATTTTTTTCCACAAGCTTAAACACATATCAACTAAATATAAAATTTCACAAGCTTTTTTAGTTAGAATATTAAAATATTAAAGTTATATATATATATATATATATATATATATATATATATATATATATATATATATATATATATATATATTAATGATACTTTTTAAATATTAATAAATAAAATAAATAATTTTAAATTTATTGACCAATTCTTTAAAATAAATATTTAAAAATAACTACTAATGTCAATAATGAGGGCGAATTTATATATTTAATATAATATTAAATAATTTAATGATTTATTTAATATAACTTTTAATATTTATTTTGTAAAATGGATAAATTAATTAAAATTCGTGAAGTTTCTGATGAAGAAGTAGAAGATTATGATGATGAAGTTTCTGATGACGAGGATGAATTGTCACTTCTTTTCAGAAGAGTCAAGCAACTCAGGAATAAAATACAAAACAACTTTCTATAAATACAAGCACTAGAAAAGAAAGCTTCAAGAATAATAGTTTCAGTAGCAAGAAGAAAGGTCTCATGGAAACATGGTATAATCTGAAGAAGATACGCAGATACACGATTGCGAGACCAAGGCGAGTCCACTAACTTATAAACTTAATTGTCCCTTGTTTTGTATATTTTCCTAATATGATAATAAATAAAAAATAGTCCACATAAGTCCTAGATCTAAAAAAGGGTCCCCTTAAGTACAAGAGAGATAAAGGGTGTCTAATATATTTCCTTATCTAATTAACTCGCGAACCTAGTAATCTCTGAAATAATTAGGGTTTTTCGTTTCTTTTCCGTCCTTAGGACAAAATAGTGGTGACGACTCTCTTATTTTTTGCCGGTTACGACAACTGGCAACTCTGTCGGAGACAGACCCCTTAAGTTAGAGTTTATCATATCTTTAGCTCTATGACTTCTTGGATTTTTAATTTTATTTCTTTATTTATTTTTGTTTTATTCATTGTTCTTTCATTTATCATATTTATTCTCCCTTCATTCTTATTATATTTTATATATTTGTTGGTGGAATTTATTTGCATGATTAAAACCTTAGATAAGGGGTTGTCAATTGACGAAGAGGGTTTAACATCCCTATGCATTTTTGCGACAACTCTTCTTATAGTGGGTCGAATTCTGAGAAATATCTTTATAGGGTTAGCCTCTCTTGGAGATAAAACTTTGGATTTGACCAATGACTCTAGTGACATACCCAAAGAAAAACAAAATCTCATGGTGAAACCTTGCATGACCTACAAGATGAGAGTCTTGATCTACATAAAGGCTTCACTTAAGAGAAGCCCCTGTGCCTTTGCCCTTATGTTTTATCCAAGATATCAATCATACACCCGTAGTGGTTACCTTTCGTCTGTTAATATTCCTACACCCATGTCTTCTTTTGTTTAGCCCGTAGCGCTTTCATTTGTCAGTCATAATTCCTAGCCTGTAGGGGTTTCCTTTTAACGGTAACCCATAAGGTTTTTTTCCTCTTGTCTTTCATAATCCCTAGCCTGTAGGGGTTTCTTTTTTTGTATATCATATTTCCTAGTTTATAAGAGTTTCCCTTTTATCTATTCATATCCCTAAACCTCTAAGGGTTTCCATCTGTATTATCATCCCTAAACCCGATTGGGTTTCCTTAGGTCTATCTTTACCCTAAGTTTGCATTGCATCATGAATTTTTTTAACATATCCAAAAAACGATTTTTTTTGCATACCTCTATATTTTCATTCGCACACATGTACATTTCTTTTATAAGGTCACGAGCCTCAAAGAACGACCAATAATTTGAGTCTTGTTTATTAAATGCGAAAACGTCCCCACCAACGTACCTAATCGTTGGGTCTTTTACATAAGATGTAACACCCGCTTTATTTAATATTATATTATATTAATATTTTGAGTTACCGCTTGACGATTATTTTACGACGAAAATATTTATATTAATCGATATATCTATTAATATATTTGGTGATGTTTCGTTCGGTCCGATTTTTATTCTGTTCGGTTCGGTAAAATATTATTCAGACCGATATTTAATTTCCCGGAGTTATTTTAATTAATTGAGTTAATAATATTATTAGATATTATTAAGGTATTAATTAATAAGATAAGTCAGGGGTGTGAGGACTAATTGTGTAGAATTGGGTGTACACCCTTAGCTTGCTAGTAAGAATTCAACATAAAACCATTTTCCTCTTTTCTTTCCATTCCAACACCAAAAGCCAAACTTAGAAACATAGAGAGAAATAGAGGATTTTGGAAGAAGAAGAAGAAGAAGAGAAAGAGCAAGCTTGAGGTTTGGATTTTGTTGGAGCATCTTGCAATCAACCAAGCATTTGAGGTAAGGGGTTTGATCTTCCATTTCATTATAGTTAGGGTTTGGTGATATATTTTGGATTTGGGGAAAAATTGATAGGTTGATTCATGAGTTTTGGTTGAATGATTGATCAAATAACTTAGAAAGGTTGAGTTAGGAGTATGGATTATTGGTGTTTTATTGCTAGCTTGTAGGAACTAGAAGCATTAAAATGGAAATAAGAAACTGTAAGAGAAAACCATGGAAATAACACTGTCTGATATAGAAACAGGGAAGAGGAAAATGCGTGGAGGATGGAACAAGGGGGACGCGCCAACCTCAGCTTGAGGGACGGCCGTCCCCCACTACTAGGCGCCCGCCTCCATCCATGTACATGGCTGGGACGTGCGTCCCTTTATGCAGGGGGAGGAGAATGAATTTTGTGGTTTTTTGTTTTCTGTATGTTGTGTTTTCTGTTTTCTGCATAATTTTTCTTTCTAGCTTCTGTTTCTTTTAAATTCTCTAAATCCACCTACTACTAGTTAGTATTAATAAAATATAATTAGGACATAAGTTAGCCGATTAAATTTAGAACCCGATTATGTTCCGATTTCCCGATTTCGGGGTAATTTCGGCGATGGAGCAAGTTGCTCCGAATTCAACGAAAATTGACGTGCTAGCTAAGTTCGACGTGTAGAATGTAGTGGTGAGGTTAGTTTTTCGAAACTACGAGTTTTTACGAAATGACCCGAAATAGGCCAAATTACGGTTAAATTGAATCGGATTGCATTTTAGTCGATTTAAGACACGTATGGACAATCCGATTGCGATGTTGACGGTTATGATTAATGCCGGTTATTAAGAATGGCTTTCGCGATGATTATTAGTGTTTTGACTATTTTTCCGTATTTGGAATTTGGTGAATAAATTGATAATGATGTGGTGTGATTAAACATGATGTTTGCGATAATGTATTTATTAATGAATACTTGATGATATGCGATGCGATGATATGTTTATCTTGATGTGGATAAATATGGCGACGTGGACTTTATGTCAATTTTGATGAGCGATGATGATGTGTTTGTTGTGTTGTTTGTATTGTCGAGTCACATACATTGCATTGGCGACGAGGGCTTTTATGCTAAGCGACGATGGGCTTTATGCCAAATGTTCCTAATTATGGACAAAGCGACGGTACCACATGCATAACATAGTCGTGTCTCATGGAGTCGGTTATGTTTATGTTTGAGTTGTTTGGCTGGGTTTTAATTGATGGATGATGTTGAATTGATGATATATGATACTTTGTGTTGATACGAGTATAATGATTATGTGAAGTTAAAGTGTTAATTTTATACACTAAATGCTAATTTAAAGTATGTAAGCTTTTAATATATGTTGACATACTCTTATCAACTTATATCATTTATAATTCCAAAACTATTTATATATTTTATCTTGCCTTTAATTATATATTTTGGAGTATCTCACCCTTTACTTGTTTCTCGTTGCCTTTATATTGGTAACGCGTGTGATCCATGAGGATGATGAGGATTAGCTCGAGTCTCTTTATTTTGAGTTGCTCTGCTCTGATCGTAGTAACACTCGGGATTTGGGCGACATTATTATTTTGATAGGATAGTTTATGTATACTATCTTATGATGTTATAACTTTATGTATTGATGATAACATGATGATATGTATATTTTGTGAACACATCCACTGTGCTGTGAATAGTCATATGTTTATATGATGAATTATGATATAAATCGGTATATCCGACTTTTGATGTTTGTGATGTGCATTGTAATGCAAAGTGATGAAAACACGAATATGTGATGCCTCAATTTATGTTGGATGAAATTTTGAAACTCTGATATTATTATTTATTCCGAGGGGTAGAATTGGGGTGTTACATTAGTGGTATAGGAGCAGGTAGATCTGTCCGACCAAGTTGTTGAGTCTGTTGTTGTCTAACAATCAAGTATTGTTTTTTGTTGATTCCAATCCTTGTTTTGTTGTGAGCAGAAGTTGTTATGGTGGAAGGAATGTTGGTAGGAATGATGAGGTTTTGCCGCTATGTGCAATAGCTCAGGCTTTCCAACACCCGCCGAATCCTGACAAGAATGCTGGGTCTCGTAGTTTGGCAACCTTCCCAAGAGAGAATCCCCCTACTTTCCAAGGAAAGTATGATCCTGAAGGTGCTTTAACGTGGTTGAAGGAGATTGAAAGGATCTTCCGTGTGATGGATTGCACTCCTATGCAAAATATCCATTATGGTACTCATAAGTTAAGTGATGAGGCTGATGACTGGTGGGTTGACACCCGTCAGAGGCTTGAGGTTGCTGGTGAGGAGGTGACGTGGGGAGTTTTCTGTAGGGAATTCATGAGGAAGTATTACCCGGAGGATGTTCGGGGAAAGAAGGAGATAGAGTTCCTTGAGCTGAAACAAGGGAATATGTCTATCACTAATTATGATGCAAAGTTTACCAAGCTGGCTAAGTTCTATCCTCACTATGATGGAGAGAATGTCGAATTTTCTAAGTGCATTAAATTTGAGAATGACTTGCGTCCTGAGATTAAGAAAGCGATTGGTTATTAGAAAATCTATGTCTTTGCGGATTTGATTGATAGTTGTAGAATCTTCGAGGAAGATAGTAATGCACACTATAAGATTATGTCTAATAAGAGGAACAAGGGTCAACAGAGCCGTGGGAAACCATATGATACTCTGGCTGGTAAAGGGAAACATAAAGTGTTTCAAGGGCGAAGGACTAGTGGGGGAGATGCTCCTGCTAGTATTGTTTGTTACTAGTGTGGGAAACCTGGCCACAAAAGTAATGTTTGTCGAAGTGATGTGAGGGCTAAGGAGAATAAGGTGGGATGTTTCTGATGTGGAGAAGTGGGTCATGTGACTCGTGATTGCAAGCATAAGGATGTGGTCTGTTTTAATTGTAGCGATGGAGGTCACATTAGTTCTCAATGTAAGAAGCCTAAGAGAACTCAAGGAGCTGGAAAGGTGTTTGCTTTGTCGGGTGCTCCGACGATAAACAAAGATGGTCTTGTTCGAGGTACTAGTTTCATTAATAACATTTCTCTTATTACTATTATTGATACCGTGCTACTCATCGCTTTTATTGTCTGATTGTGTAAAGAGATTGGTCTCACTTTGTCATCTCTAGATAGAGATATGGTGGTCAAGTTTCGCTAAGGAACGATTACTACTTTTTGTGTGTGCAAGTTGCCCTTTATCAATCTTTGATAGAGACTTTATGGTGGATCTTGTTTGTTTACCGCTTTTTGGGTTGGACGTGGTTCTGGGTATGGATTGGTTGAAAGCTAATTATGTCCATATCAATTGCTATGACAACACTGTGAGGTTTTCTTCCTTAGTGGAAGAAGATCAAACTATGTTGATGTCGACGAAACAGTTGAATGAGTTCATGAAAGATGAAGCATTGGTTTTCTTGTTGATGGCGACTCTTTTTGTGGAGAGTCAATCCGTGATTGAAAACTTTCTGGTGGTGTGCGACTTTCCCGAAGTATTCCCTGATGAGATTCCTAGTGCACCTCCAGAAAGAGAAGTTGAATTTTCTGTGGATCTTATCCTCGGTACTGACCATCTCTATGACACCACAGGATGTCCTCATTTGAGTTAGCGTAATTGAAGAGCCAATTAGAGATTTGCTCGAGAATAAGTTTGTTAGACCAAGTGTGTCACCGTGGGGAGCTCCTGTGTTATTGGTGAAGAAGAAAGATGGTAGCATGAGACTTTGTATTCATTATCGTTAGTTGAATAAAGTAACTATCAAGAATAGGTATCCACTTCCTAGAATTGATGATTTGATGGACCGATTGGTTGGCGCTCGCATGTTTAGCAAGATTTATTTGAGATCGTTACCATCAAATAAGGGTGAAAGAAGAAGACTTTAAAACGCTTGTGACAAGGTATGGACATTACGAGTATTCGGTGATGTCTTTCGGTGTCACTAATGCACCTGGAGTATTCATGGAGTACATGAATTGTATTTTCCATCCTTACTTGGATCATTTCGTGGTTGTTTTGATTGATGATATTCTGGTTTATTCTAAATCGAAAGAAGATAACATTTGCGCATTGTGTTAGAAGTTCGAAGAGAAGAAGCTTTATGCTAAGTTGTCAAAGTGCGAGTTTCGTTAAGTGAATTGAGATTTTGGGAATGTCATTTCGGTGATGGAATAGGTTGATCCTTCTAAAGTTTATGCCAGTTAAGATGGGAAACTCCTAAGTCTGTTACTGAAATTAGGAGTTTCTTAGGTTTGACTGGTTACTACAGGAGGTTCATTGAAGGTTTTTCTAAGTTGGCACTTCCTTTGACAAAGTTGACTAGTAAAGGAGCTGCTTTTATGTGGGATATCAAGTGTGAAGAAAGTTTTGTTGAATTGAAGAAAAGTTAACAACGGCTTCGATCTTGATTCTACCTAATCCGATGAACCGCTTGTTGTTTATTGTGATGCTTCTATGATGGATTTAGGTGGGTACTTATGCAAAATGGCAAGGTGGTTTCTTATGCTTCTAGACAATTGAACGTTCATGAGAAAACTATCCTACTCACGATTTGGAACTTGCAGCGGTTGTTTTTGTACTTAAGATTTGGAGGCATTATCTTTATGGTTCTAGATTTGAAGTATTTAGTGACCATAAAAGCTTGAAGTACTTGTTCGATCAAAAAGAGCTTAATATGAGGCAAAGGCGGTGGCTTGAATTGTTGAAAGATTACGATTTTGATTGAATTACCATCCTGGTAAAGCTAATATGGTGGTTGATGCTTTAAGTCGAAAGACTTTGCATATGTCACTTTTGATGATGAAAGAGTTGGAAATGATTGAACAATTTAGAGATATGAGTCTTGTGATAGAAGTGACACCGAAGAGTGTTATCTTGGGAATGTTGAAGATCAATAATGATTTCCTTGATAGCATTAGAGAAACTCAGAAGCTTGATGTGAAACTTGTTGATTTGTTGGTTGGTATTGGACAAACTGAAAATGAAGATTTCAAGTTGGATGCTCAGGGTGTTTTGAGGTTCCGAGATAGGATTTGTATTCCCGATGATGTGGATTTAAAGAGAATGATCTGGGAAGAAATTCATAGATGCAATTTGAGTATTCATCCCAGAGCGACCAAAATGTATCAAGATTTAAGGAAACTATTTTGGTGGCCGGGTATGAAAAGAGAGGTGGCCCAGTTTGTTTATGCTTGTTTGACTTGTCAGAAGTCTAAAGTGGAACATAAGAAACCTGCAGGGTTGATGCAACCGTTAGAGATCCCGGAATGGAAATCGGATAGCATTTCTATAGATTTCGTAACGGGGTTACCGAATACACCAAGAGGACACGATGCGATTTGGGTGATTGTTGATTGGCTTAAGAAGTCGACTCACTTTATTCCTATTAACATCACTTATCCCGTATCGAAGTTGGCGGAGATTTATCCGCATGTGATTGTTAGATTACATGGTATTCCTTTTTGTATTGTTTCGGATAGAGATCCGAGGTTCGCTTCTGAATTTTGGAAAAGCTTGCAAGAGGCTTTGGGTTCCAAGTTGAGGTTAAGTTCGGCTTATCATCCTCAAACTGATGGTCAGACGGAAAGGACGATCCAAACGTTGGAAGACTTGTTATGTGCATGTATTCTTGAACATGGTGGTTCATGGGATACATATTGTAACACCCCTTCTAATTTCCCCGCGATTTATATATTTAATCATGGTTTTAACATAACGAAAAGGCGTCACAATTTAAAAATTTAAAAATGATAAAACGTCATAACAGTAATCATGCTTTTACTGAAGAACTCATTAAATATTTCAAAACCAAAGATTATGTTTTACACAACGGAAATAACATAAAACCCGGAATAAACACAATTCGTAGTTATTCCAAACATAAACTCAAAAGAAACAAGTTAATTCGGTGATCCCAAAACAATCGTTCCCCAGTGTTACAACTACCAGAGCATGACACTGACACGCAGACTATCTAAATAGCACAACTCTATAAGCCACCCTCACCAATTCCCGAGCAGCTAATCACTTCAATCTGAAATCATCAAAGTAAGGGTGAGATTTCATCAAGATTAAAATGCATTATACGTTTCTTTAAAATGATAAAACAATCAATTCATTATTCCACCCTCATTAGTATATTCAGATTCCCGTTCACCAATACAGATCACACAGATATAAATGCATATAATAACAATCAATGCAATTATAACACTGGAAACCATCCTAACATGTTATAATTACATATGCAATACAGACTCCATGCATGTGGTACCAAACGTGAACCAAGTTCACACCCTGTCCCGTTTACACGTCGGAAAATATCGTCAATCATCAATTCGCCCATACACCACTGGGTCAAGAATCCAGCCTCACCACCACTATCCACTGGGTACAGGTATTGGCAAAACAAGTCAAATTCCACACAATGGGAATTAACTCCACCAGAATGCATATGCATGCACATCAAAAGCATGCAACATTCAGCACAGATTATGACCACATAAGATATCATAAACCATCATCAACCACAACATGATATCAGTACCTATCATGAAATAAATCATCCCAAAGCATAAATATGCCAAACGCTTACCCTTCAATTAGTAAGACTATCACCGGTATATACAACAACAACAACTCATGATATCAACAAGTATCATGAATATACAACATCAGCAACAACATATAATAGCAATACAATCATGATTATATGACGTTAATTACAACACATAGAATTAACACCCAGCCAGTATACACAAAGTTAATAACACAATGACAAATTATGACGGATCCTTCCTACGGAAGCCAAAACAATCCTTCAAGATCTCAATTACTGGTTTTGAAAATGTTTTTAATAGATTGTACTCGTTCTAAGCTTTCCAACGATACCAACTATGCCTAAATCGGAGTTACGGTCGCAAAGATATGACCAAAACCATTTTCAGAAAATCCTGCCCATTCCTGTCCATTTTAGGTCGATCCATAAGCTCATGTGTCAACACAAAACCTGTTTGTGTCGACACAAAACACACATGTGTCGACTCATACGTAATAATTTTCCCATTTTTCAAAATCCCTTCAGTATGAGTCGACCCATGGCTTCTTGTGTCGATACAAAAACTTCTTGAGTCGACACATAACTCTCTTGTGTCGATACAAGAGTTCAAAAATCTCCACATGAGTCGATGCATAGCTGTATGTGTCGACACAAGCAGTTTTCCAACCCCTATTTTCTTAAAATAACGCAGCTTGTGTCGATGCATAGCTCTGGTCGACTCATGCTCCCACCAAAACCAGTTCTATTCCCAATTGCGCAATCCCAATCAATACCATTCATCATGGCAATAGAAACAATAATTTTATGTATTTCCACACCTAATTAACATCGAATTATACTTTCTAATTATCCTACAATCATCCTACACAATTAATCATTATTATCATTCCCAATTGAATTATTACGATCCTAACATTAGGGCACAACCTAAAATTCCTAATTCGAGATTCCTAACGGATCAATTCATTCTATTGATCATCAAAACCTATAAGGCATAATAATCAAATCATTACCTCGATGAATATTCCGACGATTTCTTCTTTCTTCTCTTCTCTACTAGAATGAAATCCTAATTTCTCTCCTCACTTTTTCCCTTTATTTATTCCTTTTATTTTATTAGAAATAAATAAATTAGATTAATTAGATTACTCACCAATTCCACTTCACACCTCCAACACTCCCAATCATTTAATTAATTAATTACTCCAATCAATTAAAATTTTAATTAGATTAATAATTAAATTTCTAATTATTTAATAATGAATTAATTTGATGTCACAATAATTAACTGAAAACAATCTTAATTGATCTAATCCTAAGTAACATTTAATTCAAGCTACTTTCAATACTAACAAGTCAACTTTCCTCAATCTTTGTCTCAAATGAATACTCAGACTATTGTCCAAGAATGAAAACCACATGTCTCTCCACCTTCTCTGATATCAATTAAGTCAACCTCATTCAAAACTTGTCGAAACTCTGATCTCCTTCTACTTGACAATAACTAGAAGGAATCTATGCAACTTACAATCTTCCCAAATACACAACTGCCAATCTCCATGGCCATACCAATACATGAATGAAAACTATTATAGGAATAAGTAGCTATTGCTCCACCTTTTCCAAAACACAATCGAACAAACAATGATACTACCATGATAAGCGGAACTCAACAATTTTGTCAGCCCTCCAATACTAGAAGGAATACCATGCAAACTTACAATCTTCTCAACATAAAATCTCCATAGGATAATCCATTCATCGTGATTTCCACTAATCAAAGGTCTAGATCCATAGAAATGCCATCGCATTTTGAACAAATAAAGGCTCCATCAATTTTGACTCGACAAAACCAAACAAGCATAAACAAACTCAACAATTTCCTTTTTCATTCCAGGCCACCAAAATAACTTTTTCAAGTCATGATACATCTTAGTAGCACTGGGATGAATACTCAATCTACTACGATGTCCTTCTTCCAAAATACTCCTCCTAAGTTCTGTAATATCCGGAACACACACCCTATCACCAAATCTCATAACGCCATTCTCGTCAATTCAGAATTCACCTCATTGACCTTGGTTAATCAATGACAATTTATCCACTAAACCAACATTAGATTTCTGCCCAGCTCGAATTTCCTCAAGAATACCACTAGTCAACTTCAACATACCCAACTTAACACTATCAGAAGTAGTTTCACATACCAAGCTCAAATCTCTGAATTGCTCAACTAAATCCAATTCACGAACCATCAACATAGACATATGCAATGACTTCCTACTCAATGCATCTGCAACAACGTTTGCCTTACTAGGCCGGTGATTTAAACCAAAATCATAATCTTCGTAAATTCCAACCACCTTCTCTCGCCTCATGTTTAGCTCCTTTCGATCAAGAGATACTTGACTCTTTATGATCGCTGAATACCTCAAATCGAGATCCATACAAATAATGCCTCCACAAATTCAAAACAAATACCATCGCTGCTCTAGATCATGAGTCGGATAATTCCTTTCATGAACTCTCAATTGTCTCGAAGCATAAGCTACTACCTGCTTATCTTGCATCAAAACACCACCTAATCCCATCAAGGACGCATCACAGTACACAACAAAAGATTCTGCCGATTTGGAAAAATCAATATCGGAGCACTAGTCAACCTCTTCTTCAGCTCTTGGAATCCTTTCTCACATTCAGAATCCCAAACAAACACCTGAACCTTTCTTATCAACTTATCCGATGGCAAAGCTAACTTCGAAAATCCCTCAATGAACTTTCTGTAATAACCTGCAAGACCAAGAAAACTACGGATTTCAGAAGCATTCTTCGACGCTTTCCACTGAGATACCGCTTCTACCTTCGTAGGTTCAACAACAATACCATTCTTGGAAATCACATGACCAAGAAAGCTTACTTCACTTAACTAGAACTCACACTTAGATAACTTCGCATACAACTTCTTCTCTTTCAACAATTCCAATACAACTCTAAGATGTTCTGCATGCTCTTCGTCATTCTTTGAATAGATCAGAATGTCATCAATAAAGACCACCACAAACTTATCAAGATACAAATGAAATATCCTGTTCATATACTCCATGAAAACACCAGGTGCATTAGTAACTCCAAACGACATAACATAATACTCATAATGTCCATACCTCGTTCTAAAAGCAGTTTTCTGAATATCTTCCGTCTTCACACGAATCTGATGATATCCAGACCTCAAGTGCATCAATACATAAGCTCCAACTAACTGATCCATCAAATCATCAATCCTCGGCAATGGATACCGATTCTTGATTGTAACTTTGTTCAACTGCCTGTAATCCATACACTGTCTCATCGAATCCTCTTTCTTCTTAACCAACAACACCGAAGCACCCCACGGAGAAACACTAGGACGAATAAACTTCTTCTCAAGTAATTCTTATAACTGCTTCTTCAACTCAGATAGTTCGGATGCCGACATGCGATAAGGCGCCATCGACACCGGACTAGTTCCAAGAATTAAATCTATAGTAAAATCCACTTTCTCTCTGTGGCAGCTCACTAACATCTTCCGGAAACACTTTTGGAAATTTATTCACCACCGCAATTCATCACTCTTAGCTTTTCCTTTCGCCTGTCAAGAATACAACATAAACACTACCACACCATCATTAACATCTACGCAACTCTGATCATCCATCTTAACTCATTATCCTTATTAGAGTCTTCGTCAACTCATATGGTTCACAAGCTTCTACCAAACTTCACTCCTATTCATCACTTTATGCCCCATTTAGATAGCCAGACAATTATATACCATCCAATACGATTTCGTCTACTATCAACAAGAGATTAAGGGTGATCAAGTCCTCAATTTGTCAATAGACATCCGATAATCATACTGGAGTATAAACCATCATTACCAATACTTTCTATTCTCATAATCATACTCGCCTCTTTGCACTTCCAACTATGACTCTCGGTCCAAACGATTCCAACAACTCTCACCACTCTTGCACTGTCTTCTCAAGCAGTACCTCGTACCAATGACTTACAATCGGAACATATCTGGGAAGCATCTCTTCTCCCCCATTTAGTTTCACACTACTCCTGCAATAAGCAATCAAAAAAGCAACAAGTACCGACAGTGTTGTACACACTTGTCGCGTACCAAGGGTTAATGACATTAAGACACTGGTCACACGACCGACCAGGCTCTGATACCACTATTGTAACACCCCTTCTAATTTCCCCGCGATTTATATATTTAATCAGAGTTTTAACATAACGAAAAGGCGTCACAATTTAAAAATTTAAAAATGATAAAACGTCATAACAGTAATCATGCTTTTACTGAAGAACTCATTAAATATTTCAAAACCAAAGATTATGTTTTACACAACGGAAATAACATAAAACCCGGAATAAACACAATTCGTAGTTATTCCAAACATAAACTCAAAAGAAACAAGTTAATTCGGTGATCCCAAAACAATCGTTCCCCAGTGTTACAACTACCAGAGCATGACACTGACACGCAGACTATCTAAATAGCACAACTCTATAAGCCACCCTCACCAATTCCCGAGCAGCTAATCACTTCAATCTGAAATCATCAAAGTAAGGGTGAGATTTCATCAAGATTAAAATGCATTATACGTTTCTTTAAAATGATAAAACAATCAATTCATTATTCCACCCTCATTAGTATATTCAGATTCCCGTTCTCCAATACAGATCACACAGATCAAAATGTATATAATAACAATCAATGCAATTATAACACTGGAAACCATCCTAAAATGTTATAATTACATATGCAATGCAGACTTCATGCATGTGGTGCCAAACGTGAACCAAGTTCACACCCTGTTCCGTTTACACTTCGGAAAACAGCGTCAATCATCGATTCGCCCATACACCACTGGGTCAAGAATCCAGCCTCACCAACACTATCCACTGGGTACGGGGTATTGGCAAAACAAGTCAAATTCCACACAATGGAAATTAGCTCCACCAGAATGCATATGCATGCACATCAAAAGCATGCAACATTCAACACAGATTATGACCACAAAAGATATCATAAACCATCATCAACCACAACATGATATCAGTACCTATCATGAAATAAATCATCCCAATGCATAAATATTTTCCCAATATGATAATAATAAAAAATAGTCCCCATAAGTCCTAGATCTAAAAAGTCGCTTAAGTACAAGAGAGATAAAGGGCCTAATATATTTCTTATCTAATTAACTCGAACCTAGTAATCTCTTGAATAATTAGGGTTTTTTTCGCTTTTCTGTCCTTAGGACAAAAGTAGTGGTGACAACTCTTATTTTTGCGGTTATGATAGCCGGTAACTCTTCGAGGTAGACCCTTAAGTTAGAGTTTATCATATCTTTAGCTCTAGGACTTCTTGGATTTTTAATTTTATTTCTTTATTTATTTTTGTTTTATTCATTGTTCTTTCATTTATCATATTTATTCTCCCTTCATTCTTATTATATTTTCATATATTTGTTGGTGGAATTTATTTGCATGATTAAAACCTTAGATAAGGGGTTGTCAATTGACGAAGAGGGTTTAACATCCCTATGCATTTTTGCGACAACTCTTCTTATACTAGGTCGAATTCGGAGAAATATATTTATAGGGTTAGCCTCTCTTGGAGATAAGACTTTGGATTTGACCAATGACTCTAGTGACATACCCAAAGAAAAATAAAATCACATGGTGAGACCTTGCATGACCTACAAGACGAGAGTCTTGATCTACGTAAAGGCTTCACTTAAGAGAAGCCCTTGTGCCTTTGCCCTTATGTTTTATCCAAGATATCAATCATACACTCGTAGTGGTTACCTTTCGTCTGTTAGTATTCCTACACCCATGTCTTCTTTTGTTTAGCCCGTAGGGCTTTCATTTGTCATTCATAATTCCTAGCCTGTAGGGGTTTCCTTTTAACTGTAACCCATAAGGGTTTCTTTCCTCTTGTATTTCATAATCCCTAGCCTGTAGGGGTTTCTTTTTTTGTATATCATATTCCCTAGTCTATAAGAGTTTCCCTTTTGTCTATTCATATCCCTAAACCTCTAAGGGTTTCCATCTATATTATCATCCCTAAACCCGATTGGGTTTCCTTAGGTCTATCTTTACCCTAAGTTTGCATTGCATCATGAATTTTTTTAGCATATCCAAAAAATGATTTTGTTTTGCATACCTCTACATTTTCATTCGTATACATGTACATTCCTTTGATAAGGTCACGAGCCTCAAAGAACGACCAATAATTTGAGTCTTGTCTATTAAATGCGAAAACGTCCCCAACAACGTACCTAATAGTTGGGTCTTTTACAAAAGACCCCTTTGTAAAAAACATAACCTTAAATGTTCCCATTCTCTAAAGAGGATAAGTTAGATATTGACAAAAAAGTGGTCCACAAAATCAATTAACCATAAACTATACTTAGCCCTACAGTGGTCTTCCCAACATAAATTGCAAACAAATAAACATTATCGGGCAAGTGAGTTTCATAAACAAATTAACATGCGAAAAGTACAACAACTAACCTCTTGAGACCACAACTGACGAGTCTTTAAGTGAACAACAAAATCTACAACTCAAGCTTCTGCTAAACTCTAAACGAAGAAAATAATGGTGACAAAAATGGATGATAGCAATTTTAGGGTTACTCTTGGTACTTTTGGTAAACAACATTATCTAACAACATTATGCCACGTCTGAAATTAAAATACTTCAACGAGTAAATAAAAAATAATGAAAAACAAAAATATATTAAAAGTGTCATGTCACATATATGGCCGTTTGCTCCACTTGACGTCAAAGAGTAATGATATGAATGAAAGATTTTCATTTTAAAGAGACAAAATATTAAAGAAAAATATTTATAGGAACAAAACTTAAAAACCGTAATATTTAAAAGGACCAAAAATGTATTTAAAAAAAAAAACAAAAAAGAGTGCATTTAAACTTAATTTAAAGAAACCTATATAGCTTAGTTACCCACTTAGTCCTTTTTATTGGGTTGGATATCAAATTTACTCACGTTAGACCTAATCCAACCCGGAAGACTTCTATATATAATTAGTTACACTTGATTCTAACATATCGCTCAATACGATGATGTCTTCTCCTATGGAGAGAAGAAACCCTAACGTTACCACGCTTAACTGTGATGCTGCAGTGAAGCACCTTTGGAATTCTCTAATATCATTTGCCAGAGAACACTTGAAGCGATCAACAACCTCATCTCCACTTGATAGAACAAACCCTAACATCGTTGATTCACTTCCCACTCTTCCTTTTGATCTCATAACAGAAATACTGTCTAGGCTACCTGTCAAACTCCTTCTCCGATTTCGATGCGTCTGCAAATCATGGAATTCTTTAATATCCGATCACAAATTTGCCAGAAAGCATTTTAACCTGTCAACAAGGCCCAACCTCCACGTCATAATCCCTGCCGATCCCCTCAAATCGGCGGTATATTTTAAGGACTTATCCACTCCAATCCCTTTTCACAGACCTTGATTTTGTTGAACTTGGTTTTCCATTTAACAGTCCTCATGAACACTATTTACATTACATTGTTGGCTCTTGTGATGGAATTCTTTGTGTCACCGATTATCATAACAGTTT